>CM056609.1:15235734-15844475 GCA_029721355.1 Tegillarca granosa
GACCAACCTGTCTAAAAACACCACTTAATGTGACCTCTGTACTCGACTTTGGACATATAGAAATTTATTGGCTAGATTTTACACGGATTTCATCTTGTATGACAAATGGCATTCGCCGTATCAGTATCTCTAAACGTTTGTGCGGAAAATATGGAAAATGTTTACGTCAACATTTTCCGAATTAACATTGTTTTACGGGAAAACATAACCTTTTGCGATTCCGTTACCAATAGAAATAATAGTCCCACACAAACGTTTGAGGTACCAAGTATTGCGCTAGTTAAACAAAAAGTCATAGCAACCATTACGTTAAATCAGGTTATTGCATTTTCAAAGAGTTTGGTTTATAAATTGAAGGCTTACGAGGAAGAGAATGAACGAAATAGACTTGTAGGCTTCAAAGTACAGGTAAGAAAGATAAAAAAAACTTGAGAAGCACGATAACGAAGTAAATATAATTAAACCTTTTGTACGAACCACCATAGTGGACATCTTGTGAATGCCGATCTTGTTGCGATTTTATTCGATATTCGAGTCATAGGCGACATGTGTTTAACTACCATTGAAAATGTACCTAATACAAAGTTTGAAATAAACTAAAAGAACTCGGAAAAGGGTCATGATAGGTTGTCCATTTCAAACAGGAAGTGATGACAATTTAGTGGATTTTTAACTTGGTTGACTGTATTGTGTAATAAAAATTTTATGTTTTATTGGTAAAGTGTTAAGGAGAGAGATGTATAAGAAGTATGAATATGTTGGTTTTTCTTATTTGTTAATAATAATAATTGTATAAGAGATGTAGAAACTATGTCTGATTGTGAATGAAATGTCTAATATATCAGATTTAGTTGTTTGTTGTTTTTTACGTCTAAATATGATCGATTGATTGATCGATCGATTTACAATTTCTTACGCAGTCCAGTCAAGAATATTTCACTTATATCAGGACGTCGCCAGCTATAGGTAAAGTGGCAAAAAATTAAATTTGCATTTTGCTAAGGGCAATATGCATTGATGGTTTTATACTTTTACTGTGAAATATGAAACAGGTTTTTTCGTTTTCTCCCAAGGGATCGTTAAATTTCATTTTTAAATGCAGAGTGCTTGGCAAAACACTGTCGCTAACCTTTTTCAAGACTTTTCCAAGATTTGCCCCAACGTCCTACATACGTAGTGCGCACTCTACAAACTGAAATACTATGGTGATCTTAAAAATAGGTTAACAGCAACAAATGTAGCATTTTTTTTCAAGTTTGATGATAGCTGATTAAGACTTATTGGAAAGTAAAACGCTTTTAGCTTTTAGGAAAATGTTCGTTAATAAATCCATGTTTGGCTTGCAACTAAATATCACATTTCACCGTTTTATGTTAAAAAGCAAATGAAAATAAATAATGATACACTTAATGATATGCACTTGGTAACACCAAAAGGCGCACGGAATTTTTATGGCAATGAACTACAACGGCAAAGGAAAAACAAACAAGAATTTTCCGAAAGCTAAAAGAAGGCAACAACACTCACCTTTGACCCTTGGCGCAGTTTTGAAACAAGCAACCTCGATAACCTTGAACTTTAGTATAAGACCTTGTTTTAATGTCAAGACACAAACTTGAGCCATGGAACTAATTTACCGTAAGTCTCTTAAATTCTTATTGCAGTAGCAATTAAATTTGGACACTTTTTTCAAACACACAGATTTCCATAACCTCGATATGTAAAATATTATCTTGATTAATGATTATGATATATCCTTGAACATATGCGTCCACTGTGAAGATTTCTCCCCCGAGGCTGCAATACGTTTTGAATCGAAATAAATTTACAGAGAAAGATATACAGACGGACATGCTGATTTGCGGGATGTACAAAGAAAGTTTTCTTGTGGCGGAAAAAAATGAACTAGACAATATCCAACGCCAACAAGAAGAGGAAACAACAAAAAATAGAGATTCTTAAGTTAATATACAGAGATGAAAAACCCTGCAAATAGCTATAAATTGCTGATGCAACGTTAAACAACATACAACAACAACACACCAACAGCAACAAGAATAAATACCAAGCAGGAAAACCCAATACTTACACTCATTCTTAAGACATGCTGATAAAAAAGGTGTATTAACTGACCTTAAACCATTTTAAACAGCAAATATTAATTTAAATAGTAGATGGAAAAAGAAACCACAACCCAAGGATAAACATCAAAATGTGTAGACTTCTTGTATCCATAATACCAATTTTGAAAATGACCCTTTATTAATATCAATAAAAATGATGAATCAAAACAGCAAAAAAACTGAATAATAATTCATAAAACACTGTAATTTACATTATAATTTCTGTCTTAATTATGTAAAAAACGTACTATTTAATTAATAAATTTTGTAAAATTTCTCGTTTTAATTCATGTAGCGTAAGAAGCACACACCGCAGTTTGTTGTATTTTGAATACAAATGACATTGAATAATAAATTAAAACCAGTATATGGACGACAAAATTTTGTCCTTAGCTAACCGATATTGTCTGATATACAGGACCCTGGTTTCACAATCATTTCTTAATAAGATTTTCTTCAACTTAGATTTGGAAAATTTTGACTATCTCATCTAAAATTTCAAATAAACATCTTTGTCAAAACTAGAGGCAGACATTATTATAAGCTTGAAGTTATCTTCAAAATGACACCTTATTTTTCCAAATATCTTAACAAATGACTAAATTATTAGGATTTTAAATTTGCTTGATTTGAGTCAAGGAAAATCTTACTTCATTAATGATTGTGTAGCCGGACCCTATATGTCTTTAAACCCCCCCCCCCCCCCCACCACCGAAATAAGTTGAGGGGGAGTGTGTAGGGATCGTTATGTCTGCCTGACTGTCTATCTCTCCAGCCGCTCATCTGTCTCATTAACTTATCCGTGTAAAATCGTGTTCGCTTTATAATTTTTTTAATCTAGAGATATGGTTATTTTTGTTATCAACTTGGCAAAATAGTGTATGAACATGAGACGTGTTGCACCACAGTTTAGGTGTGAAGATCAAAGGTCATGGTCAAATATAAAGTTGAGGCGTGATGTATTTTGCTTTTAAGGAACAGTTCTAGTTACATTCTGATTTTAAAGTTTAGTTACTTGTGAAAAAGTATAATTTTTGGAATATAAAAAATATGGAGAATATGTAAAACTATCTAAATAACCAAAAACCCTTCCTGTTTCCAATATATTGCAGATATTCTTTCCGTCGCTCATTATAATGTCATCAATGTAAATGCATTTTAAAGTAAGCAAACAAACGCACTTATTTATAACATCAGAATACATGATAAATAAAAACACTTAACTAAACCCTTCACTCACTCACTTAATAGCCAAGCACTCGGCATTACGGAATGAAAGTCACGGTTCTTTCGGATGGGAACTTAAAATAAACGAGGTCCCGTGTCATGGCAGGCATAGCACGATAAAGAACCCTGCTGTATTATGCCATCAGCGCATCTCACAGGCAACATTTCTACACTTTCGCCTACAGCTAGCGACGTCTCGATATAAGTGAAATATTCTTGGACTGGGACGTTAAACACCATTACTCAACTCAACTCAACTCAACTCACTCACTTAATATCCTAAACACTTATTAAATCACTCACACACTACTCGCTTATTTACTCACTTAATAACCCTTTCACTCACTCACAGATTTACTTTCTGCATCACTTACCCACTCATTTACTCACTATCCTCAACACTCACTCACTCAATACTCACTTATTTACTCACTCACTTCATATCCTCAACTTGCTCTCTTTTTGTTCTTACCACTCACTAATTCACTCACCACTCACTCATTTACTCACTCACTTACTATACTAAATACATACTCACTCACTCATCCTAATCACAAACGTTCTTATATTCTCACGAACTAAGTCCTCTCTACTTGTTTGTATCCCATGTTTATAAATTACTCCTATAGTAGCGATAGTTCTGGGGGTAACGAAGGCAACCAAAGTAACATATATAACAACCGACCATCACCAAATGGATTGAAAAATTTCTCTTTTTCGAATGGAAATTTTTTACAGTTTAATTATACCAAATTATGTACGATGTGTCCATAGTGACCCTCAATCAAATTCATAGTTAACCATTTTACACTTTTATACTTTATTTATAGCTCGGTTTCTTGGTTACAAAGCCGTTAAAGGAGTCATCTTACAGATCACAACTTTAAAAGCATAGTTTCGAATCCCTCTTGGGCAAATCCTATTTAAAGACAGTTTGTCGATTTGCATGTCGCGGGGAAGTGGGTTATTAGGGAAATCCAAATTTCTCCATTATGCCAGAACTAACCACCCCGATGTCATTAAACTTAATATCTTAACTTAGGTAGTTGACTTAAGGAATTGTGTCGTATCAATTTATTATTATTATTATTATTATTATTATTATTATTATTATTATTGTGGTGGTGGCGGTGGTGATGATTTGTATTGTGTCGTTGTCGTCGTCGTCGTCGTCGTCGTCGTTGTTGTTGTTGTTGTTGATTTAGAATGCCACTACACTTGTCCGCAAAGTAACAAAGTTTGCTGGCTGTAACAAAGTTCATTGAGCCCTCAGTCAATTAAAGGGCTAGCGAGCCAACCAGTCGAGACATTTATTAGGTAAACATACAAATATCGTATTCTCACTTGCCCTAATATGTGTGGTACTTCAATTTACACGTGACCCGTGTCCATTCATGAATTTGATATGACAAATTAGAATTTTTGAATTTGCTATAAGGAATCCTTACTCAACAATTAGATTGTCATAAATCGCTTTTTTCAAGATGTTGCCATTTTAAACAGAAATATTAAATTAATTATCCTTGTAATAAACTAACAGCACATTAATTTTGCTTACATTTTATGACATTTTCTACCTAAAATTTAACACCTATTTTTAACTACACAGTGTGACTTTTATTTTCATCATTTTTCTCCCGTGTTAAACTGAACAAATTATTCTTGGTGGTAAATTGACTTTTAAATAACTTTGAAGCCAATAAAACCGTTTTTAATATCTGTTTCTCAAATTTCTTTATTTCTCAAATTCTGTTACATTGAAAATGATGAATAGCGGTTATGCTACATAAATAATGAAACTGTAATGAAGTTTTAATTTGATCTGTTTTCATTGCAAATTTTTAACCGTGGATTGACATCTTGTCAAAAATGCTTTAATGCGTTAATTTTTAAGAATATCTCAGCAATTTTTCGACAAAAATTCTTTATCAATTTCAATGATGAATCCTAAAGACAGCAAGAGATCAGAAGCCAAGGTGCCAAGTGGTCTGGGCCAGCATCTCATCATTTAGTTTCCCTACTCAGTCAGATTCGAGTGTAAAAAAGTTTGCTAGGTCACTTGTCAAACGTCGGTGGTTCTCCATCGTAATTTACGTGGTCAATAATTTCTATACACTGAAGGTCGTATCGTATTGAAAAAAGTCAAACATTGTGGTCATTTCTCATCGTTAGTCAAACTTTGTATGCCCTAAGCGCACTGCAAAGGTTTAAAATTTCTGGTACTTCACCTATAGCTAGTGACGTCTGGATATAACTGAAATATTCTTGACTGGGAGGTAAAAGCCCATTAAATCAATCAATCAATCAATCAATCTTTGTAGATCAAAATTGTTTTCGTCAACACAGGGGCAAACATTTTTGGTTCCGGTATTTCTAACACCCTTTTTCGTAAAAGTAAGAAATAAAGGAGAATGAAATTGACAATTTAGAATCATCATTGATAATTTGATACACGTATTTTGCTATAAAAGATTGCCAACAAATAAACATAACCTTGAGACGGATATCTTTTGGACAGAAGTTTGTTATCTGCGAGATTCTTGTTTGGCTAGACTAAAAATATTCACCTAGCAAAAATTCTTCATATTAAAAATTGTTCCTAAAATAACAACATGGGAGGTACCAATGAAAGGAAAGTCTTGAATATTTAAGTTTATTTTTAGAAATATTACTAACAGAATTTAATGTTTAATTCTAACAGTACAAGAGTACACATGCCATTTTACTAATATTAGTACTACTATTACAAAGCAGTTAAATACTTCTAATATTCACCTTGTTAAAATCTAATAAAGACGGACATAAATCGTCGATTAATTAGAAAGAAAAAAGAAAAATGACTGACAACGTTATTTATCCTGCTTATCAATTCTTAAACAAATGTGTATAGGTATTTGTGTCACAAAGGCAATGACCTCAAGATTTTAGTGACTTTTTTTTCATACTTATTTTTTTACCTTTTTATTCTGTGTTTAGCGAGGTCAAGATTCAATGGTCATTATACACATGACATATACCTTTTTTGAGTTTAATCATAAAATACATTCAAAAATGTTATAAATGACAACATTTAATATAATTAAATGATTTCTTTTAAACACCTAAATCAAAAGAAGTAATAACTTTAGTAGTAAAAAATTAAATCTTAGTTTTTTAAGTTTTTCTCAATTTTTTAAAATCCATTTTATCGGTTTTCAAAATTAAAGTCATTTAAAAATTCTGAAGCTAATCTATATCTGTTATATTTTTTTGAATAAAATCATATTATTTGTTGACAGTTTGCAAAAACTCAGACAATTTGAAATTATTTTACAGAAACTATTGATCGGTTTAATTTTGACACGGGTTTACTAAATTTAGATATTTCAGAGCAAACATACGGGCTTAACGAAATCTGGAAATCATAGGCAAATAAGATTGATTAATTTAAATAAATGAGCAGATTTTTGCAAACATCGTAAAAATTGAGGCATTCCAAAAAGAAACACATTGACCAAGTTTTGTCTAAATCTGACCAATATTACAAGACATATCATCTGGAAACCATTAGTGGAAGTTGACGCAGTAGTTATTCATGATCATATATACAATCTGCAATTCTTGCAGGTGTGACGAAATACTGATTAGTGTATAATTTATGGGCTTTCTTGACGGCAATGGGTTGGTGGAGAAATCAGGAGTGCCTTCAATAAGCTTAGGCATAAGACCTCTGTGCAAGCGAGGTCACTTAAATTGCAATAAAATAAGAGAAGTCACCATAACATTAAGATTATACCGCAGTTAATTTTTTAACAAAATAACTGACATTGCTACATTAAACAAAATATTCATTTCCGTACTTTTAAATTAATAATCAGTTTCAGGAAATCGCATTTGCATTTTAGAAATGCTTTACGTCTTTGATTGCATACTATATATATATGTTTTGTTTGTAAAATATACACTGTAAAGACGCTTAACATAAAGTTATAAATCTAGTACTTTGTTTTTTTCCTTCTTTCATTTGCATTTTGCATTTATTTTGATGAAATTTCCTGGTCTCTTTTGCTGATATATAACACATATTATTTTCCGCTAATTAAAGATATTCAGATAAAACAATATGACGACATTGTGGTTTTTCCAATCGATGATTTTTTTTCGAGAGAGAGAAAAGAGAAAGAGACCGGATTTTATTTCTGTTATCAACGTGAAAGTAAAAACAAATGATTCTTCTAACCTAAATAATTTATTTTTCATTTTGTATACTTTTTATCAAGATGGGTTACACAATTGCAGCTAAATTGCGCGTAGTTTAAAATAGTGGGAGGCCTTGTGGTACTCTATACCACGCTTTCGAATAACAACGTTTGTCAACTCCAAGGTTCGATTCCGACACGGGTAGATGATAGTAAGAAAGTTGGTTGATTCGTTGTCCCAAGGTCCGTAGTTTTCTCCAATCACTCGGGTTTTTTCTCTCATCCTATTACTGACTTACTCGATATAATTATTGAAATACCCTTCATCTTCATACGGTGCAAGACACCATTATCTCAACCTATTACACTTTGCAATATTTAAGAAAAAGAACTAAAGCATTTATTACAAAATATTACTCTAATTTGCCGAACTTCAACACCTAAAGAAATCTGCGACAGATGTTACTTATTTGTGAAGAAACTTGTTTAGATAGTCAACAGACCATGTGCATGCTAATACATGCTGATTGAACATAAATTGCTTATCTCTTTTTATAATTACATTAGAAGGTTTTTCGAAACAATATCGCATTTTAATATTTTTATTGAACTTTTCTCTCAATTATATTAAGCGTTCTAAACAGAATGTGCTAACAAAACTTTACAAAAGACTGCAATATGATAATGAAACGGTATGCATTCGTAAAAGCCGTTTAATTGCATTTGCCTCTTAAGGCACCCATATTTATAATAAATAGGTATTTTAACTAGCGAAGCTAAAAGCATTTGTAAATGAAAGTTTTCTAGAATTAAAAAACATGTGCTGCGAAATTATTTATTTTATTATCGTTATGTCCCAATTTCGAGCCTCTAAGAAATTATACAAATTCGTGAGGCAGTATATTCGCGGTTTTTACTTCCCGTTCAGGGTTAGTTTATAATATATATTTTTACGTTGGCATGTAAATTAGTGTGTCAGGGTGTCCACGAAAACTACGGGATTTTCGAGGTTCTAAAAATCATATCATTAAGTGGATTGGTTAGTTCTTTATTATTTTACCGTTTAAGGTAATTTTAAAATACATGTATATAAATTTTCACAAAAATTGGGACTTCACGAAAATTAATGATTCCCCAAATGACAACAATCACCAGTGCAACCAATAAACGAAATCAAGTAAATTACAATAAGAAAAGACAATATACCAATATACATATACTGATCACACACACACACACACACACACACACAAACACACACACACACAAACACACACACACACACACACACAATTTTGTGGAACTTTAAAAACATGAAAATATCACAGCTTTTAAAACTTGCTAAAAACTGTTTCTCTGAAGTCAAAAATTTAAATAAAAGTATTCTGAAAACAAACAGAAAGAGAAATATCATCACTTAAGAGGGGAGGTAAAAATCTAGTGACATTTTAAAAGTATAATTATTTTTTTTCTCTCTAGGTAAAATGAAAGAATTTTACATTTCGAACTGCATCACACAAAATTTTTTTGATAATTCAAAATATATCTTTCAGACAAACAGTGCATTTAAACTAATTAGTACAATTTTGATAATTAAATAGCATTGGTTTTAAAACTCGTTTAGAAACGATCGAAATCAAAGTATAAAGTTTTATTCTGCAAACAAGAACATTAAGTAACTAGGGAGATACAAAATCACGTGTTACTTATGAAATGTAATCAATTTGAAAAATGAAACAATTGATTATTTTTCACACTGCATTTCAAAATGAAGTTTCTTTTTTATAATGAAACTAATTTGTATTTCAACACAATTAGCGTATTAGTCTTCATGAATAAAATCAAATATAACAAAAACTTTTGTTTTTCCACGTCGTAGAGATGTTATTGTCATATTATTATTATTTTTTTTTTTTTAGTTTTTCGAATGAAATATTTAAAAAAAATTATAATATCACAACAAGGTTTTTTTTTTTTTAAAAAAAATAAAAATAAAAATTCATTAAGAAAACTCTAAAAATTATAATTTAAAGAAATAACATTGGAGTAGAAATACAATCGTTTCTATTAGCTGACAATAGTAAAATAATATCCAGATAACAAAATTATAGAAAAAATATAAGAAGAGGTCTACCTGACCATTCAAATTTATTCGAACAAATAAGAATTGATTCAGTAAAAATAATCACTGTATCTGTCATGTTAAAAATATTTAACTTGTATGATAATTTGCTTAAAACAACAAAACTTGTCCTCCAAACAGAGGATTAATAAAGCTTTCACATATATTGTATGTAAGAACAGACAATAGTTGTCATAAATTTTGATATTTGAATGAAATATTACATAGGTAAAATGATTCTTTTTTAATCATTTCAAACAATGTCACATGTTAAGTGGGTTCATATTCCAAAAGTACTTGCATTCTGAAAAACACAAGATCATCAAAACAATACAATTTCAATTGAAATCGTGTTACATTCAATGTTTTCCATACATGCCATAAATTTTATGATCTGAATGAAATATGACATATTTAAAATGATTTGTTTCAAACTTCAAACTTTGGCGTCTTAACAATGCCACGCGTATATTAGAAAAAATATGAAAGCCTTATAGCACTGACAAATTGAAATCGTTGTTTCAGACAATATGATTGACATATTTGTCATGTATTCCAAAATATGATTGACATTTTATGCATATTTAAAAGTTTTTCAAACTTTTTTCTTTCGACCAATGTCAAAGACATGACATGATACAGAAACAGAATAAGAATGAATTAAATTGCAAAACGTCCCATAAATTCTTTAAGAAACTTTTCGAGTAATTCTTTCTGGTCGTATATGACAATGAAAAGTTTAGTTTCCCAGCCCATTGTGACAATTAAGAGATGTTTTGTCAAATTATTCGCCAATCGTGATGTATTTAATTTCTGTAACTTTAACTTTCGATAATCATGCAGTGGCTGACCTTCATCTTACGGAAATGCATATTCAGATGCATTTCATTTCTTAGTACAATAGATTATTCTTATGTTTTCAGTTGGCTAGTTGTTTTACGTCGCATCAGGAATTGTTCAGCTATTCCCGACGAAAGTAAGGTTATTTATCACTAAGGATAAATCAAAGAGCAACTTTATTGTGCATTTATATGTATTTAATGTGTGGATGGGTATCATATTCTGCTTTGTACTATTGCGTTGCCTGAGTGAATTTTCGTTGAGGCCTTACCTTATCGAGTGATTATACTGCAGACCAGTGTCTAAGTCACATTAACCTTGTACCTCGTGAATTAGCAGATATTCTTACTATTAATGACAAGTATCAAGCGAAGATGTATTATTTCAAATTTGAAATCTTCTGTATGTTCCCACCGGGGATAGAAACCAATTCCTCTTTCTTTCGGGCAACTGAAACGGTGAATACGAGTGAGCTACTAATCCCAACTGGACAGATCCTAGTGAGACTTTCTTTTCAGTAGGTGGATATATTCTTATAACTACCTCCTGTGTGTATCTTTCGGGAATAATCAGGATATGTCCCTAAACTTTAAAAGATATCAAAAATAAAAACATAAAATATTTAATATCCTTCTTAATTTTAAGAATTTTACACACACACAAACACACACACACACACACGCACACGCACACACACACATGTATATATGTGTATATATATATATATATATATATATATATATATATATATATATATATATATATATATATATATATATATATATATATATATATATATATGAAAAAAGAAAACCTTAATCAATAAAGCTTACTTGGAAGTCTTCGAAGTTCAGTAATGTTTTTTTACACCCTAGTCAAGAATTTTTCACTTAAATTGAGGCGATCGGTTCTTGTTTAGTGGATGAGTACCCGGAAAAAACACCGACACTCGACAAGAGCACAGGGAAACTTTTTTACACTATAATATGCCTTTGTGGGATTTGAATCTAGGGATAAAAGACAATGTGGTCTTTAAACGCGCTTTAGACAACTCGACCAACGAGACCCTTCTCGCTCAGACACGAACTCAGTTTTGACTCTATTGCAGCAACAATCTTTCACAGCAGGAGATGAAAAATATTCAGATGATTTTCAAGCTTCACATAAGATTTGATTTCAACCTTTGACTCTTAAAGCCAATACCCCTTTTTACATACACGTAATTTTTGCATTTTATTTTTAAAAAAACGGAGTTTTATAATGATTCTTTCCTGATTGCTCGGACTTTTAGATAGATTTTTCTTTGTATTCGAACCTTTAAGTTCTTCTTTATAGAAGCTTTTTTTTTTTTTTAGAAATGTAAAATATGGTTTTATTTATTTTAATGCTTTTTTTAGTATTTCAATTTTAATTTTAGTGAAACAAATTTGTAAATTATTTCTTTGGCAGCATATATATTTTTATTTTCATTAATAGACCTTAATATACAACTTATTTACAATTTACTATTTGCTTTCCGTAATTCTGTCAATGATCCGTGTTAATATATACATGGAGTCAAAGACCTTTAGCAAAACGCCCATTTGAGAATTAAAGTCCAAATTTGTTAGAAACAATACCAAACCATAAAATATACCTAATATATGTTAAAATACCTGAAAGGACCTTTGCATATTGGACATCAATGTCATCCACGTTGTAGTTTTGAATATCAATGTAATCTACGATCTAGACTTTTCGTCTCTGTTTTTGATTGTTACTTATCGCTAATGGTGCTCGTTGCAAAGGAGGGATCAAGACCTTTTTCGAGAATGGCCATGTGATTACAACACGCGCCGTAATATTGTACTATATAATAGTATAATTATGCAAATACAGCTTACAATGCATTATTCATTCACGCAGTGTTTACATGTCCTACTTGATTATGTTTTAATTATTTAAGGTGATTTATTAATCACAATATGCAAATTAGAGGGTGTATGGAACATAATTTTTCCTCGTATGACATCTACTTGTGCAATTTTTCGATTCATAGGGTTAAAGATCAGACTAAGATTAGGGTGTTAATTCAGAGACGGAGAGGTAAATTGAGTGTAAGGATTTCAGGAGAACAATACAAACTGTCATTTAATGTGGTTATGTAATGGCCGAGTAACCGTCTTTTTACTGCCAATCAAATTGCATTTCATTATATGGGTAGCTTTAGTCGACGAGTTGACTAAAGGCCAAGTTTACGGGTCACATCGCAGAGCAGAGCCTAGCAGCTTTTTATCTATTTGCGTCCAGAGCAAGTTTATTAATCTCTAAGAACTTATCTTAAAACAAGTTCATGGATGCAATAGACATTCCAGTGTTTTACGGTTTGCCTTATACTAGTAGGCACACGGGCGACTAATTTTGTTTGATGGTGCTAGCTTTACAGAGTCAAATTAATCTACCACTTTTTCAGTCACAGTATCCGGGCACCAAGTGAACCAGTCGATTCTTTCAATGTCGAACGCTTGACGAGAAAGCTGTATCTCAAAACCCATGATCTACTGATCTCAGCAAAACAGCCGCTCCAAACTGAGCTACCGAGGCAGTCAAATCCTAAAATATGAAAGTCTGTTTTTATGTACTGATTTATTAATAAAACATTAATGAAATATTGATATGAATAGTTAAGCTTTTTTTAAAATTGTCGGAGTTTACGTTAAATTTGGTTTTTGGACAAACAAATATTTGAAAAGATGCATAGTTTTGTCGTGCAATAATTTATATATTTTAAAGGTAAAAAAAGAATTTAAATATAGCATGACAGTTTAGCCCGGGCTTTTTTAGAACACCAAACTTCTGATAAAGTTATCGACTGTGTACTCAACGCTTTAATGTATTTAAGCTAGTATAGAATATAATATGCTGCAGCATAGTTATTAAGAATAATTACCTTACTCAGATCATATAATTTTATATTTAATTGTTTCTATTCATATTAAAGTTAAGGAATTTATTTGTTTAGATTTTATTGTAAAACCTTGGCCTGTTGCAAAACAGACACTGAACACACAAAACTCGCAAAATAAGAATACAAACACTCGCTTATTGAAAAAAAATACTTCGGACAGAGTTTGGCATCCGGACAAAATGATATTAAAAAGCAATTTTGCAAGATCAGAACTATTTTTAATGCAACAGATAGAAAAATCTGAAAAACACATACTGACAACATTTAGTATAACAAACAACGTGAAACAATTATATGCAAATAAAATTAATTTTGCTTTTTCTTTCAAAAAAATGAAATAATTTGACAATTTAAAAATGAATGATTTGCAGAGTTTGTGCTAAATGTTCATTTCTTTCATCTTTTTATAACAGAAAGAAAAAATATTTTCATTTCTAAAAATTAAACATTTAAGATCAATTGAAGTCGAAAGAAGTGGAGTAACAAGTCGATATTCTGTAAGTTAGTTAAAGTCTCGGTATCACTGAGGAAACCGAAGTACCCGTAAAAACCAGATAACCTCCGGCAATCGAACTGCAAATTTCCTAACTCCAGGAATGATGGTTGAACCTATACGTTGAGAGGTGTTGTACTCCTAAATCTCGCAGAAGTTTAAATTTGTAGCTTAAAATAATTGCAAAGTAATTATAAACTAATTGATGCAAAGAATTTTCAGTGTTGAGTTACAAATATGAAACGAATAAAATTAAGACATTTGTAAACACACCAGAACACGACATTTCATTTAGCCATGTTAATGTCGTAGATATCCTCATGAATTTTTCCGCCTTTAACCGCAGTAAGCTGTGGGGTCTTTTACAAAAGTCTTTATCTAAATATATTTTAAGTCCTTTATTTGGCATTTATCGTGTTAAATAACCAAAGTTCATTATTTATAACATATTTAGAGACACCAAGTCCAGTGTCCGTCGTCCAAATTTGAGATTTACAATATGTTTGCATAAGTGTATGAATGCTTATTTTTATTCATGCATTAAAATTTAAATGATTTGTATTTCATTAATTAATTTTTGACGGCCCCAGCTCTCTATCTAGAGTACATCTTATTCATCAACAATTAGGAACTTTTCTTAGTTGTTTAACATAGGAAATAATATATCAAAAATTGCATATTTTATATTTTAATGCAACAAGTCTTTTTTGTTTCTTTATAAGGTAAGTATTTTTCATCACCACTTTTGGTTTATTAAACTAATCTGTTAATACGTTATAGTAGAGCTTGTTCTTACTATGGGGACTTTCTACAACGCAGCAAACTGCTTACAAATTGTTGACGCAAGAATATTGCAAGCTTAGGCCCTTAAACGGTTTTATGGACGTTATCACAAAATCGTTTATAATTATGTAGTCACTGTATCCAAATTTATACTGGATATATTTTACTAACCATAGTTCTTTGTACCTTTCATTCTCAAAATTTACTTTCACGTGACTTGTGTAGATAGCTATACAGGATATGCTTACCCTTCTGGAGCACCTGGCCTCACTTCCTTGATGGAAGTTCACATGTATAACTAAATTTGCCGGCTTTCAAAGTTATAACTTTGTTTTGGGGATTGTGATTTGGACAAGGACTGATATGTTTTATTATAACAAAACTAAGGTTTGTTCCCTCGTACAAAGCATTCATTAGCTGGATTTGGATTCATATAATTTTAGAACTTTTGATATATAAATTATCAACTGTTTGGCTTATGTTTTTATACATAAAACTTTTCGGCCCCTAGTGTTACTGATGAGGAATGAATTTCCGAAATGTGTACATATGGCACATCAAAATTCAAATGGTATTTGTGTTATATATTTACGTTAGAAATAATTTTACAAGAAGTTAAAGCAATAAGCAAAAATGGTAATTTTATTATTTTAAATGCAACAAATTTATTTTCTTTAAAGGCAAATAAAACTTTGACCATTATAATAAATTGCAATAATATATATAATTATAAAAATGAATGAAATGAAAGCAATGAAAAGAATGATTTATTTATCATGGAATTAAAATAGAATTAATTTGACACAAACAAAATCAAAATGTGTTAAGTAACAGCTAATGCAAACAATTTGTACGACAAAAAAGGGGAAACAAGAAAGGAATTGATAATATAAAATGAAATAAGCACTTCTTATTAAAATTCCCAATCGGTCTTATAATTCAAAATGTAACATATAAATATTAAAACTGCAAGATTCGCTTGTAGATTTCACTTTTTAGTATAAAAACAATTCATCGCATAAGGTTTTTGGTTTAGTTAGAAAAATAATAAGCAAAAAATTGCACATTTAATAATTTCAATGTGACAGATTTTCTTTCTTTTTATATCGACAATTTTGAACTTAATAATAAATTCATCATCAAACTGATTTATATATTATCAAATAAAGGTACTAGTAAAACACAGACAACATGTGTTTAGCAACAGCTAATACAACCAAGAATACAAAGCAAAATTATACAAAAAAAAACAGACAAACAAGACAGGAAATGAATAACAAAAACTAAATAATAACCTATTATTTTAAAAATCCCCAGTGGGATAAGGGAGCATAATTTGAAACAAACAAATTATTAAAACTGTAAGATTCCTTTGTTGTTTTCACTTTTAAAGATAAAATAAATTCAACATTTTCGGTTTTTAACTAAATAGTTGAGGTAGAGAAATTATACAAAAAATATAAACAGTAAACAAAAATGATATATTTAAATATTATAATGCGACAAGTTTTCTTTCTTTCAAAGATAAATACATTTTATTTTGACAAATTTGAAGTTAAATTTTAAATGCGTTAACAGAATAATTTAACTATTTTGGAATAAAAGTACATGTAATTTGTTACAAACAACATGTACTTGGCAACAAATAATAAAACCAAGAAAACAAATTTAAAAAAATTATGCGAACAAGACAGAAAAAAATAAACACAAATCAAAACAATTATTTTAAAACTTACCAATCGGATAAGAATGCAAGTTTTATTTTTTTAAATTATTTGTTTTTATAATAATATTAAAACTACAAGATGCGCTAGTTTTTAGTTTTTACTTTTGTAAATATTTTTTCAGTTCAAAAACTACTGCGATTCAAAAATGTTGATGGAAAAATGTTCATGTATTTTTCTGTAAAGGAAAAAGTTACATTGAAAAAAATAAAATTACATTTTAGATTCTAGCTTTAATTGTTTACATATAAAAAGAAATCATAGGTTTTTTAAATAGGGGAAATTAAAGGACCAAGTAACAAAACATTTCAATTATTAACTTAATTTTGAAACTATGAGATAAAACATTAAAATTACATTAATTCTTTTAATTAAATTAATGTAAAAATTACATTTTTGTAACCTTTTGCACATAACAAAGGTGTCAATTAGATGGCATTATTAGACCCTGAACAATTTTATGATTATGTAACAAAAATTTGAGAATTCTTATTAAATGGTTTTATGAATTAAGAAAATTTATTTAGATTTTTTAAATTTCATTTTTTTATTTCACTTTCTTGATTCTTTTTATTTATTTTTTTTTTTTTTTTTTTCATTTTTATTTTTAAATTTTAAAATGTTTTGACGAAATGTGTTTTGCGACTTTCTATTTTACATTTAAAGTTTATTACCTTTGTTTTTTTTCATAGTTTTGCTTAATCTTTGTCCTTGTTGTTGTTTGTTACTTAATATTGATTAAATATTGTTGTTTAAATACAAATGCGTATATCTGAGCAACGTATGTAGTTAAATTCAATTTTTACAAAATATTTTTCCATAATGGATGTCCTAATCTATTCCGTAAGCTACACTTTTCTAAATATCTTGCACGAAAAAAGACTTTTTATATTTCAAAAATTAAATCAAAAATTCTATAGAGACATATAAATATTTTAGTTTTTATGAAACAATATGAATTTTACCTTTGGTTGGTTTTGTTTTGTTATCGGATTAACTTTTTTGCTTCTAATTAAACATAAAAAACATTCATTAAAAACCTAGATCTCAAAACAGAAAGAAGAAATAATAATATGTTATGAATAATTTTAGTATTGTTTTGTTAAGTGATGACTGATTTTTTTCAGGATATATTGTTTTACAATAGTTCTACTGGTTCAAAACTGGTGGGATGGTGAGAACTTTTTAAGGATTGCATAATCGATAGTCTAAATATATATTTATCCTTTTGTTGTCTTTTTCGCCTCTTTATCAATAACTTGTTACGTTCTTGGTTTCTCTGGTTGATGCAAAGCCTGAGTTTTTCAGGTGTTATTTTTCTTATTCTATTATTTAATTTGGGTTTCACGTGTGGTTGGATTGTGATATACCTGAAGTGTTACTTAGTTAGAGCTTATATATTTTTTCCTCGACTAGCTTGCTTCATTGGTAAGATAACCAGTCTGGATGCTATGAGATTGCGCAGGGTACGCCTTTAAAGCTCGGTGGTGGTGAATCTAATTTATAGTTTTGATATTTTTTTAACAAAGTATAATGGCAAAATGACCATTGTTCGAGTCCTCTTTGTGTTTTTTTTTTTTTTTTTTTAACCAAAACCAACTTCTATAAAAAAATACTTGTCGAAATTTTTGGTCTCGTCTTTATATGCACATATGTGCTAACGTTTCAGCAAAATTTTACAACTATGACCCTAACCATTTTAATACATCTATTATCTTCGTTTATTGAAACATATTTGTGATTAAATCGAGTTATTATTTAATAAAAAAAATATTGATAGAAAAATTCTGACACATCCCCTTTTTATTAATTTTTTGAAAGCTTCTTTTGCGCTAAAACATATTATTTTAAAGTAATAGATTTTAAAAAAATTGTGAAATGTTTATGTCAGAAAGTCATTTTGATACAAACATTAATTCACTGATGAAAGATATATATTCTACATAATAAAACAAAATATTTCGTCAGATATTACTTTAACAACTCAATACTTTTATTATTCCAGTTTAAATTGATTCAGTGGGGTTTTTTTTACTGATGCGTAATAAAATCAATACGTTATCATTTCAAATTCTACTTCGACTACCTTCAATCATGTTCATTATACAGAACTATTACAGAGAAAGTTTAATGAAATGCTGCAGACATATACAAAACTGTGATAAAAATGTAAAAATTGAAAGTTCTTGACATGACAAATCAAATCACGATAGCGGGTTATTTTCGCAGGATGCAAATTTTGGCGTATCTTGGCGGTAGCATTAGAACGCTAAAATAAAAATCGTAAAAAAATTTTGTATACCAGTCGACCATGAGTGAGTTGTTTTAGATCAAAAAATTGCCAAAAATCACTCCCGCTAAAAGATTTGACAGGATATAAAAACTTTAAACATTCATTTATTTAAGCATTGGTCGGACTCAAAATATTTTAAACGTAGTTTCTTATATCTGTAATCATGGAAGTTTTGACTAGCTGTTACATTTAAAATTTTATTACAAATGCAATTTTTATGACGCAATAGACAAAAGTAAACATAGTTTTACATGCCCATTAAAATCTGTAATTTTAAAATTGCATTTTTATGACTGCATTTGAAACACGCATTTATTTAACCTACTAGTTTGCTAGCACATGTTGTTTTTCCAAATCAATTAATCAATCGTCCAATTGCAACTGAAGGACCACACAATGCGTAATTTCTTTTTCTTTATGGTCTAAAACGACAACGTGAAATATAAATTAAATTCAATTTTGGTAACAAAGGCAAAATCAATTTTAGTATGGTTAGTTTTCTAGGGAAAAAATCAATAATCAAAAGACATTCTTACTTTAAGCAGAGTACATTCTACAAGAAACTGAAAAGATACTATTTTTTCACTAAAATTAATAAATACCAGTATTTCATTAAATCCATAAATCTTGTTGATAAAAAAGTAAGGTTTATAGAGAGACTTTTTGTGACCTTATTATAAATTTTGTATAAAAAAAACTACCCAATAAAATATGTTTTTGACAAGCTCTACAAATTAAATATCCAATTTTTACTCCCAAATGTTACATGACAAATGTAGCTGTTTTTATGCATAAGTTTATCACCATATTGAATCATAAACTTTTTAAATAGCATACACAGTTCTTGCCTTTTTTTGAAATGTTTATAGCCAAATAAATGAGAAGGAAAGAAAGAACCTAACAAGTATTTGAACAATTACACTGTATGCTATTTTGTCAATTTCTTCTGGCACCCTTTCAATAATCAACGTTTGAGTTTTTTAAAGCACACATCCATTTATTCTACCATTTCTGGCACCCATCCAATTGTCCACAGTATTATCATTAGCCATGGTCTACATTTAAAATGTCAACTATTTTATCATTAATTGTAGTGCCAATCAAAATTATCAACCAATTTGGTAATTTTCCGGGTACCAATGCCGATTAACAAACATTATTTCCGTCATCCGTTTCAATGGTCAACTACTTTTTGTTGTATACCAAATACTCTTTCCGATATATCTAGCACCCGTTTCAATTGTAAACCATTTTGTCAAAATATCTAAAAACTAATTTAATTGTAAACCATTTTGTAATTATTCCTGGCAACCATCAAAATTTTGTAATTGTCCTTGGATGTCTAAATTGCCAACCATTGTGTTATGTCTGGCGCCTATCCAAATTTCTTTTTGGTACAGCTAAGATCTTTTAACAACGAACAAATAAACAAGACAAAATGAAACTTATTAAAGAACTCTTGATATTGGACAGGTGCTAGATCTTTAACAAAGTTTTAATGGTATAATTTCATTCTTTTGCCATATTTATTCATTCTACTACAACAGTTCTAGGAAACAATGAAATTTTTGAGAGTGTAAATAGTAGTCTTGTAGAACTCTGGTTGTAAAAGACGTGGAATGGTCATGTAAAATGTCACAATAAATCAATGGTCTTGTAGAACTCTGGTTGCAAAGACGTGGAATGGTCTTGTAAAATGTTGCAATTAATCAGTGGTCTTGTAGAACTCTGGTTGCAAAAGACGTGGAATGGTCATGTAAAATGTTACAATTAATAGTGGTCTTGTCGAACTCTTGTTGCAAAAGACGTGGAATGGTCATGTAAAATGTTACAATTAATCAGTGGTCTTGTAGAACTCTGGTTGCAAAAGACGTGGAATGGTCATGTAAAATGTTACAATTAATAGTGGTCTTGTCGAACTCTTGTTGCAAAAGACGTGGAATGGTCATGTAAAATGTTACAATTAATCAGTGGTCTTGTAGAACTCTGGTTGCAAAAGACGTGGAATGGTCATGTAAAATGTTACAATTAATCAGTAGTCTTGTAGAACTCTGGTTGCAAAAGACGTGGAATGGTAAGGTCTCTTTAATAGAATTATAACCACACTATCAAATACTTACTCAAGTGCTCAATATTCAATAATTAATAGTACCAATGATTGTTTATTTTTTTCTCATGCCCTTATCTCGTTTGGCTGTTTTTACCTAGTAACGTTTTGCTGTTTCTAAGTGCATGTTTTTTAAATAACAAATCTTGTTCGAATTCTAATTTTGCATATGCAATACCTTTTCAGTAGCTTTTTATTTGGTTTTTTGTTTCTGTGTGTTTTAAAATCAAACAATTTTTTTTAATTAAGATTCAGATGTTTAAACAATTTTTTTCTTGATACCGTGTTTTATTTAATTAAATTTAGTTTTGGTTTTAAGCCCCTCATAGTATTGTGACAATATTACCTTCAGTGTCAGGCCAATGTCTGAATATTATAACTAAAACGTATAACCAGTGGTCTAAACATGCGTGTTGTTAACACAAAAGATTAATCTCATTTCCATTTCATTTCTAGCGAAAAATTCCCTAATTCGCAGTATTTATTTTCCCCTAAAATAATATGTTTCTACATTCTTTATGTACAAGTTTCTAAGCTACATATTGTTTTTTTATGAAAAAAAATTAATAAAAAAAATAATGACATGACAGTATTGCAAAATTAAATCAAAAGTAATCGAGATATTTAATAATTTTACATACTATAAAAATACATAAAAAAAACTTTGTTTCCTTGTGTAAGTGAGAGGGTCGTTTATCACTAGAAAAAAAAAAACATATGTTACAAAAATATCAAATGTGATTTAATTTGACAACAGAGTTATTTACCCTGGTATCATATAAATATTAAATCATTGTTAGAAATAATAAAGACCGGGTGTTATCAAGGTATAAAATTTTATAAATCCGACCTTTTTGTTATTCTAGTTAAATTTTGGTAATTTTAACCAGACAATGTAGTTAATTAATTACTTTTTATTCAATTTTTTTGTAATAAGAGAAACTTTGTTGTCAAATGAAATGTAAGAGAAACGAGTGATGACAAAAGTTGCTGCATCTGATAGTCTCATATGTTTGAATGATTTATTTTTATTTGCTAATAGAAATAGCTTTTGATATCTCTGTGTGTTAACAAAGGTAATTAATTATTAATTCAATTATCTTCTTAATTTATTATCCTTTTTTATTTTATATTTTAGCCACAGAAATCAGAATAAATCAATACAATGTCCATTATAAATAAAAAATTATAAATGCCTTTTTAATGAAGTAAAAAAAATAACTTCACTAGCAAGATATTTTTCAATTTCTATTTAAAAAATATTGCATGACAATAACATGAAAATGCATAAAATAAACGCGATGCTTGATGTAAAAATGTTGGTTATCTAACACTGATTATCATATAATTCATATTTTAACAGTTTATTGTTTTGAAAAATTTATGCTAGTTTAGTAACGTTTTTATCTTTTTAATGTCTTAATAATGGCGTAAATTCATTCTATTTTCCAATATAGATTGTTTTAATGTTGTATATTTTAGAAGACTTTAATAAAAATTTTGCACTTATATTGGTTAGGATTGATTGAATAATTAAATCAAATTTAACGTTCCAGTCAAGAATATTTCCATTATTTTGAGACGTCAACAGGTTAAGATGAAATGGTAGAAATTTATACATTTACAGTTTACTCAAGGCAATGTGCATGGAGTGTTCTTTAGCGTGCTATGACTGCCGTCACACGGGAGATTTTTTAAGGACTCATTCAAAAGGACCTTATTTCTTTAAAAGATCAGAATCAGTATTAGCACTGCATCGCTGTGTACAAAATTAAAATTCAATATTATCCTATAGCATCTATGCTCTTGCAATAATATAAAAAAATTCCCAATTTTGCAGCATTTCTAACTTATGTCAGAATGTGCTTACTCTTCCGGAGCACCCAAACTCACTTCCTTAAAACAAATTCACGGGAGATTTTTTAAGGACTCATTCAAAAGGACCTTATTTCTTTAAAAGATCAGAATCAGTATTAGCACTGCATCGCTGTGTACAAAATTAAAATTCAATATTATCCTATAGCATCTATGCTCTTGCAATAATATAAAAAAATTCCCAATTTTGCAGCATTTCTAACTTATGTCAGAATGTGCTTACTCTTCCGGAGCACCCAAACTCACTTCCTTAAAACAAATTCACGTATTTAACTTAATTAGCTAGTTTTTGCTTTGAATTCAAGATTATGGTTATGAGATGGACTGGTATGTTTATGGTTGAAATATCTACCAATTATTTTCGTTTTTGGTCTACATTTAAAAATATTCAAACATAAAACCTAAATATCACCATGTGCATTTTTATTAGCAGAGTTGAGTTGAGTAATGGTGTTTAACGTCCCAGTCAAGAATATTTCACTTATATCGAGACGTCGCCAGCTATAGGCGAAAGTGCAGAAATTTTGCCAGTGCAAAGCGCTGATGGCATTATACAGCAGGGTTCTTTATCGTGCCACGCCTACCATGACACGGGACCTCGTTTATTTTTTGGTTCTCATCCGAAAGAACCGTGGCTTTCATTTCATAATGCCGAGTGCTTGGCGATAGAACAGTCACTGCCCACTTTCAAGTCTTGTATCAGACGCGGCCGGGGTTTGAACCCAAGACCTCCCACTTAAGGAGCGAGCAATCTACTAACTGAGCTACCGCAGTGGTCTTTTATTAATAGAATAATTTCACTACTCTAAAGAAGTTTGAAGTTGAAACGAGAAGACATCACTCAAGATATTTAAAGACGTCTAAGGATCACCTATTACAGACCTTGTGAATTGTGTCGGTTCTGGATTTAACAAAAAATGGATGGTACTGCTTTTGGATGGTCTAACCATATGTCTTGTTTAAACAACCAATCTTGAATATCTAAAAAGATGTCATTGGTTGATTGTCCGTAATTTGTATATGCTGAAAATAAAATAAAATAATGGTATTTTACGCCAAAATCAAAATTATTTTATTTATATCAATACCGTTTATTTTAATACGGTTGAGGAAATTAAATCAGAGTGTCCAAAGAAAACCTTTTTTCCTTTTAGCAATCGCACTGACAGAATTCTCAAACTGGAATCTGCTCCGAGAGGGATTCTAGTCAACTTGATAAGTGATGCGTGAGTACTTTGCTTTAGACTATTCGGCGACTGAGGCCCTTTTCAAAACAGGAGATATGTCCTCTGAAACCTGTCTGAAGCATCTTTAAAACTTTACATATACAAATCACAAAACTTAACCAATGTGGTCATTGTTAGTGCTTGCTTTAGACTTTTCGGTCACTGAGGCCCTTTTCAAAACAGGATATGTTTTCTAAGCTGTCTGAAGCATCGTGTAAAACTTAACATATACAAACCACATAACTTGACCAATGTGGTCATCTAGGTGCTAATTTTATGGTTGTTACTGTCAGACGAACAAATCGTAAAATTATTTCTGTCTCCTATTTTATCACTATTTCTAAAGGTAAGTCTATGTCACGTGACACAGGTAAACAAGTAATTTGTCTATCCTCTGGTAATACATCATCTTATATCAATAAAAGCCGATTTTATATGATGAATTTGTGGGTGGTTTTCCATAAAAACGTTTAACTTCTCAGAGTTTTTTTAATCCCGGTAAATGTCTATAGAATGCTTACTCCATGTCTCTTTTTTCAATGTGAATGTTTTGATTGCAACAAAAGAATTTTACAAATTGTAAATTGTGCTTGTCAAAATTGTAAACAACAATGACATCTCCATTTTGATTTTAAAAAAAAGAAAAAGAAAAAAGAAAGAAAAAGTTTTAGACATGTAAAAAAAAAGAATGTAGCTAAGTAAAATAAAGTTTGCAAATAAAAAGGAAAATGTTACAAAAAAAGTATTTGGCAACTTGTTACAGCCGACGCAACCAAGAACAAGCAACAATAAAAGTTAATGACAGAAACAGCCAATAAATAGGCAAAACGTGAAACGCCATGCACATATTGAAAACACCGATTATATATATAAAGAAAACTTTTAATTTTAAAAAATGGCTCTTGGTGTCATGTTGTCATAGGCAACTCACAATCTATGCATTTATACGCCATATCAATGTTTTAATGCATATGCTTTATTTTATATGCTTTTCTTTATTTACTCATTTCTTTTGTAAATGTTTTAAATGAGCTATAAATTATTATTATTATTATTATTATTATTATTATTATTATTATTATTATTATTATTATTATAATTATTATGCATTGTGTTATAAATTGCATTATTTGAAATATTATTAATTTTTTCCTTGTTTATGGAGTAATAACCTAAACGAATGCGTTTTTTATTATTGTAAAGACAACCTAACAAACACGATTTGATTTAATTTGATTTAATTTGGTTTTACGTCCCAGTCAAGAATATTTCCCTTAAAGTGAAGTGGCAGAAAATGTTACCCCTTGCAGTGTGCTTAGGGCAATGTTCAGATAGGGTTCTTTAGCGTGTTACGACTGCCGTGACACGGGGCATCAGTTTTTGAGGTCTCCTTTCGTAGGACCCCGTGACTTTATTTCTTATGCCGAGTGCTTGGCTAAAGAACAGTTACTACCAATTTTCAAGTCTTTGTCAGACCCGGTGGGGGTTCGAGCTCTAAGCACTCTGCCAATTGAGCTACGTAGTGATATCGTCGAAAAAAGAGATAAATAACACGATAAGATAAATATAGATTGTGCGCGAATCTTCATTAAGACAGGTACCCGTTACTCGAGTGGTATAATGCGCGCGGACCGCAGCGTCAAGGTTCAAATACAACTCTATTATTATGTTAAACACAGTTATCGATTAAAAACAGTTATCTATTATTATGTTAAAACAGTTATCGTAGAACTAATAGTTAATCTAACCTTGCAACAGTTTTAGCTCGAGTAACCATGGATAACTATTTTAATGAAAGGAGATCAGGCATATTAGGATTTTCCCGCATTGTCTACTGTGTGGCCTTGTGGAAGCGGATCAAAGTTCAACAGAGATTGATACTCAGTGTTAGCCAATCAGCGATCGGCATTCCCACTACCTGAAAAGAAATCTACTCACCGCACGTGAATTTTGTTGGAATCTTTGTAAAACACAAAAAGGGTGAACTTTGAGCAAGTTTTTATAGTTGTTATATAAAATGTAGAAAAATAAATATAAAAAATACAGATTTTCAAGAATATCTTTAAGAATTATGCGCATCATTTTTTAAATCATAACTGAAGCGATTTTTGAACACGAGCTGTTTATGCTGAAATTTGGTATGGTTAGTTTTGTGCAACTATCAATAATATATTTTGTACTAATACGCACTGACAATCCTATTGGCATCCTTTTTGTGCTGGAACTATTGAAAAGTAACTTATTTATTCTATTATACCTCGTAACTTGAAAAAAAAAATCGTTGTTGCTTGCGGTCAATTGTGGCATAAGTATGAAAGGCTTTTGGTTTGAATGCTAAAACCCTAACAATTTGACCATCGCGGTAACTGAGATGTCTTATCTCAAACGATATTAAGAGAAAATAGCACCTTATTCTTAAGACTGGTGCATATACCCAGCGTGTGAAATTACAGGTGTCCAATGCCTTCTAGTTTAAACTCGATCATGAAATCTAAAATTGAGACTCCGGTTTGCCTTTTCATTTTCCAGGTTTCAGATTGCTATATTAATTAACAGAACAGATTGCTGATTTAAGTGATAAGCGTATTATTCGTTCAATATAGTTTATTTGGAATTAAAGAGAGGCTGTGTTCAGTGATCGTTAAAGACCCGTGCTAATTTTAAAATTACCTTTTTTCAAATGTTGCTTAAGCAATTAAAACCATAAATAATTCAAAATTATTCTCATTTTGAAAAATTAAAAATTCAGTAGGCATAAATATTCGGGAAATAAAATCATGAAGACGATCTTAAGTGTTCAAGTGGTTCTTCGGAGGTTGTGATCCTAATCATGATTGAGAACTCAACATGACTTGCCACAAGAAACGCGCGTGGGCAGATCCAGTTTGACAAATGACTAACATCTGAACTCTAACACGAGGTCACTTACAAAATAACTAACCAAAAAACAATGATGTAGGTATATCGCATTTATAGTATACAAAAGTATTTTGAAAATAACCCTTATATCAAATATTAAATATATTTTTGATTTATTATATCATATCATTTAAATGACATTTGTCAATTATAAATGTATCCGTATTTTTCTTTGAACAATGCTGACTTTGATAAACAGAGTACAAACATTTTTGTACATGATCGTTTTATGTCATAAAATTATGGGGGTTATATTTCAGAAAAAATGAACATGTTGTGGTCATTTGATTAATAGAGGAATATAAAAAATGAAAGGTACAGAGCTTTGGAAAAATTTGTAAAATCATTCTTTAGGTTCAGTAAATTTTTCAGGTCAAATTTACATGATAAATTAACATCTTGTTTCATTTGTTTATTTTTTATTTTATTTATTTTTTTAATATATTATTTATTTATTTATTTATCTATTTATCATTTTTAATTCGATTATTTTTATTTATTTATTTATTTATTTATTTTTAATTAATTTATTTATTTATTATTATTATTATGATTATTATTTTTTAATTTTTTTTTCAGTTTTAATAAAGAATTGAAAGTTTCGTATTCTTGAAATTAATGCGTTTAATTTAAAATAAACTACTTTTAATTGATCTTTACGTAAATAAATGAAGGCCTTTGGCAAACGAACTAATACACTTTCTCACATTAGGATCTGTTCCAAATTAAATTCGAAATTAAGCGGTGGAATGCATTTTATGTTATAAGCACGCGCGAAAAAAAAATCACTGCGTAAAAATGTTTGTATTTCATAATCTCTGTTGTTTCGATTCAAACGTCTGAAAGCTTATTCTTAAAATGACGTTTTTCGTTTCTCTTTTCAAATTTTTCCATCAATTAAGAATTATCAAAGGAACTGTTAATTTAATAGTGATGTTCAAAAAACTAATTAATGAATAGAGTTAAATAGAGTTGTAACGTTTTACAATGCTTTAAACTAAAACAAAGTCAGATCCTTTCTAGTCAGTTTTGGGTTGGTGAGGTTATGCAATCGAACAAATATTAAACTATTTTACTTTTTATTATTTTATTTATTTATTTATTTATCATTTTTAATTCGATTATTATTTATTTATTTATTTATCTATTTATCTTTTTTAATTCGATTATTATTTATTTATTTATTTATCTATTTATCATTTTTAATTCGATTATTATTTATTTTTTTATTTATTTATTTATTTGTTTATTTATTTATTTATTTATTTTGAATTTTTAATTTTGATTCTAAATTTATTTTTCATTTTTCATTTATTTTTTGCCCGATAACATGCAATGAGAGGCTCTGTGATACATAAACCAGTGTCTGTGAACTTGGTCACAGAAGCCAAAATTTGGTACAAGGGAGTCTACTACAAGACCGTTAACTATGAATATGCTTGCGATGTAAAACATTTCAAACATTGGATTAAATTGCCAACAAGGAGCAAAAACAATTATTTTATCATCAGAATTCCGCGTAAAATCAAAACCAAGTTTTCATATTATTAACTCCTTATAGTTCATCTAAAGCTATTATAATTTTGAATTACTACGCCTTGCCTGTTGCTTCATTCTTATAAGTATCATTAATACTCAGATTTTATTGAAAAAAAAAAATTGCAAAATTTCAAGTGATGAGTTTTATTAATTATTTTATACAAGCTAAGAAATTACTTATACACTTTTTTGAAAGAAAATGAACAATTAAACCATACAATTTTATTGGATTGCAATGTAACATATGTCTTGAAAATAAATGATGTAGAAATCTAACATTTTGTGATGTCCGAAACAACAAATTTTCAAGAAAGTTTTTTCCGTTTCAGTCCTTTAATCTTACCGCGAAAAAGCAATTCCGCGAATTATTGAGAACAAGAATTTGCAAAAGAAAGAAGAGACCGTATAAGCGCTAAAGTAAAATATAAAGAAGAGGGAAAAAGCTATCGCCTTAAAATGTAAATGAACTATCGTTTTAAAAACAAATAAATAAAATGGAAATTTAAAAAAATAAAATTAAAAAAATAGAGAAAAAAGAGGAGAATATTTATGATTTACGCGACAGTCAAATTTTATTTTGAGGCGGCCAGCCGGTATGGTGTAGGGGAAACATAAGTGCCCGGATAAAACGATTTACTTTTTGAAGCGAACTGACAAACCTTTTAACACTAGATTGTGAGTGAGCGAAACGAGGGTTTAAAGGCGCTATGATGGTACAAGCGTGTGCGATCGACCACTCGGTCACCATAAAAATATGACAAAATGAAAAATCATAAAGAGCAATCATATGAGAGAAGAATGAAAATGAAACTGTAACTACATAAGACAATTGTGAAATTCCCTCTCATTCTAGTGCAACGCAGCAATCAAAGTACCATTGCACTGTGCGTAGTAGAACACTAGATTAACCCGATGTCCGATGTATTCATCTGTTACTGGCGTTTTAGTGCTTTACACTTATGGCGACGTTTTTTTTTTCCAACTCAGCTACTGCAGACTTGAATCAATCGTGAAAAGCGCACATTAAAAAAAAAGAAAATGAAAAACAGTTACATGTTGAGAAGATGCTAAAACTTTATGTTCATTTAAAGGAATGGTGACGGATCGGGCTTAATAGGCGACCGTTAGCTCAGTAGATCGACCAGCAGCTAGTATTGAGAACGTCTCGAGTTCGAGTCCTAGTTAAGCCATTGCATTTTTTTTCTTTCCTGATACATTTCGGGGCTCGCCCTATCCTGGGAAAAAGTCTACCAAAAGATTGGTTCGCAGGCTAAAGCCTGAAGGAAGTGAGAAAGGTGTCGAAACAGGTCTTGATAGGTGGCCGGATAGAGCGTACCGCTAGTATTGGGAAGGTCCCGATTTCGCATCCCGGTTTTGCCGCTTGAAAAAAATTCCCTTTTCATGTTACATTGGCCAAAAGCCCCAGTAAGACCTATTTCTCTGAACTTGCTTTTGATTTGCATTTTGAATATTGGAGACCTACACCAATTTTTTTTAATCTACATAGAAAAGGTTAATTCAAACCAAATATCATTTAATTTGGGATTTGTGTTTTAGAAGAAAAGATTTTGCAAGATTTGGTAATAATTTGACCTCGATTTTAGCCCCAAAAAAACCTTTACTTGGGCTTAAACCTCTATTACTACACTCCATTTTTAATCTTTATACGACATCGAACGTATTCTTTGAATCTGCAGACTTTCTTTTAAGTTTTTCGCTGTTGCCTTTTTCATTACATGATACAAAATCATAATTACTGCATAGGGAATAAATGTGACCCTTAAGGGACCTGTTTGACCTACCGTCAGTTGATCCTATGGACCTTAAATTAAAATCGTCACGCGATAGGATACCTTTTTCAGATATAATCACCGACTTGATAATTCTAGAGCTTTTGTTTTAACACAAGATTGCAAGATAGTATTGAAAGTGCTGGTCATAATTGACCTTTGTAAACAATACGACATATGGATATCATGGTTAAGCGATAATTACGGACAGGGGTCAGTCGGTGTGAGTAGACCCATGATTGTTAGGACATATTTTCTGACTGGACAAACTAATAAAAGCGAAATTTGATTGATTATATATTTAATATCAAGAACTTTATACCTTTGTCATGGTGCTTTATTACCGATATACTACGGTACCTTGTCAAGGATTTAGTCAAGTTATGCCAATCAAATCTGGGAACCTCCCTCCCGAAACTCGTAAAAACGGTTGTAAAAACAGATATGTAAATGACAGTCATTGGGAAATAGAAACACTTTATACTCCCATACCGTTACCAAAACACACAATTTCAAAAAATAAAACTTTTTGTTATATCATTTATTTTCTTTTTTTTTTTTTCAATGTTTTGTCTTTTTAGTAAGAAATATGTAAAAACGTTTCCTCCTAAGGACATGACATTTTATCGTAAAACACGTGTTTTAACTGATGTCGGCAAGCATTTAAGAAAAGTAAAGTGATTTTTATGATTATTATAATCATGAACAAGTAAAGTTTAGTAAAGCCACCCAGACCGACATCGTCAATCTTATACCATCATATTTACATTTATCGCTTTTGTTTTCTATTTTTAAACCTACAGGGTGATTCAAAACACATACCAAAACTGAGGAATTTAATTCTATATAACCTTTGTTGAATAATAAGGACATTATTTGGTATTATGAGAAAAACTAAAATTGCGTTGTATCACAAATTTATTTTAGCAATTTAGAACAACTTTTTTCTTGCAGAAATGCTGATAGACTGTAGAAGAAAAATCGTGAAATCTGTAACGGAAAATGATTATTCTTGTTTTTTTTTTTTTTTTTTTTTTTTTTTTTTATAAACAAAATTCTATAAAATATTCTCTTTTAATAATGTTATTTCTTTTATTAGTTTCAAAATAAACAAACTAGCGTCTTTTATAAACAAACAGAGACCGAAAAATGGTGGAGTGGAGTGGAGTAATGGTGTTTTACACCCCAGTCAAGAATCTTTCACTTATTTCGAGGCGGTCAGTTCTGGAATGGTGGAGGAAACTGGAGTGCCTGGAGAAAACCCCCGACCTTCGGCAAGCGAACTGACAAACTTTCTCACACTAGGATCTGTCCTGAGTGTGATTCGAACCCAGGCGGTGAGAGGCACTGTGATCCGTAAGCGCGCTTTAGAACTCGGCCACCGAGGCCCCTAGACCGAAAAAAGAAGTTGTTTATCAAAATAGGTTGTCCTGGACTGTTTTGCATTCCTTATTTCTGTCAATATTTGTCAAATATGAGTTCTTAATCAATTTGTTTGTGTAGATATTCAGAAATTAAAGGTGTCATTTTAAAGATCTTTAAAAGGACACTACAACAGTAATTGATTTTGACAAATTTTTCCATAAAAGATTGCCAAAATTACTCAATTTCAATAAAAAATATTCTAGTGAGAAACGATTGCAAAACTATGGCCTGCTGCTTTTAATCATAAGTCCATCGCAAATGAAAAAAAAATTGCGGATGCTATTGTAAAGAACATTACAACCAAAAATAAAACAAACAAAAAACAATTTTTATCATACAAAAAAAAATAAACAAACATTGTACTTTCGAACTTGATTGATTGTGATGGTTTTCAAAAGATATTTTACTAAGTGGTGCGCGCGCGCGCGCGCGTGTGTGTGTGTGTGTGTGTGTGTGTGTGTGTGATATTTTGTCGTTATATTTTGAATAAATATGTATGTTTAACTTCAAGTTTTTGTAAGATTTATTATTATCATCACCATCGTCATTATTATTATTATTATTATTATTATTATTATTATTATTATTACAAATTTGTAATCTATTTATTTATTTATTTATTTATTTTTTATTTATTTATTTATCTATTGGCAAAAAACGAGCTTATCTTTTAAAGTCAAACACATACCAAATACAATTAATATGTAATAACTTCAAAGGTACAATAAATTTAATTCATTTTTTTTTTTTTTTTTTTTTTTTTGTCAATGCAAACATTCATGAACTAAAATGTAATTTACAAGATTTAAATATTAATATATATAAATGGTAAAAATGCATTTAGAAAATATGTCTCCGAGAACAAAATTTAAGACGCATTTAATTATAATTAATTTATAGCCAAACAAAAGATATTTTAAAAAAAACTACATCTTAATTTTTACACAAAGAATTTAAAACAACAAATCTGCTGAAATGCATTGTTCACGCTTAAAAATGTAAGAAATATAATACGCCATATAATTAGAGATGACAACCTAGTCGTTCAGTTACGTGCATTCCTTAGCAAGCATCTAGACACACCTATCCTTCCTTACAAACCGGGCGGCAAAAGCAGCGCCTCGGTTAGAAGTACTGACTTACAGATCACAACGCCTTTTGCCACCTAGGTTAAAATCCTACTCTTGTAGATCCTAACGTTATTTAATTTGCTTGCCAAAAGTCGCTGGCTTTTTAAGACATTCCGGTTTCTCCGCTATCCTTCAGTTGATCGCTGCTATAAAAAACGAAAAATCACTAAATCCTGAATAGTAATAAAAAGGCTCATTACTCAACTTTAATTTACTGCAAAAAGAAAGAAACGTTTCAAGATGCATTAACACGCAAACCCTGGTTTAATGGGACAAAAGGAGTTTGAATGTTAAATTCATACTTATAAATATAAATTCAAAAAGTCACTTAACCTTCACCGTTTCATTAACTTGTTTTTTAAACTTTAGAACAGAGCCAAAAAACAAATATATGTTTTGTTTGTATGACGAAATTCAAATAAATTTATTTTCTAGTGAAACCACAAAGGTTCAGGCTATTTTTAATTTCCCGTGGTCAGTCCGTCTAGTTAGAAATTCCTTGTTAAACAATGCGTTGTTATTTGTTGACGTTTAGTTATATTTTTGTGTGGTGGAGTAATGGGGGTTTATGTCCACAGTCAAGATTTTTTCATTCATATCGAGATTAGTTTTTGAAAGGTGGGGGAAATAGGAGTGTCTGAAAATACACTGAACTTTGGCAAGCTAAAATTTCAACTTTTATGCAAATGACATTCGTCTAAATAAGAATATTGCATACTTAAAAAATTAATGACAATTTACGTTAATAGAACATATTTTAAGGGTGCATAAAGAACAGACATTTTATAGAGTTTTTAATTTGGATGACATAACGCAAGTCAGATAGATTAAAACGCGCTACAGAAGAATACTTTCATCTCATCATAGACTGGAAATGGGGAAACCAATAGGAAATTCACACACACACACACACACACACACACACACACACACACACACACACACACATATATATACTAGTATTTCACAATTCATTATTTAAGATATACACAAGATCGGAAGGTTTGGTTCCATCACGATATTTCCACCTTATATTGTCATTTTTTTCAAAATTGTAAGTTTCATGAGAAAGATATTCAATTTTAACTGCGAAATCTCTTAAAAATCGACATTGAAATATTCCCTTTATTTGAGTTGACTGTACACTCAGTTGAGTGAATGATTCTGAAGTGGGGGGGGGGGGGTCAGGTAGTTAAGATAGGTATGTTAATTATCTTATACATCTTTGTCGAACTTCTCCTTGGATTTTGCCTTTGTTAAATACCTAAATTAGTCTCGTTTCGATTACTGATTTTAGATTTTTTGACACAAGAAATATCCCGAAGAAGAAGAAGAAGAAGCTTACGAAAAGAAAGAAAGAAAGAAAGAAAGAAAGAAAGAAAGGAAGAAAGAAAGAAAGAAAGAAAGAAAAAGGGGAAAAGGAAAAAAGAACATCTTGTTCACCAATAAAATTTCCAATTTAATAACTTTCATTTCATAACACTTTTAAGTAAAAAATTTTCGAAACATTATTGTTTATTCAATAAATCCGAATGCCTAATTACCAAAAAACAGAATAGATAGATAGATAGATAGATAGATAGATAGATAGATAGATAGATAGATAGATAGATAGATAGATATATAGATAGTTGGATAGTGGATAATAGATGGATGGAGAGAGAGAGAGAGAGAGAGAGAGAGAGAGAGAGAGAGAGAGAGAGAGAGAGATTTAATTCAAAGTTACTTAATTGATTTCAAAGTTTAAAATAGCTTAAATTTCAACAGATGACCTAAAAATTAATGTGTTATTCATTGCTTATGAAAATAATTAATTTTACCTTTGAATAACCTGAAAGAATGTTACAATATGTTTTATAATGTAAAAATCAATGACTCAACTCAATTAAACTCAGAAATAAATACATTCAATGAAATTTAAAGGAATATTTTTTATTATTTAAGGAGCATCTTTTACACGATGATTAATTACTTAGAAAAGAAATTATTGGAAGAAAGTCTCTTATTAATTAATACATATTAATTGTATATTAATGGAGTGTAAATGCAATTTAAATTTTAAAAATATAATTTTAAAAAAAATTAAAATCTACAACATTTTAATAAGTGGTCTTGGTGATTGGTAGGATAAAGCGTCGGTTACCTACCTATAACAGTGCTTCGTGTTATCTTGGTTCGAATCCCAGAAAAAACCTAATGTGGGATAGTTAGATTAAATGGTCATCTTAACTTGTCCACGGTTTTCATAACAATTTTTTGATTTAATAATACGATAATTTTTTTCAGTTTTAAATAAATATTAGACTAAAATTGTGGCCTGTATAATTTCAATGATTGTTTTATGATTTGACCTAGTTACCTAATTTTTTATCCAGCATGCCCAAGTTTCATAATCATTTCTTAACTAAAACTTTTCTTCTTACAAATCTTGTAAAGTTTGACATTTTTATAATTTTGTTAATTATCAAACTATTCTGGAATAAAAGGTGCTTTTTTAAAGATTATTCCACGCTGATGACAACTGAAGTTAGATTGTCGAAAATCTTTATTCGTAATATCATGTGCAGATTTTTTACCAAAAGAAATAATCAAAATTCTGCACACAACAAATAAAAGAAATATTCAAAATCTGCACATGACAATTTTTCTAAAAACAGTTCAGTTCTGTTATGGACAATTTATATAGAATGCAGTCTAATAATAATAATAATAATAATAATAATAATAATAATAATAATAATAATAATAATAATAACCCTGCAAAATTTGTAAATAAATAGCTAGAAACATCAATCATTTGGCTTTTTTACTAGATGACAACAGAAGTAAATCTGTAATTTTGAGATGAAAAATTAAACACAGTGATACTGCAAAAATCTTATATCAACTTTTGAATTAGGTCTCTCTCTCTCTCTCTCTCTCTCTCTCTCTCTCTCTCTCTCTCTCTCTCTCTCTCTCTCTCTCTCTCTCTCAGACGCCTGCACGCGCCCATATAAGATTTAGTGAACATGTAGTTACTTTTTATTTATTTATTTCTATATCTGTTTTTCAGACTTTAAGATATATGTAATTATAAATGGTTTAGAGGATTGAACATGTATGCTTCTACAATGACTAAAACACGCTTCAAGCTGTTATGGACGTGCATACACTTCGACAATAACGGGTTTGCACTGCACCAGCACGCGACTCCCATGATCCTGGCAGACTTTACAAGGCAGAAAATTAAAGGGATTTTTATGGTCAAATGATCGCGTGAATCTATGCAACAATACCCGATTATGATTTTTTTCGTAAAAATTTAAAGAGTTGCACATAAAAAAGATCCCCCTCTTTTTATCTATAGAAGGATAATACATATGGTTTTACTTTACTTTGAGCATCTGACAAATAGCATACAATAGCTTTGTATCACCAAGGGGTACTGGCGATTGAACTGGCTTCAATCTTTATTCTGAAGTACATCAACATCTTGTCAGCTTTTAGTTGTTTGATGCATTGTTAAGAAGAGGGCACAATATTTTTTATCACTATACAATAAGAATTTTTTATTGCCGAACAAAACAGAAAACGTATTAACTAACAGAAAAACAAGTAATGACTTTAACTTTGTAGTTCAGATTCGACCTATTGACAGCTGTAAACACTTTATCGAGAAAAATTATAATCTGCCATAAAAAAAGTAACAGTTGACGAATTGATTATAAAGTTCAAAGGCAGATCAACTATAAAACAATATGACCATCGAAACTTACAAAAAGTGAATTCAAGATTTTTGAGTTATAAAAAAAATGAATTTCGTGTATACTGCATACAAATGCATTGTAGCTGACTTTACGAGTATCCGTGTTCTGAAAAAAGATGTAACATTTTTTTCATTCCTTAAAACACCATATGGGGATGTAATTGAGATGGGAGCGGTTTACAATCCAAATAAAATTCTTTACCCGTTGCTAAAAGTATAAAAAAAAATATTCTGGAATTACTTATTTTATGGTTTTCATCAATTGCTTGAATTATGTTGTCACGTGTGGAATTGTGAATATTTCTTTTGATGTGTTCAAACTTTTGAATATTTTTTTATAGTAAAAAAATGCTGTAAATAACAATTATATCGGTATACAAGAGAGAGAGAGAGAGAGAGAGAGAGAGAGAGAGAGAGAGAGAGAGAGAGAGAGAGAGAGAGAGAGAGAGAGAAGCATTTTACTCTTCATTCAACAATCAAACAACCACTTCCGTTTGACACTTCCTTCAACAATTCAATTTTTTTTTTCATAAGGTCAGTCTTTTGATGACTTAGGAAACTGCAGTGTTCGGAGAAAACTTGGCAAGCAAAATGACTTTTCACTTTATGGTTTGCATGAGCGAAAATCCAAATTTGCTTGAGTTAAAATTATAGATAAAAATGTAGTATGACTTTCAAGATATATTTCGCAGGTTTTGAGCCTTTCGCCTTTTGAGGACAAAGCGTATCTTTTGGATTTTAAAATATATAGAAGCAGAACAACGCCAGGGGTTTCAGAAAAAAAAATAGCACTGAAAGCCATTACAGGGCTTTATATTCCATCTTTAAGTATGCAAGGCAAATATCGTCAGGGTCGTAGCTTACTATGAAGGCAACCGAGGCAACTGCCTCGATAAAGATCAGATCGTATTATTTTTTTTAATTTGTTACAGAAATACGAAGAACATAGAAAAGGATTAAAATAAGCTTATATTGAACAAATATATAAGTGTTTGGTTTTTAGTAGTACAGCCTCTTATTGATTATTCAAACGGTCTTAGCAAATATTCAGGTTCAGGTGTCGCCAGAATGCACCATTTACACATTTGTTTTTTAATATTTTTTTCCGGGGGAGCATGACTCTGTGGCCCCCAAGATTTTTAGCTCCTTCGATGCTTCAATATTTTGCCTCGGTTATAATTGGTTGCTATCTACGCACCTGATCGTCCAAGTAGACCGCTATTTTTACAAATCTTTCCTTTTTTTCCAAAAGCTGAGAGAGACAAGTATATAGGACTGTGGTATAATAAATTTCAAACAGATGTCCTAGTGTACTTCAAAGTCTGCAGTATTACTCAATGCAGTACATGTAGAGAGGATGGCACAGAGCCATTGTGTGGAGAGAAAATAAAATGCGTCTATTCTCTAAATACGGCATACCATCATACAAGTGTCATATACCACTTTTTGAATTTAATCATTGTCATATACCACTTTTTGAATGTATTTTTATGATTAATTTCAAAAAGTGGCATATGACACAAGTGAAAACGATGTAGTATCAGCTTGTAAGAAAGATGGGACACTAGAAAACGTTCCGTGTCCATCCACTTGCTGTGAAGAAGTATAATACATATATGAATAGAATTGATGTTTTTCACCAGCATTGCTTCTATTATTGCGTTGACAGGAAATTGAGAATTTTTTTGGCATCTTGTCGATTCCATTATTTTAAATGCGCACTTTCTCTTTAGGAAAACAAGGGCGATACATAATACTAACTAATCTGTAATGAATCAACCTGATTTTCGGACATTTTTAGTAGAAGAATAGTTAGTAGTTAGGTTTACGTCAAGAAAACAGATAGGTTGTCCATCGTCCAGACCGCATAGTTCTCAACCCACACCATATTGTAGAAGATCTAAGAAATTACGGACATGTTTCGGCTAGGTGTCGAGTATTCCTGCCTACCTGATCAAAGGAGACATGAGACTTATTATGGTCGGCATCCCTATGGAAACGTGCCATTATGTAGGCCTCCAAAGCCATGCTTCTCAATTTTTTCACAGACAATATTTAACATTATTTTGTTACACTAATTATTTATTATCGGAGTATTTTGTGTAGATCGCCATTCAGTACTAATGATAAGACCAATTATGCCAACTGTTACAAAAACAATAACCACTACTATTACTACCACAAATAATAATAATAATAACAACAACAACAACAATAATGATTTAGTTCAAACTTGTATCAAAATTCAATAGGAATCAAGATATGGAGTTTCTCATTTTTTCTACGTCATGAAGCTATTAATAATTACGTGTATTAGCTTTGTATATCCCTTCATTTTTGTGCTTTATAAGCCGTTATTGTTAAGACATTATACATTATAGATGGGTGTTGAATATCTACATGTGCAAGAAAAGGCGATAACTTAAAGGTGTTTTACGCATAGTTGGTTTAATATAACGTCTGTTTAACGTTAAATATAACGTTAAATTTTATGCCAAAACGTCAATAAATTCAAGAACAAGCGTCCGTGTAAATTCCGCTAAATATTATAAAAGGCATCCGGGACTTCCTATGAATGTTATTATTATCCGAATTGAAAAGATTTGACATGTTTCGACAAAAATTGTAGCTGCTTGAGCTTTGCGTTCTAATATGACATAGTATGTTTTCTTTTAAATCAACGTGACTCATAAACAAACGTGTTCTAGCTGATGATGGGTGGGTTTGACTGAAAACTCTCTCTCTCTCTCTCTCTCTCTCTCTCTCTCTCTCTCTCTCTCTCTCTCTCTCTGATTTGACCTGTAAACTTAATTTGAACAAACTTGGCCCATATACGAACTAAACCTAGCTTTTGTCAAGACAATCATTCTGAACAAGTATGAGGCTTATTCTGTCTTCTAGAAAATAAAGATCATGATCAGCCATTTTTTACGACTGTTTGACCACTGTGATCCTACGACTTTGATCCAACTTATACGAAAAAAATTATTTGGGGCAAGTTCGAGAAGGTTTGTGTAATTCTTTCAAAGACAACGGCCTACTTCACCACAACATGACACAAAAACGATTTTGGCAGAGAAAGTTTGAAATTAAACTTGACTTTTAGCCTCCCTAGTGTTATTAGTCTGAACCCGAGTTGTCTCCTTTTTACCAACACAAAAAATAAACAAACTTGACCTAACTTTTGTCAAGATTTAATCTGATTTTTTGGGTTTTTACTTCCCAGTCAAGAATATTTCACTTATATCGAGACGTCAACAGCTACAGGTGAAGTGGCTGACATTTGCAGTGAGCTTAAAGCAATGTGCAGGGAGAGTGTTTCAGTGTGCTACACCTGCCGTGACACGAGGCATCGGTTTTCAAGGTCTCCTTCGAAGGACCGCGTGACTTTCATTTCTTATGCCAATGCTTAGTGAAAGAACAGTCACTACCAATTTTCAAGTCTTGGTGAGACCCAGCCGGGGTTAGAACCCGACCTCCCACATACGAAGCGAGCGCTAGTAACTAAGCTACCGTAGTGGTTCTGGAGTCAAGGGAATCATTGTGCAAGTTTGATGTGTTTTTGAGTGTTCACAATAAAATGTTGACAGGCGATGCAGACCTTTGTCCCTGTGAAAAATACTAAAATCAATAGGTAGGTCTGTGCTCAAGTAAGCTTAAAAGACTCCTAAGTCAAGATTCTTTCATATCAAAAGGGTCATTGAGGGGTGACGAAGGAGTGATCGAAGAAAATTGTTAAGTGAACTGACAAACATTCTCACACTAGGATCTGACTAAAATTGGTTTAGGATGTAGGGTACCAGGATCTGCAAGCCTGTGCCATCATTTTTTTTAATTATTGCACTGTTGAGGTGGCTCAGTGGTAGAGGGTCTGTGTTGAGAGTGAATGGTCTTGAATTGAACCCTGACTGGATCATAACTATACAATTTTAGATACTGTTTCATGCCTGGCACTGGGCATTAACGGAGACAGAGTATCCAATATTTTTTTTCTGGTTCCAGGTAATGGACTGGGAGAGTAGTATGTATGTTAGTCAGCATATAGTCTTGGTGACCTGGCACCTTACTTAAAAGTCACCATTAGTACACAGCAGACGATAATACCAACTCACACATTTGCACAAGTTTTGATTAATTCATAGAGAATTGCAATCATCATCATTATCTGAAAAAATGCTGATAGAACATTAAACAACATTACAACAACAAGCACTTGTTTGGTGTCGATCAGGACAAAATGCTAGCTGATTAAATCAACTTTAATTTTATTTTTCTTGTATTACAAGTCTCATGAATTTACAAAAACAATGAAATGAACACAACTGGTTTTCTTACCTGAATATTTAGTAATAATTGAAGTGACCCCAATTACCAAATATTCATGTATAATCACCTGATGAATTAAGATGGCTTTTTTAAAGTCCAGAAATATTTTTAAAAAATAAAGAAATAAAAAAAAAATAAATGAATGAAAAACAAAGACAACTTATTAAAATTCTTATTTATTTAATAAATAATGAAATCATTAAAATATGACATATTTTCAAACATTTAACTTCACTACATGTATATACTACATCATATTTTAACAATTTATATTTTTGTTATGCAGAGAAAACTTTTCACTACTAATACAAAGTTTCATATAAAGTCAAGATTTTTTCATTTGAAGGTACAAGTTCAAAAACTGGGATTAGCTCCCTTGATAATGTTTATTCTTTAAGAACACTTAATAATATCAAATTCTGGCCAAAACTGCAGTTTGAAAATAACAATGTGAAAATAAAACAAAACTGTTTAAACTGAACTACAGTGTATTTCCAAAGGGGGTACCCAGAGAAAAACAAGTGACCTGACTAACGTCCTGACACTATGAACTGTCCCAAGTGGAAACTGTCCCAAGTGGGATTCAAACTTAGACAATGACAGCTGATGTGAACCCTTAATAATTGACATAGAAAGTATTCAAAGTAGACACATTCTACAGTGAATTGATGCCTGAAAACAATATATATGACTGAATTCAACATTCAAATAAACATGTCACTTTATCAAGTCTCTCACTCATCAACAAATGATTAAGAATAAAAGGTAAAACAATTTCTGGCAGATTTCAATAATCTGTTCTGTAAAGCTCTAACCGAATTGAAGGTAAAATTTAAAAAGAGTTAAATAATATTATTCATGGCAAAACCAAATTAATTCAGATTAAGAATGTCAAAAAACAGCAAAAACTTATAAGTAAACAGTTTTCTAAAAAAAAAATTCTGACATTTTTCTTCCAACTAAAACAAATTATAAATATAAAGAAATATATTTTTGTATTAGAGAAAACTTGGTTATTTTCACACAAATACCAAAGAAGACCCTCAACAAGTTTCACCAAAAAAAAAATTCTCTTTGCACTGATGAACCAATAAAAATGTTCTCAACCAATGTACACACTAACTGATGACATGTTAAAGTCTGTAACAATATCGTAATCATGATTCACAATGACTGATGAATTGTCCACATGTTTATCGGAATTACAATAATGTCTTAGAAATAATATGACTGATGTGATATTCTGACATCCTTTCACTTGAGTAATGACCATTTTATCTGTTCTTTTGCACTCTGTAAGACCTAAAATAGAAGAAAAGAAGAAAGAGATAAAAACGAGGCAAATACTGGAGTGAAATAATTTTGGTGCAAGGGAAATAACTCTTTGAAATCTTATAAAGTGATGCTATCATGTTGTTAAGTGGTATAGCCTCAAAATGGATTAAGGTATGACTCAAATAATTTACACTAACCAGGTCTACAGTAAAACCTGCTACAATAATCATTTCTATACAAAGAACACCTGTTCTAAGACCCTTTCGTCAACAAAAAATGACTGACAATAAGGTTAAGTAACATGAATTATATATACATATACAAGAGGCCCCTGGGCCTTAACGCTCACCTGAAGATATGTCTTATATTGTTTGCAAAGTGCAATAGACAATATATTAAGTACAGAAACTTTAAAAGTTTTCTGAAGTTAAGAACTCCCACAAAACTTAGTGCAATCATTAATCAATTTCAGTATAATTATGCAGCTATGTCCTTGACCTTTGAACATATATGACTTCAATCCATATATGATTGTCATGTCAATACCTACAATATTCTAATATACATGCCTATGCATGAAATTAATAGCTTTCAAGATAATTAATAATTTTAGTATTCCTATGTTGATATGACCTTTACCTTCGAACATACAACCTTGAACCCTATATCAAAATGACTGTCATGTCAATACCTACAATATTCTAATATACATGCCTATACAAAAAGTTAATAGTTTTCAAGATAGTTAGCAATTTTAAGTCTTCTTTTGCAGCTATGACCTTGACCTTTCAACATATGACCTTGAACCATATATCAAAATAATCGTCATGTCAATGCCTACAATAGTCTAATATAGATGCCTATACAAAAAGTTGATAGTTTTCAAGATAATTAGCAATTTAAGTCTTTTTCTGCAGCTGTGACCTTGACCTTTCAATATATGACCTTGAACCATATATCAAAATGATCGTTGTTGCAAAACCTACAATATTCTAATATATATGCCTATACAAAAAGTTAATAGTTTTCAAGATAATTGGCAATTTAAGTCTTCTTTTGCAGCTGTGACCTTGACCTTTCAACATATGACCTTAAACCATATATCAAAATGATTGTCATGTCAATACCTAAAATAGTTGAATATACATGCCTATACAAAAAGTTAATAGTTTTCAAGATAATTAGCAATTTAAGTCTTTTTTTGCATCTGTGACCTTGACCTTTCAACATATGACCTTGAACCATATATCAAAACGTTTCTCATTTCAATACCTACAATAGTCTAATATACATGCCTATACAAAAAGTTAATAGTTTTCAAGATTATAAGCAATTTAAGTCTTCTTCTGCAGCTGTGACCTTGACCTTTCAACTTATGACCTTGAACCATATATCAAAATGGTCGTCATGTCAATGCCTACAATATTCTAATATACATGCCTATATAAAAAGTTTATAGTTTTCAAGATAATTGGCAATTTAAGTCTTCTTTTGCAGCTGTGACCTTGACCTTTCAACATATGACCTTGAACCATACATCAAAATGATTGTCATGTCAATACCTACAATATTCTAATATACATGCCTATACAAAAAGTTTATAGTTTTGAAGATATAGTGACAAATATATAATTTCTAGCAATTTCCCCACTCAGTGCCTTACAATTTCCCCATTTTGGGCCCCATGGCTATCATTTGTGCAAATCTGAAAATAGATGTCCTAAGGATGTTATAAATGAAATAACTAAGGTATATCTCTTGTAGATTCAGAGAAGATTTTTAAAGTTTTTTACTATTTCCCCCCTTGTGGGGCCCCAAGGGGACATAACTCCTTCATTTGTGCAAATCTGAAAGGACTTCACCCAGGCATGAAGGTTACCAAGTTTCATTAAATTTGGCCTGGTGGTTTTGGAGGAGAAGATTAAAATGTAAAAAGTTTACGCACGACGGACGGAGATGGATAGCAATAGCTTATCTGAGCTTTCAGCTCAGGTGAGCTAATAAGTATTGAATCCACTTTTGAATAACTTGCTTCATAGTATCTATACAGGTTATATCTCAATAAGTTGGATGAAAATCAGATTCAATGCTTATTCTTAAATGTAATAATAAAACATCAAACATGAGTATCAGAAAATCAAAAAGAAATTGTGCAATGAGACATTTACTGCATTATTTCTTTAAATAAAATTCCAAATATTTCTCTTCTATGTTCAGTGGTTATTGGCAGCCAAATTTCCAAAATTTGTAAAAATATACATGTAGTCCTTTATAAGTTACTTTTTACTTTGCTTAAAGAGTTCCTTTCTGAATTTCTCAGAAATTTGTAGCCTAATGTTGGTTGCTAGAATTTGAATCATGATAAAAGTTTTTTGTTTAAACCTTGGAAACATTTGTTATAATGTATTATACATGTTATGCATTTCAAATAATATTTTTTCTCCTACCATCACCATATATCCAACAGAGAAAATGGTTTGGGGTTAAGAAATAAAGTATTTTTCCAATGTCTTTGTACAAAATTAAAAAACAATGGGTTAGTTCAAATTTTTGCATAAAAGCCTTCAGCTTGGAAAAATACTTTATTTCTTACATTTACATCATATCTTACAATATTTTTTGTTTTTGAAAATTATTTTTCATAAAAATATTGAATTCTGAGAATTTATTTAACCTTTCCCATATCTGTCACAATAGACTCTGCCTGTCTTTACGTGGTGAAAAGCTAGTCACCAGAGTCATGTGACAAATTGTATTTACACAGTTCCAAAGGACAGTGTGTCTTGAACACTTTATACAGAGAAAACATTGGAGTTGTAAATGTTTATCAACATTTTAAAAAATATCATAATTTATTACTTGTAAATCAACAGCAATGAATACCTGAAAAAAAAGACACAGGTCTGTGATGGGGTGTATTGCAAAATAAATTGGTTGACCAAATAGAAGCTTCATTTACATGTGTAAAACTGTGACATCTAATATAGATATTTAAATGTTGCATAATGATGGTGCCCCAAAGGTTTTGTGGAAGTTACATGAACAACAACAACAAAGATAGACACCACTAAATAACCACTAATGGTAGAGTGGCCTAAATTTCAAACCCTGATTACAAGAAAAAAATTTTAAGTCAGATACCTAACTTTTACAAAAATGAAAATATTGAAGAAAATCTAGTGTCAAAAAAAATTTACTTACAATTGCCTCAAAAAGGGATTTGTTTTTACACAACACAATTTCACAAAATTTTCTCCCAACAATATTTTTTGAAATTACAAAAACTACAAAATTTAACCCCATAGATAATTATAATTCTTCAATATTAACACTGCTTATGAGAAACAAAAAGTAAAATAAATACATGAAAGAGAAATCTTCATTTTGTCCCAGGCATAGAATAATACAATTGGAAGACATTACAAACAGGGATCAACTCATCACAGCAGTCAAAGATATCTGTTGACGTCTACCCCAGGTCTACATAAGAAGTTTATATGCATCAATTCCAAGAAGGATTCGCTGTGTTATCATCCAGAGAGGTTATATTACAAAATATTAGAAGCTTGGTAAGTATTTTACAGTTTTAATATGAAAAATATTGTTTTGAATTTCAACTTTATTTTTTCAATGTGAATGACGTCGGCCATGTTTGTTGCAATACTTCTGTCATGTCACTGTACAAGTCTTGCCTCGAATATTACAATAACATGAAAGTTAAACCAAATTAATGGCAAAAATCAAAATTTATAACCAAGTTTCATTTTGTTGATAAAGTTATCAAAAACTGAACTTGATTTGACACCATTCAACACAGTTAATTATGTATTCAAAACAAATTAATCTATTTATTTTAAAGCTCTGAAAATTTTTCTTTCAACATCAGTGAAATTTTATCCTGGGTTTTTTTTTAATTAGTCACAAAACTGCACAATTTTTTGTTTTAAAAACATATTTCCTGTAAAAGATGGGGAAAACAAATCTTTTTTTAAAAAAAATTCAGTTATTTAAAGTTTTGAAGCAAAATGAGGTTGATCCCACAAAACTAACATCATACTAAAATGTAACTCCAGAGGTGTTTCCCAGCATGCCACATGATGCCCCATATTGTTTTGTGTAACTATGGAATTGGACTTGAATAAGATGAGAGTTTCCTGTAAAAATGATGTTATTGATTTTTGAAGTAAACATTTTCCATATCATCCTACACAAACATTACAGTGGTAATCACACAATATGCTAGTAAAACCCCATTACCATGGAAATCTGCTGTTTTTATATCTGATGAAAATCTCTCATTCTCATTTAAAATTTGTTTTTTAAAAAAGTTCATTCATAACTTTAACACTTTGCATATGAAAAATGCCAAACTGCAAAGATTAAATATGAATCAAGAGTACTGTAAACACAAAAATGTTTATCAGGTAAACAATTTGGCAGTTTTGTTGCATCAAGAGTAATTTTGTTGGTATAAACTTCTGTGCTTTTGTCTAGTAATTTATAATATGAATAAATTTCGCAGTTGAATGTTGTGACTGATCCATGACTGCAAAAAGTTAAAATTGAAAGATTGAAAATGTCGACTTTTATTTATTTATTTATTTTTTTTTTGTGATTTTTAAAAATACATGTACTTAACCTTAAATATTGGTAACGAAAAAAAAAAAAACAAAAATTGTCAAAGCAATGCTGACAAAAGAAGTAAACTGAACAACTGAATTATCTAGAAATAGCATTTATAGTGTTGTAACTTCCAATGTGCATAAAGCAAACTGAATGATGCAAGATAGCCATTAAGATTACTGTCGCTTCCTTTGTTCAGCAATGGAAGTTATAGCACTAAAAAACTCCATTTCTAGAAAGTTCAATGATTATACATGTATTTACATTTTACATTTTTTAAAATAATTTTGATTATTATTATTATTATTTTAATCCTTAATTAATTTTAAAAACATGATTGTTTATGACATGCATGTCTAGTCACTTGAACAGCTAACAAATATATCACATGTATATGCATCAGCAAAATAATTTCAAGTCATGTGATCAATGGTGATCATGGCTTATATAAATAAATAAATCTGGTCTAAAACATAGTTTCATAGAAAAAAAACATTGCAAATATAAATATTATTTTTCTTATTTATCTTTCTACCAATAAAGACTGTTTTATATTTAAGTGTGTCAGATTTCCATGCTCAAAAAAAAAAAAAAAAAACAATAACTAATGTTCTAACTAAAAGTATGATACCAAAGTTATTTCCCTTTATATTACATTGACAACCCATTTCTGAAGTTGTTAAAAGTTTATTTTATCCAATTGTTATTCCCTTTATCAAACTGATGTCTCAATTATAAAACAACAGATAAAAGGGCTTTTTAGCTCACCTGAAAATGTGTCCAATTACATGCCAATATCTGGCAGTACCAAGCTTTGTGCAAACTAATTACCAGTACTACTTATTCTAAGAATGCTAAATGAGGTTATCCAGCCTCAGCAAGCCTGGTATGGCTTTCATGCAGAGATGAAATATATGAAGTTACTAGTTTTAAAGTTTCAAACATGACAAGATGTTTAAAGGATTCTACTGCTTAAGGTTACTGTGAACTAACATAAAGGTCAAGGTCAACGAAGTAAAAAAAAACTTGGTAGACTTTTGTGTGCTGATACTATATTTCAAGTTTCAATCAAGCTTCCAGTCAAAATTCTTTCACATATATTATGAGTTAAGTCAGTTCTGAGATGGTTGAGGAAACTGGAGTTCCTTCAAAACAACTTGGGAAAGCAAGTTAGTAAAAGCAAATTTTATACAGATCATGGGAAACAGTATTTACTGTTTATTACACCCTCAGAAAAATCTATTTAAAAAACAATCAAAAACAAAACAATTTCTTTTTTTTTTTAAATTGAAAGTCACATAAGGGATTTCTTTCAGTAATTCTTAAATAAGAAAAACGTCATGCATCAAAAATGAATACCAGTAATCTATCCATTCATGATTATGAGGCAGTAGCCTTCTAAGGATTGATGCTAACTTCAGGTGCCATCACCATAAATCAACAACGCTGAAAATTGTTCCTGTTGAATCTGCATAATTATTTGTCAACAATGTGCAAATGATCTGTTACACGCAGGATAAAACATAACCAAAAGCATTTAAGATTTCCCTCTAGTATTGTAAGTCTTATAGTATATTAGTATATATATATACATGTATATATATATATATATATATATATAGAGAGAGAGAGAGAGAGAGAGAGAGAGAAATAGAGAGAGAGAGAGTCCAAGAATAATGGTAATCTTTGAGCATATGGAAAATATACATTTGTACTAACCAAAAAATTCAAACACGGTAAGATTTTCAATAAAACGTTAAGTATTTACACTTTCATGTTTTTACAATCCTCTGAAAGTGTTAGTGAAAACTTAAAATTGCTAGTGAATACATCATGTTTTTTTGTTTAAATATATATTTTTGTTTATATATATATATATTAATACAAATACAATCTTTACATGATCATAGACATTACAAACTGCAGATTCCCATGTGTGGATTATGGATATCTACAATGTATGTAGAATTAAAGCTAGAGAAATCTACAGTAACCTAAATGGCCTTATAAACTGCAGATTTCCATGGCACTATGTGTGAATATGTATGTGGAAATAAAAGCTACAGTTACCATGGTTACGATACACTAAAAAAAAAAACTGAAAACCCACTGAAAAATAATTGTGTGTCCCACCATAACTTACCTCCAACTTTTTAGTGATAGTCTTAAAGCATAAAGGATTTTATTTTGTTAGTATGTAAAACACAAAACCCTCCCACTTCAAATGTCCATACAGGACAGGTCAGTCTTATAAAATGACCACTTCCAAAAACAGATGCTTGATTAAAAGCAAAGAGTAAAACCATAAAGTGTGAAATTATAAAAAGTTCCTAATGCTTTCCTACTATTAGTATATTATTTAAAATACAAATCACTCACACCCTTACAGTTTCTAAAAAACTCTTCAGTCTCATAATACTACCATTAAAATTTCATATTTTTGAAAAAACGAGAAGCTTGTTTTACAGAAGGATAACATGCATGTATTTAAAGCTTAGTCATAGCAAGGAGTACCTGCATGTATTTTGTTTTAAAATTTGTCAAATTGGATTAATTAGCTAGAACTAACTAAATTTTAAAAATTTAGAACACAAATCCCAACCCACCTTAACATTTTTATATTGACATATAAGTCTCATAACAAGATTGATTTATTGGGGTTTCACATCTCAGTCTAGAACATTTCACTTACATCAAGACATCACCAGCTATAGGTGCAGTACACTCAAAATAATGTGCATGGCAGGTTCTTGAGTGTGTCACACCTGCAGTGACATGGGGCATCAGTTTTTAAGTCTCATACGAAGAACCCCTGTGACCTTCATTTCTAAATGCCGAGTGCTTGGTGAAAGAACAGTACATTACCTATTTTCATGTCTTGTTCAATCAAAGCAGGGGTTTAAAACCCGACCTCCCACATACAAAGCAAGCACTCTACCAACTGAGCTACAACATAATAACAAGGAATACATGCATGCTTCATTTTTAAAGCTTGTCAAATTAGATTCACTTATAAATAAATATTAAAAAGAATTAATTTTTAGAACCCAAATCCCTCAACCTTTTACATAAAAGTCTTGTAACAAGACTATTTAAATTGCATTTGCTTTCTAAAAATTAAAAGCTTGCTTAACAACAGGAAATGCATGCATGTGCCATGTTTAAAGCATTATGGATTCACTGGATACTGGATATTAACTAGAATACATCAATTTTTAGAACACCATTTTCTCAACTTTTTGTACTCCATAAAGAGCAAAACCAGTCTGATATGGCCATCAGAATTTTTTTCCTAAATCAAATGCTTGTTTCATAGCAGCTGGAACATGCAAGCACTTGTTTAAAAAAGACAAATCTTATCACATGGGGTTCAAGAAATACGGGTAGACTTAATTAATAGTTTCACTTCAAAATAAAAAAAATTGGAGAAATATCTTTGTTATTTATTATACCCTACATTGGAATTCACCACTAAACTGCATGATCCATACCCACAACATTTATGTGGAATAATATGGAAAACATTTTTCATTTCAAAAAAAAAAAAAAAAAAAAAAAAAAAAATACAATGTAGGATAAAACAAGTAACAAGTGTTATATCATAAAACCAAAAATATGTTATTCTCATATAAACACTTTGAAGTACAATGTGGTAAGCTGGTGAATACACTAACACAATTTAAAAAAGTTTTTATTTTCATTTTGAACTACCCTGACCGGTACATGATTGGATTGGAATAAGATATTTTACATGCAAGTCAAGTCAAGGTTTTTTCACTTGCATTGAATTGGTCAGTTCACAGACTTGTTCATAAAGGAATGTTCAGTGATTCATTTTCCAAAAAAAAAAAAAATATATATATAAAATAATGATTCTACAGAAAAGTTACAAGTTCCAATGAAAAGTTATAAAATGTCCAACTGAAAATTACAGGTTTTTCTGGAGAATTACAAGTCACACTGAAAAGTAAATACAGGTCTGATTGAAAATTGACAGGTCTGACTGGTTAATACAGACATGATTGAGAAGATACAGGTTCGAATAAAACAGTCAACTGAAGTCGGACTAAAAAGTCACAGGTCTGACTAAAAAGTCACAGGTCTGACTGAAAAGTTTTAACAGGTACAACTGAAAAGTTAAAGGTCAAATGACAGAACTTATGGACTGTTCTTCACATTTTTAACCATAATAACTAACCTTGATCCTGAGAAAAAAGCCAAAGCAAAAATTAACATTAGTAGTTTTTTTTTAATCAAACTGTTTAATTAACATTAGTAGTTTTTTTCAAATCAAACTGTAAGAATTAGTTCGATGTTAGCAATGTCTAATAATTTAAGAATTTGTTATAGTCTGTTTCAATAAAGTAGTGCCCTATGGCTAATTACAGTATTATTACAGCATGTTATAAATAAAGGGAGACAAACCTGTGCTACTGTCTGTTCACCAAGAGGAATATCATCAGTTCTGATGGCTACTTTCTGTACTATGGATGATGCATCAGCATCCAAAATAATTCTGGTAAAAAAGACAACAAGTCAAACTTAAGTTGTAATTAAAATGTGTATATTGATTAATATTAAGAAGGAAGGCAATCCCAATACTAGCAAGAAATATAAATTTTCTTAATATCATTTTTATAACAGATTTCTTCATAAGTATAAAGACAAGTCAAAAGGAAAAGGGATTTTTTTTCTGTCTCGTCTCCCCCAACACCAAAGATTTGCTCACTTTTATCAAGTCATCAAATTTTTGAAAGGTAGATGAACCAAAATAATGTTGGATTCTTTCTATATAAATTACAAGATATGGATTAAGGTCGGGATTAGAAAATACTGCTGGTCAAATTGCGATGTCCACCAGTTTTTGTTTTGCCCTCAGACAAGTATCTTTTTTTTCCCTAACAGTAACATGTATTTCCATTTCATAAATTAATATAAACAAGAATTGTTTGACAATTTCCCTTACAGATACTTACCCGCCATCACAAATTTCATCTAATGCTAAAAACACAGCATCGAGATTTTCCAATAATGCTCGTTTTTCTACATTTTTTCGTAAAATCTGGTTGACTGAATCATACATGGCATTTAAGACACTGGCTAATATTAACTGCAAATAAAAAAAATGTGCATAGGTATATTAAAATCTCAATTCATCACCAATATCTGTTCAGTCAAATTTTTGGCATTATAAGGTTGTTTAAAGATAATTTAAGGGAAGCTTAGAAAAAAAATTGGGAACACTGTCTAATGTTAATTAATTGTAAATACAAAAAAATTATATGTTTACATTAAAAATTCATCGCCATCATTTGTTCAGTCAAATTTTTGGCATTATGAAGGGGTTTGGAAATTTAATTAGGGAGGTTGATAAAGAAAACATACAGAAAACAGATTCTAGAATTTCAAAATATATGCGGCAATAAACATGGTGGTCAAATTAACAAATAGCAATATTTTTATCTTATTAAATTTCTAAGTGTTTTACTATAGATGCTTTTATCTACTGAAGTAATGTACTGTATTCTTAACAAAAGAGTGGTTGGTTGGTTGGTTGGTTGGTTGGTTGGATGGATGGTTGGTTGGTTGGTTGGGTTGGATGGTTGGTTGGTTGGTTGGTTGGATGGTTGGATGGTTGGTTGGTTGGTTGGTTGGGTTGGTTGGTTGGTTGGTTGGTTGGATGGTTGGATGGTTGGTTGGTTGGTTGGTTGGTTGGTTGGTTGGATGGTTGGTTGGTTGGTTGGTTGGTTGGATGGTTGGTTGGTTGGTTGGTTGGGTTGGATGGTTGGTTGGTTGGATGGTTGGATGGTTGGTTGGTTGGTTGATGGTTGGTTGATTGGTTGGTTGGTTGAATGTTGTTTTATATCATATCAGCAATTTTTCAGCTATTCATGACAAGACAATTTTTCAAAGGTGAATCTTAACACATGTTCAGGCGTGTGTCTGTGCAAGTGTTCAAGATCCATGCTGTACTACTGTGGCAACAACTTTTTAGTGCTAGAAAACTTGCTAGCAATGTTGCAGATAAACATTACAGACCACTTTATCTATCACACTACTTCTGAGCCAACCAATAAAGTCTTAAATCATGGAAAATCTATTCTGACATTCTGACTTGCAGTTTACCCTTCAATGGTGATACACATGTAACAAAAGAGTGTCCAGTTGCTGTAATGTGTTGTCTGACACCAAGGTACTTGTTTGATTTTTTTCAGACACATTTGGCTGTTGTTGTTGTTGTTGTTGTTTTTTTTTTTTTTTTTTTTTGTTTTGTTTTTTTTTTTTTTTTTGTTTTGGTTTGGTTTTTTTTTTTCATTTTATTTATTTATTTATCTTTTTTTTTTTCAAATCAAGGTCAGTATAGGGGTAAAATATATATTCAGTAATAAACCAAGTTTTTTGACAGAGAAAATTTAAAGCTCACAAATATTTTAATTTGCCTATAGATACATAGCAAATTATATTTGAAAACCGATGGTATTTTTTGGCAGTCAAACGTTGTTTTCTGTAATGTTTAGTTTTTACATTGTATCACAACAAAATATTATTGTACTACACACCAATAACATAAATCTTACCTCATTTTCTTGTGAACTACCAATTACATAAAAGAAGAGATCTACGTTACTTTTGTACACACATGTCAGTCCTTCAAACATTATAATTTCAGCTGTAATAAAGATTAAAAAAATTTGTGTTTGTAATATTACAGAACAATAGAAATGCAAAACTTCCATTTCCATACTTGCACATCACTCTTGTAAAATGTTAGAGCAATAAGGAAGCAAAACACAAGAATGCAATTGCCCGTTCCATATACATGTAAAAATTATTTCAGCTAGATAGATATGAAATACACATATATCAATTTATAAATTATGTTACATACATGCATGACTGGTTTGAGTAGTGGTTAATGTTCAACTTGAAAATTATTTCATTCATACTTAGGAGGTCTGTTATAAAATGGTTCATTGACAAAAGACATAAATGTCATTACATCCTCATAAGCACTGATATTACATGTAATTCTTGAACTTAACAAGTACCTTGTGTAATAATCCAAAGCCTATGAGCTGACAGATTAATACAAACAACTTATAATATCCAAAATGGATACATTTGTGCTGCTAGTGTTAGAGACACATAAGGTACGGTTTCCTGGATGAAAATGATTTTTTTTTTCAATATATAGTTTTTATGAATCATATACGCTATTTACATCATATGAAGCAAAAACATCATTATCATAACTTAAAATAAGGGCCGTTCTGGCATGCATTTGTTAACTAAAAGCCAATCCGTTTTTTCTAGAGACAGGTTTCTGGATCCTGCTGACAGGAACGTTTTGATATTAAATAGTAATATTTTTTTAAAAGTGTAAAATTAAAAAGATATGTTTTAATGATTTTTAAAGGAAAAATAATTCTTAATATTTTTGCATTGCGCGAGTGAAATAAACATATTTGTTTGTAAAAGTTTAATCACTATATAAAGACAACCCTAATGACCTGATTCAAGTGAGGGGTACTTCATGGGTAAATCCTCGAAGTAAAGGAACAAGAGTGCCATGAAGGCCCTGGACGCTCACCTGAAAATGATGTACACTCAGCTTGATTTCGGCAAACTGGAGCTTCTATTTTTAAAAGAGATTTTTTCCTATATTTCGAGCTAGTGACCTACTTATTGACACAAAATGACCCATATATAAACTTGAGCTAGCTTTTGTCAAGAGCATCATTCTGAGACAGTTTGATAAGATTGGTCCAAAATGGATCCCCTCATATGTGTTAACAAGGTTTTTATATAATTCGACCTAGTGACCTACTTATTGACCGAACATAGCCCATATACAAACCCAGGAGTGTAAGCAAGGTTTTCTTACAATTTGACTTAGTGACCTTCTTATTGACCCCACATGACCCATATACGAACTTGAGCTAGCTTTTGTCAAGAGCATCATTCTGACTAAGTTTGATGAAGATTTGACTAAAATTGAGGCCTCAGGAGTGTTAACAAGGTTTTTCTACAATTTGACCTAGTGACCTACTTATTGACCCAACATGGCCCATATACGATCTTGAGCTAGCTTTTGTCAAGAAGATCATTCTGACTAAGCTTGATAAAGATTGAACTAAAATTGGGTCCTCAGGAGTGTTAACAAGGTTTTTCTACAATTTGACTTAGTGACCTACTTATTGACCCAACATGGCCAATATACGAACTTGAGCTAGCTTTTGTCAAGAGCATCATTCTGACTAAAATTGATGAAGATTGGACTAAAATTGGGTCCTCAGGAGTGTTAACAAGGTTTTTCTACAATTTGACCTAGTGACCTACTTATTGACCCAACATGGCCCATATACGAACTTGAGCTACCTTTTGTCAAGATGATCATTCTGACTAAGTTTGATGAAGATTGGACTAAAATTGGGTTCTCAGGAGTGTTAACAAAGTTTTTCTACAATTTGACCTAGTGACCTACTTATTGACCCAACATGGCCAATATACGAACTTGAGCTAGCTTTTGTCAAGAGCATCATTCTGACTAAAATTGATGAAGATTGAACTAAAATTGAGTCCTCAGGAGTGTTAACAAGGTTTTTCTACAATTTGACCTAGTGACCTACTTATTGACCCAACATGGCCCATATATGAACTTGAAATAGTTTTTGTCAAGAGCATCATTCTGACTAAGTTTGATGAAGATTGGACTAAAATTGGGGCCTCAGGAGTGTTAACAAGGTTTTTCTACAATTTGACCTAGTGACCTACTCCTTGACCGAACATAGCCCATATACGAACTTGAGCTACCTTTTGTCAAGATGATCATTCTGACTAAGTTTGATGAAGATTCGACTGAAATCGGGTCCTCAGGAGTGTTAACAAGGTTTTTCTACAATTTGACCTAGTGACCTAGATATTGACCCAACATGGCCCATATACGAACTTGAGCTAGCTTTTGTCAAGAGGATCATTCTGAGAAAGTTTGATTAAGATTGCACTTAAATTGTGGCCCCAAAAGTGTTAACAATCACAAGTTGACGCACGACGCACGTCGCACGACGCACGTCGCACGACGCACACCGGACAATGACCCACCACAATAGCTCACTTGAGCACTTTGTGCTCAGGTGAGCTAAAAAAAAACATCAGAAAGACAATAATTGCAATAATTTAATTATCGAACAATCAAGGAAACAAATTAAGATTGATTTAATTATTTACTATAGAACACCTGTATAGGTTTATCAGTCTATCAGTACAATTATGTGTACATTACGACACGTTATTATTTCAGTAATTGGATTAGCTGACAGAAAATCACCTGTCCGTTACGATTCATTGATGCATTGTGACTACCAAAGGCAGGTTTTCGAAAGTAAATTATTAAGATGTCACGTGATTTTGGCACTTAAAAAAGGCCATAGTTCAGAATTCAGAGGGACCGGTTTATGGAAGTTTAATTGAATATAAACAAAGAAGGATAAATTCAGGACCGGTCTCGCGTGTTTGGTATGTGGATGTGATCGGTTTTTAGAAGGGCCAGTTTTCGGAAGTTGCACTGTACACACGGTAAGGGTCTATTTAGCCCCAAAATAATCTTTTGTCTTCGGTTGGTAAATTATGTTCGTATTTTTTTTTTTTTTTTTTATCTTCACAGCGAAAATCATCTTGCAGCAGAAAATGTAAAAATGTTAATTTCAAAGATTTTTCAAAAATCTTTTTCTATCAGTTAGAAACATATCTAGTACAATCAAAATTCAAAAACAAGTTTAATACAGTCGACTCTCATTAATTGGAAATCAGTTAAATCGAAATTTCGCTTAAATCGAAATGATGCAAACGGTCCCATCAGATCGCTATGTATTTCTATGCAAATTTGTGTGTTTAAATCGAAATACTGAAATTCGAAATTTTGCTTAATACGAAGTGAATTTTCAGTCCAGATTACAAAATATAATGAAAATTCCAACGTTTAAATCGAAATATACTTTCCTTGTTTATCATAGTTTGGATTTGTTTATACAACAAGTTGAAACTAACCAGCAAAATAAAAAACAATTACATGTACACAAAAAAATTTTATCCTAAAAATATTGATTTATACCTGAAATAATTAATCTGTCTTTTGTTTAAGAAGTGTTTATAGTAACAGAGTGGCGGTTTACTTTGAAGATTCATTTACGGCACAAAATACACATGAAAAAGGAAGTCGGTATCCCATGCTATTTTCACAATTTTCTCTTCCGGTCAGGAAAAAATTTCATTGGTGTAAAATTAAAAAGTGAGCGGTCCGCTACTTCCACAGTCATTGATCACAAAAATACCCAAGGCTAATCACCACGCTTAAACTTAATTGATCTGTCGAGCCAAATGGTATACACATTCAGCTACAGTGACATGGCAAGCCATAATTTTAATAACCACAAAGGTCGGATGCTAAGGATTACAGATGAAAAAGTTATGATTATGAATAAAAAAAATTTAACTGAGCTTTGCCCGATGATTGTCAGTGTTTAACAAATATCAATGGAACCTTGTAGCTTCCGATGAAATTTCTGATTTACTTGTTTTATTGTTCAAAAAACTTTAGTTTGTTGAGCTTTACATTAACAGAGAAAAATTTAAAATCATTTTTAATTTTTACTGTTTAATTTGATCTTAATCTTCAATTTTCAATGTCAATTGTAAGCATTATAATACGTAACAGCATATACGTGACGTCAGTAGAGGAGCGCTTTACTATTAGAGTTATCTCCCGTTTCTGATCGTTAGTGATCAAACCGTTTAATTCGAAATTAACACCAAGGACCAAGTTTTGTCCAAATCTAATCAATAATTAAAAAGTTTCATCTGGACACCAAGAGGGGTGCTGTCCAATGCCATATATGTCATCAGCAATTTTTGCAGGTGACATAAAAATTATATGTTTAAACATGTCTCACCATTTCAATGAAACTTTGAAAATTTGATAAGGAGGCTAATATTGCAACCAAAACTGTTCATTTTAAGAAAATGCTCAAAAAAAAAAAAAAAAAGTCCATTCATTCAAGTTAATTGTAGCAAGTTTAACTATAGTTCTCTAATTTGTACCAGTGAATTTTAATCTTCCATTTCATTTCCATATTTCATAATTAATTACTCATTCCATTTAATTTTTTGTTACTTACAATTAGCTCTGTGGGTTTTATTGAATAAATTCTTTTCAAACTGTTTTTGTTCCTTAGCAGTTGGAAACTGGTCATCATAATACTGAAAATTTAAACAAAGACAAATAACTAAAATAATGTGGCTACAATCAAATTCATTCAAAACATTTAACAAATCTGTCACATTGCTCTTAATTAAAATATGTCTTACTTTGGACTATTAATGGGTCAATCACCAGGAATAATCAGTTGTCTGTCCACAAGAGCTGTTCGATTTTGATGATTGATTACAAGTCATAATTGATTATTGGATGGACAAAGGGAAATAACCAGAACTAAATGTTAAAATTCATCAAAATGATGATTTCTTACTTTGGACTATTAATGGGTCAATCACCAGGAATAATCAGTTGTCTGTCCACTAGAGCTGTTCGATTTCGATGATCAATTACAGGTCATAATTGATTATTGGATGGACAAAGGGAAATAACCTGAACTAAATGTTAAAATTCTGTGAAGCCTCATTACCAGGATATACAAGATGATAGACTCACAGCTAAGCTGATTTAGGTAACAATTATTTTTCACACTCACTCACACTCGATCCTCTCTGTGCCATCAAATGCTTGAGGTGGCTACAATTTCTTAGTAATCGTTTTCGTACCAGTCAGTAGGTTTTACATGGTAGGATTGCTAACCCTGCGCACAACCCCATCGACCCGGAGGACCGGTGATTTTCTGTTGTGGTTTGCTTTCCCCTAGACACAGGTTCCAGTTATTTGAAGACGCTGGAAACTCACCCTTGGACACTGCCATCCAGCTACCTAAGCATTACCAGGGTCACCATAGGGAGGTGTGACATGTGACTTGGCAGAACCTTTTTGAGACGTAGGGCATTAACTCGAAGTTTTGATAGTATAGCTTAGTGACATGGGTTACACCGTTTGAGACCTTTACCAGCCTTTAACTCATCAATTATTCTACTAGTGTTGCTAATTATACACTATTTGCTGTCTTAAGTTTTATGCCCTTTGATCATTTTTCCAAATTATAGATCTGCTCATTGATCATAATCATCAAACATGAGGATCTCACCACTCGGCCACATTTCCATATTAATATCTGTAACGTATACCATGAGGCATGAGTATAAATATATAATATAAATCATCTGCTGAATAATTCTCATATGTGAAAAGTACTAAAAAAGAATTTTAGTCAATTAATCAGTGATCATGACTGGCCGATTACAATCAATTCTAAATTTTTAATGATTTCCTGACGCTACTTTGGACTCTGGTGGTCCCACCTGGGTATTTAATACCGGTAGGTCCTTCAGTAATATGTACAGACATATGGTCAATCAGGTACCAGATTGTGATTTAAAACTAGACTTATATATAGTTCATATGTATCTTTGAAAAGAACTATTCTAATAGTCTGTGATCTTGCAGATAAGATGCATCTCAAATTACACAGGGTTAGCTCTGGAGCCAAATATTTTGCTGTCAGCAACATCAACAGAAGCCAAATTTTGTTGCCAGTTTGTGAAAGACTTATTCAGAAGACAAAATCCTCCTATTTTTATGTTTAACTTGGATTTTAGTAATTTCATGTCAACAAATTAACACCAGAAGCCAGATTTTGTCAAACTTATTTTAAAAAATCTGTCATTGACAATGCTGGCCTTGTCCTGAACTATTATTGTTTCATATATTTTAGCAACTAACTACAAACACAACTGATCATTCTCTTAATCTAATTATTGTCTTAATACTTAAAATAAATCCATTCTTTGGGAGCACAAAAATAAAATGAAATAAGCAACAACTTTTCTATTTAAATTATCTACTAAAGTGAAATAAAAGGAAGAGATCATATTTACCCTTGCTATAAGTCTGTTTCCATCATTGTCTAAGATAGCAATAGCTTTTACCAAGTAGAGTGTAGGTTCCTGAAAAAAATAAAAAACCCAATTATAAAATGTGTCTCTTAATTTTTTTTTTTTTTTTTTTTTTTTTAGCAGCATTATATCAGTTACCATTAACTTAACCATGATGAAATTTGGTTTGTGTTCATGTGAAATTTGACTAAAGGATGCAGACAATGTTGCTGTGGCTGGGTGTTATTTGGTCTTTTATCTTTTCCAAGATTATTTCACTTATGTCCTAGGAACTAGCAGAAGAAGCTAGAATACCAAAATGTGGAAAAACTGTGTTCAATAAGAGTTGGTCCTTACACCACTGGTACGAAATAATAATTGTACAGCTATCCCTCTATACTATCAGTGATTTTATCCAAATTCTGAATGTAAGAGACTTAGCACAGTTAGCAGAGTGTCCAATCTACTATTAAGAAAGTCCCAGGTTCGAGTCCCGGTTTGGCTGCTGCATTTTTTTCCATTTCCTGTTACATTTGGGTGATTATTCAACCCCGAGAAGTGATCATCCAACAGATTGGTCTTAGGGTAGAACCTGTTAGTTTCTATTCAAAGTAGCTGATTAAATAAAAATTAAAAGAGAGAGAGAGGGGGGGGGGGGGGGTAGAAGATGGGACTAAATAGGCTGCAGGGTAGTTCAGTTGTAGAGTGCCCCACAGTAAAGAGAATGTCCTGAGTTTAATTCCAAATTGGCCACTACATTTACCAGAAAAAGGTTGATAAAGAAAAACTTGAAGTAATCAATGTATGGTGTCTTTTCTGTCAATTTCTCCAGAAATTTAAGGAATTCAAGGTGTAAAACCAAAAGCGATAAATAAAAGAAATAATTTTTAAATGGGGATTTTATTTGGATGATAAATAAATAATTACACATTTAGATCTTCAAACCAAATTCAATTTTCCAATACGCTAACTAGGTAGACTAGTACTAGTATAAAAAAAACAGAGTTTGGTTCTACAACGTACAGGATACAGATACAGAAATTTTATATTAATCGGACAGGGGTACAAAAACAACAAAAATTATTTGATTTACAGCATACGAAAACAAGTGTATTTAAATACAAAGAAGCCCATATAATGATCATATTTTTACCAATATTCCACCATCCATTTTGTATCAAACTGAACAAATAAATGAACAGAATAGTCAGCCTGACAGCAAAATGTTTCCGACGTGGAGGTGTGTCGATGTTATTATGAAGCTTATAATAAACATTGTATAATGATGTCAAAGCAAACATCTGCAAACGTTTCATTGATTTGAATTCAATTTAAGCGAATCTTTCTATTACTCCCCCTGAATTATTCTACGAATTACACGCAAGAAAATTCTCAATAACGACTATTTTACTGACTTATTCAAACATATTTTTTTAAATAAGCATATTTTATGAATCATTTAAGAATAAAACATGTTTCTAAGATGAATATTTTAAACAAGCTTGCGATAAAACATCTAGAACTAATAAATTATTATTTTTTATTAAAATAATAATATTCAGTGCAGAACTACCTACGCGACACGGACAAAATGGCGGCTCAAAGAAAAAAGGATGGTGGTCCAAACGTCAAGTTTTTTGAGGCCGTTGAAACAATAGCACAGTTTGATTCAGTCAGAACATGGTTGCATAAAAACTGCAAAAAGGTATATTTCATTAAAAGCATAGATTGAAGATCTGCGTGTGTTACTTCACACAACAAAGGCCCAACAAAAACACCGGTTTTGATACTATCATTTTCTTTGTTCCACTTCTGTGTATTTTTATGTCGGTAAAGAATTTTCTTACTTTCAAGTGGCACATTGATGGGTAAAATGGCGTTTATTTGTTTTGGGGCTCCAAATAGCACGGATAGTTTGGCCCAAACTTGATATGATGGTTAAAAGTACGACTGCTTAATTTATTACAGATTATCTTTCAATTTTAATGTATTTTTTATGTTTGGTAAAAGTATCACCATTTCATCAAGCTTGAATAAATGGGAATCAGTTTTGCATTTTTTTCATAAATATTTGTGACATATTTATTCTGTCTAATTATAGAACACCATTCCATTGTAAAAAAAGTAAATGCAAAGCTTTTTTAAAAATTTAACCAGGACTTACTATTAGACCTGAAATACATGGCTGGCATCATGGCTCAGAAACGGCAACATCAGTATTATAAAAAAAAAGCAGTTTGGAGCCATGTATTTCAGGTCTGTATTGGATAAAGCAGGTGCCTTGACCCCGTAGTATGTTCTTGTATCAATAATGCAGGTTATGCTAAGATGTTCCTTCGCTGTTTGTGTCGCTGTGTTTGGGACATTGATTTTTTATTAATTTTTATAGAAAATCCAATTAATTTGAAATAATTAATCCCTGAGGCAGTAACATTTGCCTTTCTACAGAAATATTATTTGGTAATCATAGGGCGCACATAGCAATTTTTCGTTCATTAATCTTGAGGTACAATTGTTTTTTTATTAGGGGAAATACTGACATAATTTGTTTATTTGCTGCTGTTGCATATTGTTTTGGTAGTCACCCTATTGACAGATATGACCATAATGGATTTATCATCCAAAGTTTGATTTTTTTTTTTTTACCTTCATGATTTATCAGCAATGTACTTATGAACTTGAATTTTACTGTCTTTTGTCCATGGCCAGTCTTCACATGGATTTCAAATTTGCTCTGTTTTATATTCTAGCTGAGATGGTTTAATTTTGACTGTCATGTTTCAAAACAAGTTGACAGTTTATTACAATAAGTAGCTTAATGACATTAAGACTGGTTATGTCACTATTCTTGATTTCAAATAATTTTTCTAAATTCATGAGATATTTTAAAAATTATGAAGAACAAAATATCCCCATCTAAGAACTTGTTATTTATTCCCTTGGGTTTTAATTTGGAGATCCAATAGTCCTCACTATCATCTCTGTGTTTCTTGAAGTGTTTTCATAGCCTCATCAGGTAGACCAACCCAGTAGGTAGACCAACCAAGTTAATATCACCCTTTTATGTTTTTCAAATATAATAATAACTATTGTTTTGTTTTAGTATACACAAGCAGATCCACCTACAAACAAGAGCTTAGCCAACCTTGTGATACAACTGTTACAGTTTCAAGAAGATGCCTTTGGCAAACAAGTCAGCAATCCAGCTTTGACAAAACTACCTGTAAGTATCAGAATGCAGATTGAATGTAACAGAGAGGAACTGATACATAACGATAAAACCTGTATATAAGGACCATGTTCTGGAACCAAGAAATATAGAAAAAAAGGTCTTTATATAGGTCTGTTTGCTTGAATAAAGAAGCCTGTCTGCACATTGCCCTGGGGTCACATGTAGATGTTAAACTTCCCCAATCTAGTAGTGGAATAAAGAAGCATCAGGACCTGTAAACATAAGTCTTAATGGACAGTCTTTTAACATATTATTGTAGAAATGGTCATATTAGCTATTATAAATCTGGAAGACTAAAAAAGCTTTATGCATGCAATATTTGTTCAGTTCCATTGGTCAAGACCTCCCCTTTTATCTGAGCATGTGTGAAGATAAGTTTAACATACACATCGACACTACACTACTAATTGGATAGAGTGGAGTGGAGGAGTAATGGTGTTTTACGCCCCAGTCAAGAATCTTTCACTTATTTCGAGGCGGTCAGTTCTGGGACGGTGGAGGAAACCGGAGTGCCCGCAGAAAACCACCGACCTTCGGCAAGCGACCTGACAAATTTTCTCACACTAGGATCTGTCCCGAGTGGGACTCCAACCCAGGCGGTGAGAGGCACTGTGATGCGTAAGCGCACGCTTTAGACCACTCACCCACCGAGGCCCCCACTAATTGGATAGTGTTATTGGCCTTTTATTTGATAACATGTTTCTTGATAATGTATTGCCCAATAGAGGGAATTAGTTGGTATCAAAATGCTTTCATGGCATATTCATAACATATGTTTTCTTAATTGAACGTAGCATTTTAACAATAGTAGAAAGTCTATTTGGGTTTTACTTTAGAAGAAAAAGATGTTGCACTACATTAAAAATGTATTATACAATATGTCAAGTACAAGAAAAACTGTACATAAGAGCTGAAATGGGAATCAAGAAATGTTATCTTTGTTGACAGTTTATCTCTATAATGAGGTTCTCCTTGGTCAGATGATCTTATGTTATAGTCTTAATGTATTACATAGCTGTGATCACTATTGCAGGTTTTAATATAGACTATCTTAACTGGAACGTCAACCATTTTCTCTTTTTTTGAGTTAAAAATCTGTCGATACCCAATAAAAACTGCATTTCTGATTTGAGATTTAAATACTTTATTTTGATGTATATTGTAGATGAAATGTTTCCTTGACTTTAAAGCAGGTGGTGCACTTTGTCATATTGTTGCTGCTGTTTACAAGTTTAAAAGTGACCAGGGATGGTTTGTATTTGATCATTATTATAAACAATATTTTCACTTTACATTAATGTGGATTCAGCTTATGTTACATAGTTGGACTGTGCAAGTAGAGAATTCTGTGTTTTGTCTCTTCAAATACATGAAAATTTGCTCGGATAAAATATATTTTTCAAAGTATGTTTAAAGTATCCAATTGACCATGATTGTGGTAATTTCTGATTTGTTTGTTTATTTAACATTTTATTCAGTCCTAGTAACATAAAGCAGTTAATGAATCATGAAACTTTTTCAGTAGGGTAATTATGCTACTTTAACTGCAATACTAATACCTGCATAACTTGTGTCTTTTCAGTTCAGTTTGTCCTTAGTCAGATGATGGGTGATCTTTTAAATTTCCTTCCTTATGCAACATTACATTGTGTATGACCATTAAATGTAATAATCATGGTGTTTACAAAGTCCCTTGACTAAGTCATCATGTTACAGTCTTTGCAATAAGTTGGCATGGTGGGATGTCATAATTGCTGTTCACATGCTAAAATGCATCGTCAGTGACCCACAGGTGATTCACATCGATTCTCTCTACATTGAAAAAGCTTGCAGATTCAAAACCACGGTTTGTGATGATGGCTAAAATGGAAGTTCTGATTTAATGATGTAATGGGGAAAACATGATAAATTTTATACATTACTTCAAATACATGTATTAGAATTTAACAGGTAACCTGGTCTCTTAAATCAGCATGATCAACTAAAAAACCTATGCCTGCAATGTCTATATTTTAGACAAGACATGAAACAAATTAAATTCTAAACTAAAAAAGGAAAAGATGAGGAAAGAAGTTGGATTTCAAAGTATTACAGTAAATGAATATTCTTTATATTTCAGGCGTCGGTTCGACTTTCAGTCACCATCCAGAATGGATCGGAATGTAGAAATGTTCCTTCAGATAGAGAAATCATTGGTGCAGAACAAGTGTCACACAGTTCCAACTATTTTCTTACAGCCAGACATTGATAAGTCGCTGATGCCAAAATTAAAAGACATCGTAAAACGTCATCAAGGAAATTTGACAGATGACATTGATGATGCCACTCACATAATTAATCCATTACCAGCTAATTCAAATAATAATAGTGAAGGTAGGTTAAGTAATGATGGTGTATGGGGGGGATATATGATGTTTTAAACCACATTCCAGATAATTTCACTCATCTAATGCTTGCATCATATGTAAGAGGTCGAATGTTCGAACTTCAGCTAGATCTGACCAAGACTTGGAAATAGGCGGTGACTGTTTCTTTTCGCCAAGTACTTAGAATTGAAAAAGCAAAGTCACAGGGTCCTTTGGGAGAGAAATGTAAAACTGATGCCCTGTGTCATTGCAGGTGTAGCACACTAGAAGACCATCCCTGCACATTGCCCTAAGTGTACTGCAAAGGTCAAAGTTGCCACTTCACCAATACAAGTGACATCTTGATATAAATAAAATATTCTTGACTTGGACATAAAACCCTATTCAATCAATCAGTCAATCATCTCATTGTTATCATTTTTTTTTTTGAATGGAGGAAGAAATCAGAATAACCTTCATTAAGCAATTCTTTTTTATACCAGGTTTTGGACCATGTAATTGAAGAAATAAAATAAGCATTGTTTAAAGAAATTTTAGAGAGAGAAAACAAGGTCGCTAGAGAAAATACTTAGTTTTGACATCTTTCTGTTTTGATAAACACTTTAGTCTGATTTAATGAATGTAATTTTTTCATTATCTTTTATAGAAGAGTGGGTGAGACCTGTGTTGAAAAGAGAAAATAATTATATAATCCATTGGTATTACTACCCAGATAGGTAAGATTTTGTTTTCAGTTTTCTCAGTTGCTTTATCTTTAGAAATACATGTACATGTAACATGAAAAATAATAAGAGTCAAAAATTATGCCTTTATTATTTGTTACTCTGTTTTGTGAAAAACTATGAATATTTTTTGTGTCATATTTTTCTTTGAAATAATCAAAACCTTATGAAAACTCTAAATAAATGAATAAAAAATACAAAATTTTATTTTTCTAGAATATTTTAAATGTATATATTTTCCAAAACAGTCCACAGTGAGGTGATAGGGCATTGATCATGTGTAAAACTAGGGAAAACCATATTGCGGTATAATATCTTTAAGTTTAAGCTTACAAATTTCATTGCTTTATAATATCTTTTTCAATTATATTTCTTTTTGATATCTTTCTTCAAGTTTGACAAACTCTTGCTTTACAATATCTCTCTTTATATTGTATTTGGTGTATACATTATGTTATTTCAGTTATGATTCCTGGGTAACAGATGTCCACCTGGACCAAGAACCAGAACCACCAGCACATCATCCACCTTGGGAGGTTAGTATTTGATTAATTTTCTTGTCAGGGTTTTTGCAAGAAAAGAGTCAAGAGATAAACTCAGAGTACAGATATAAGATACTTTTATAGGCCAAAGGTCAAAGTTATAAGGTCAAGTCTTAAGTTTTGTTCCCATTGGGATGTTGAAACAGGGATTGTTTGTCTCTTAGGAGACTGTTCTAGGTATTTGTCAGATGTTTAACTTTATGTTGTTTGTTTATTAAAATGTAACAAGCAAACTCTGTCCCAAATCTATCGGGCCACTACTTTTACGGATTTCAGTCACATGAAGCAACTCTATTTGAAGAAAGATTAACCCTGCCACACTGCTCCCCACCCAACCCATCCTTAATGAGATGTCAGTCTATCACAAAAATACCCCCCCCCCCCCCCCCCCTTCCAGAATTTTGCTAGTTATTCATTTGGCACCTGGTTAGAATGGAACAATGTAAATCAAAAGTCTCAGCCATATCTCAACCAAAGAGAATTTCTATACAAAGACCACCTGTCCAATAGTTTTTAGATCCCTTGGGTGTTTTTCACATTTTTGCTTATGTTCTTTATCAGGTCTTAATGTATTCGACCCATATTTTGACAGGTAACAGCAAGATGGTTGTTAGATTTAGAAGAATTCAATGAATACATGAACGAAGAGGATTACATTGTTGATGATGAGGTAGTTTATATTTAAATTTTTAAGGTCAAAGGTCATAAGGAATAGAATGTGCATGATCAAAATTTTGGGGTTCAGGTTATAGAGATTTGTTGTGGAGAAGTATAAACATAGAATCTGATATATCTGCATATTAAGAATTGGTATTTCCTGGGTTTTAATACATGTACGTTCAAGTCATATTGATCAAAACTTTTCTGTCGGTTTTCTTCTGGTATAACATTTTGCCCAATGACCCCAGAACTAGCCAACCAAAATCAATTTTGATTAGGTTGGAAAAACATTATTACTCAGCACAAGCTTTCTTCCATTTCTTACATTTTCTCCAATGACCCCAGAACTGACAACCCAATTTTGACAAGGTTTAAAACATTATTACTAAACTCAACACAGAATTTTTTACCAAACCATCATTTTAAATACTTCCTTATCACATAGAAAAGAGATCTGTAATTTCAATTTTTTACCTTCCACAACAAATATTGCAGAGATTTGGGATGCCTTGTAGAATCTTAAGGTGAACAATTTTATGAAAGGGACTCCAGTTGTATATTCATGCTTGTATGCAAATCTTTATGTTCACCAAAGTGAAGACATGCATACACACTGTTGAATGAACCTCATATTCATATATACTAGTGTATAAGATATAACATTATCACTTCAATATTGAAAAGAAATGTGTTGCATATCATACAGTGTCAGTCAAAAAATGTGTACCAACAACCAAAAACAAAAAACAAAAAACCAGTGTGAATAAAATGAAATTTTGCTATTGACAATATAGGGTCATTTGACCAGGTAAAGATTGCATAATAATAAAAGTTTTTAAATTATTCTTTTGTACACAGTGAAAATATCAATTGTGATATTGACTCTAGTCTGTTTAATTATGTAAAACTTCAGTTATCTATATAGCATGAATAAGTATTCCTCTGTTGGGTTCCAACACCATTCTTGTAGAACCTTAGTGGAACAAAGTTTGTCAGCTGACTTGTTTTAGGTCAGTGGTTTTCTCTCGGCAATAAATCTTCCTCCACCATCCAGAACTGACTACCGTATCTCGATATCAGTGGAAGAACCTTGAGTGATGGGGAAAAAAAATATTTTCAATGTTATTTTTTTACCTCATTGCTTTACCTTTTTGAAGGATGAATATTGATACATAAATGTTTGTTGAAATACTTGTCTTGGAATTTGTATATTCTGACTTTTGTTCTTGATCAAAATTGTAAAATTGTACAGTGTATGTAAATCTATACAGTAAAACCTAATTATAATCCTTCAGTAACCTAGCCACTTATTGCCACTTATTTTTATGTCCCAAAATCTATTATGTGTTTTTTTTTTTTTTAAAGACTCTCTTGATCGACCCCAAACCCTTTTAATAAATGGTAAAATTTTACACACACCACAAATGATGGAGGTTTTACTGTATACATGCATATCATAGTAGCTATTTAATTATAATAATAAAGCAGTGCTTCACAATTAACCTTATTAACTTGAATAAAGATGCTTCTATTTTACTTTACACTGTAAAATTGCTTCTATATAAAAAACTTATGTTATATTTAACATAGAACATGACCTATTAACTGTTTTAATGACCATTAGCAATATCTTATTTACTCTTAACTTGATTTGTCAGAGTTGACCATGTCTAGTTGTTACAGTACTGTAGCAGTTGGAGGTTGCCTCAAGTGTCTTTATTACCATGCACTAAGGCACAGGGCCTTATTTTTAAGTCTTAACCAAATAACAAACCTCATTTGAAACTAAAGTAAGGACAGGAGCTAAAAATCATCTCATAAAATTTCAAAGTCAAGAATGAGATTCAAATCCTCAACTTTAAAAGCCAATACAGAAACAACATGTTCTTCCCACCAAAAAGAAAAGAGAACAGAATCCATATTTTAAACAGTATTAACTCTTTTTATTTGAAATATTAATAATTACTGACCAATGTTTATCTAGATATTTGAAAAAATTTAGTAAAATTGAGTCCCCATTTTGACATTAAAGTTGTATATAAAGTTTTCCCCTGGACAGGTTTATCCAGGCTTCCTGATTACAGCACCTTTCACAACCTAGATTCAAATCTAACTCGGTACAGACTCTTGTGATAAAAGGTTTGTTGGGCCGCTTGCTGAAGGTCAGTGGTTTTCTCCACTATCCTCGATCTGACTTCTTCAATACAAGTAAAAGAAACTTAACGTAGGTGAAAAAATTTTATTACTGCACTCCACTTGACCTCAGACCCAAGAAAATTTGAATTTTTTGTTAAATTGATGGTTTCTTGCATAGTGTGTGTGTATATATGTGTGTGTGTATAGATATATATATATATATATATATATCAGGGCTCCGGAAAACTTTGACGGGGTGTCGGACATTTTTTCAAAGCAACCGTACCGCCGATGCTGTGTAAAGCAAAAAAAAAAAATGGAAAGAAAAAAAACGTTACACCGATGTTGTTATTGTGTTATTGACAATGTTTTATAAAGATTTTAATTTTTAATATCAAATAGATTTTTAAAAGGATCTAACTACTACATAGAGGTTATTTAGGTACATGTGGTCAGGCTTATGTGTCCACATAGTGTCGATTTTTGTACTTTCGGCGTAGACGACACAAGGTTTGATGGCCATCTTTGTTTATTGAAAATCGTGCATTTTCGTTTTTCCGAACTTACACGAACTTTACTGAATCTCATTTCCAGACTTCTTTGATTGTATTTAGACTTTTTAAAATTATTTATTTATAACTAACAGTTTGCAAAGACCATACTATGCGCGTTGTAGTCTTATTTGACATCCGGCGTGGAACCTCTTTGATAGTGTCCGACAACCATGACCTTCAAGGATCAACCCTGGTAATCAGCTGTTTATGGCTTCCTCCTGTCAGGCGATGTGATTACTTAATAAACAACTTAACAACAAAATTAATGAGGGTTCAGACAATGAAACAAAAGGAACAGATAGAGACCATGGATTCTAACTGATTAATAAACAAAAGCCTAATTATTAGATCTGGAGTATTTATTGAAAACGGTTGACAGGTGATAGCAAACAATACTCGAGTAAAATAATGACCGACAAACATATTTATTTATATGTCCGATTAACTGAATTCTGTTATTAACTAAAAATGTCCGACAAGTGATTTTTCACATTGGACAAAAATATTTTTTGTCTGACATTTTTAAAAAAACAACTGTACCGATGCTGTGTAGCAAAAAAAAAAAAAAATAGAATCTAGATCTACCACCGATGTTGTTATTGACGATGTTTTTTAAGAAGATTTTAATTTTTAATATGATGTGGATTTGAATAGGGTTTAACTACTACATAGAGGTTATTTAGGTACATGTGATCAGGCTCATGTGTCCACATAGTGTCGATATTTGTACTCTCGACGTTGACGACACAAGGTTTGATGGCCATCTTTGTTTATTGACAATCATGCATTTTCCTTTTTCCGAAGTTACACGAACTTTACTGAATCTCATTTCGAGACTTTTTTGATTGTTTTTAGACTTTTTAAAATTATTTATTTATAACTAAACAGTTTGCAAAGACCATACGATGTGCATTGTAGTCTTATTTGACATCCCGCGTGGAACCTCTTTGATCATAGTCCGACGACCATGACTTTCAAGGATCAACCCTGGTAATCAGCTGTTTATGGCTTCCGTCTGTCAAGTGATGTGATTAATTAATAAACAATTTAACAACAAAATTAATGAGGGTTTGGATGATGAAACAAAAGGAACGGATTAAGACCATGGATTCTAACTGATTAATAAACAAAAGCCTAATTACTATATCTGTAGTATTTATTGAAAACGGTTGACAGGGGATAGCAAACAATACTCAAGTAAAATAATGATTGACAAACATCTTTATTTATATGTCTGATTAACTGAATTCTATTATTAACTAAAAATGACAAGTGATTTTTCTCATCGGACAAAAATATTTTTTGTCGGACATGTCCGGCAAATATGACCGTTTCCAGACCCCTGATACAGTAGAACTTAGATAACTCGAAGTGCTCGAGACTTCGCTTGGGACTTCGAGTTATCGGGGTGTTCGAGTTATCGAAGTTGAAGGATGATGTCCAAGAATGGCATCACCTTAATATATGTTTTCCACTACAAAATCTTGATGTTTTTAACAGTTACCTGTACTCGAATGTGAAAAAAAAGTAAAAAGATAATTTTTAAAGAAAAAAACAATAAATAATTTATTAAAGAATTGATATTGACGGTAAAAGCGTGCGAAACATATTAATTTATTATAAAATCACGATACATGTATATACGAACAACAAAATCGGAAATCAGATATTTGTACATGTTTATCAAAATGCTCATTTTTTACATTCGTTAGAAAATACGAACAGAAACTTAATGAAATTATAAAGCAGTGCAATAAGTAATTTAAGATTTTAATGCAGTCGTGAGTACAACGGGGTTAGTCATTTTAATTAAGCTTGGAGAACTTGGCTTCTTTTATTACAGTAGAGGATAAGCGTACCTGTTAGGCTTAATTGTCCGTGATGGTACTGGATATTAATCCGTTAATTGATACTAATTAATACGGTAGAGAACAAGAACTACTTGGTTATTTTCTCTACTATAACGGTAGCCAAATTATTGATATGTGATTTCTTTGATGTTTTATGAAACGAGCCATTGATCTTACACTGTTAGAAAAAATTCGAGTTTTTGAAGTTAATTTTAATAGATTTTTAAACTACAGACCAAATTTTTACTTCGAGTAATCGGGGGTATTCGAATTATAGAAGTTTGAGTTATCAAAGTTTTCCTAATATAGTTTATATAGAACACCGGGACAAAATAATGACTTCGAGATATCCGTGGTATTCGAGATATCGAAGTTTGAGTTATCGAAGTTCTACTGTATATATATTTACATGTATATATGAAATTGGAGTGTTAAATATACCTCCTGCAATTGAAATCTAGAATTGAACATTGAAGCATAAAGTTTTCCTGGTTACAAAGGTCCTGACCTTAGTCCAAGTAAAATACATGTAACTATATGTATAGGTACTTATATGATCTTAGGTTCATTTTGTGACCAGCTTGAATTTGCAGTTTTCAGATACAAGACCAATAGAGTCCATAAGAAATCATGTCAAATTGATCACATGATGTAATGGACAGTCACATCTGCCTTATGATGTCAAATTATAAAGAGCTCTTTTATTTCATATACAGCATTTTCTAATTTTCTGACAAGAAATTTAGAGATTTTTAGTTCTGATTTCAAACAGTTGTATTTGTTGTATATGATGCTAGTTTATTTCAGTTTTAGCACTGGGAATACTAGTATTTCAGTTCAGTTTAATTTGACTCCTTGGTATACCTACCTGGTATATTTCCTCATAGTTTAAATGAATTTGACTTCACTAGTTCTCAAAAGATCATTTTATGATGCATGGATATTTTTTACCAGAGGAGTTGTTTTTAATACATCATTTTTGACAAACAAATTAAAATTCAATTTCTTAAGATCATATCTGACAATCAACACTTCAATAAGAAGATACATACATGTATATATGTATAATGCATTTAACTTAGCTGACAATGAAATATAATGTATGTGTTTGTGTGTGTCAATAGTATGGGTGCTGAATTTTTGTAGAATAAAAGTGAAAGTTTTTGTGATATGAATAAAAGAATTATACATGTAATATAAAGCATTTACTTACATACAAAGACAAAGGAATTAAAACTGCTTGTGTGTTAAATTATACTTGTATACAGTAAAACATCAATTTAATTAATGCTCCTTTAATAATAAGTTTTTTACCTTGTTGCCATGGTAATTTAGAGCACCAGAGACTTGAACACTTTTCGTTATTAGTTTTTCTTGTTTTTAATTCCAAACTGCTTTTATACTGCAAAAAATTGACTTAACAAATGGTGATGCTGAATTGTTATAACACTGTATACAGCAACGCTAAAATTTTTAATGGAGCTAACATTTTGCAATTTAAAAAATTATACAGCAATTAAAAGGGTTCTGGCATTTAGATTGTACCTGTTAAAACAACTAGCTAAATTTTTTTAACGTTACATGTATATGTCAGATTTTTTTTAAAAAAATTTATAAAATTAGTAAATAAGATTTTTTTTAAAAATTGTAGTTTGGCCTTGCAAAAATTTTTATCTGCTTATCAACAAATTTTTTCCTTAGGTATTTCTATATTAACTTACTTTTGATGATCAGATACATTTTGATTGCTTACTAATACCACTTTGTCTTAACTTGTACAAATTTGAGGCTCAAATTACAGCTGTATGATCATGAATGAAAACTCACAGTCGATAAAATACCAAAAATTAATTTGAAAAGAAGCTTGCTTTTTGTTGTTTTTTTTTTTTTCTCTCTGTATAAATGCACATGTATTCTTCAGTATATCTATGTTTTGTCAAGTCAAATGGGGGTCTTTGTTCATTTGTTAGATGTAAGTAGCTGTAAATATAAATAAGAATTTTAAACAGAGTCTCATCAATTTTATAATGTATGTACAGTCAACACTCTTTATAACGGCCATCTTCGTATTCACCAATTTTGCTGTTGTAAAGAATATGCTGTTGTAATGAATTTAACATAACTTTGTCGGAGTTACGTCCCCTGATTCAAAGAGTGGTATCCAGGGTTTTACATCTGTTGTTTGTGTTTGTAATTTATGTTTGTTATAGCTGTCATATATATTGAATATTTTAACTATTTGTATAAATACAAATAATTTTTTAAATATTTAATATTTAAGACAACTTGTTTAAATGTTTGATAAAATATTGAATATTAAAATACTGTCGTTGTATTTTGTAAATACATGACCGTGTACAAATGTATTGTACCATTTCACTCATCACCTTGATATAAATACATGTATTAAGAATCTTGACTTCAATCTTGACTTGGGTGTATAATACAGGTACTTAACACCAATCTTGAGTAGAAGAATATTTGAAAGAAAAACAAAATAAAGTTGATTAAATTTATTACAGTAAATAAAAATAACCACTCTTGAAATACACATCCGGTCATCCAGGCTTTCTTGTTAAAACGATATGTGACATACACGTTAGGATCAAATGTCTTTCCAAAACATCTGGGGCGTGCACATCGACCTATCACCAAAGGTGTAAGTTTATCAGTCCCGGTGGCATTTGCACATAAAGCAACAGTGATTCTATCTTTCTGTCTCTTTTGTCCGCAAACGGGTCCAGTCGCTAGAGTTGAATTTGGACCAAGACGATAAAATAAGCCGGTTTCATCAAGATTGTAAATGTCCTTCGGTTCATACTGCGCAAGATCCTGTTGTAATTGTAATCGACCTTGATGAACTACTTCCGGGTCGGCACTATCAGCTTCACCATGTGTAACGTGATGCGCGATTTTATGTCTCTTTTTGAATTTTTGTAACGATCCAACAGAATACTGAAAGTCATTATCTACATTCAATTCACCTCCAAATTTTTTGGCCTTTTCAATCAACATTTCATCAGTAACACACATGTTGGGATCTAACGTCACTAAACCACATAAATAATGCACGTTCTAATTCCTCAAATTTTCCACCTCGGTTGCGTATGGACTTGTCACTGTCAGTTGAAATGTTCGAGTATTTTGATTTATCCCGCAATATATCTCCAACAGTTGATCGTCCAACAGTTTTACCCCATTCAAGTGTAAAATATGATGCAATTTCATCTTGAGAAGATTTTGGGTGATCATTTTTATAACTAATTATTTCCTTCTTTTCTGCAATGGTAAATTGAGTCCGTCTACGTTTCGCCGGGGTTTCCGACATATTCCAATTTTCACACTTACGTACACCCGTCAATAATACGATTTAAAAATGAGACTAAAATCTACAAGTTTCATGTTTTTTATTTCTAAAATTTACTCAACTCAATGTGTCATTATTTTGACATGTTTATTTGTGTATCAACTGTATACACCGTCAGCTTGGACAATACCACGCGCACGACCCGGTGTCTCTTACAAGAGTGATAACAACACCGTTAATTACCGTTAGGTACAGGTAATGTTGTGTAACTATTAATTAATGACCTAGACGCGCACAGGTGTTAGACTGGACAATCTAGGTCACCTGTATAAACAATCGGTCAAGCACAAGGAGTCATGTGCAGCGATGCCTGAAGGCATGATGTGTTGGATATTGTGTGATCTTCTGCCGGTTAGCAGTGCCGTTATATCGAACAAATTTAGTGTTTATTTTGTACATTCGTTCCCGGAATTTCATTGCCGGAGCCGGTAACCGAATATGCCGTTATAAAGTGTTATAATAACGTTGTGACAGATTTGTTCCCGGCAATTTTTTGCCGTTAACCGAATATGCCGTTATAAAGGGTGCCGTTGTAAAGAGAGTTGACTGTATCATTTAAATCCTCTCTTTTAAGAGGTTTTGGGTGCCAGGCATTCTAAAAGTGCCTTTCACTTCCATCCTCTCCTTTAAGAGGTTTTGGGTGCCAGGCATTCTAAAGTACACATTTACTGATAACAGTGCTTTTCACTCCCATCCTCTCCTTTAAGAGGTTTTGGGTGCCAGGCATTCTAAAGTACACATTTACTGATAACAGTGCTTTTCACTCCCATCCTCTCCTTTAAGAGGTTTTGGGTGCCAGGCATTCTAAAGCATACATTTACTGATAACAGTGCCTTTCACTTTCATCCTCTCCTTTAAGGGGTTTTGGGTGCCAGGCATTCTAAAGTACACATTTACTGATAATAGTGCCTTTCACTTCCATCCTCTCCTTTAAGGGGTTTTGGGTGCCAGGCATTCTAAAGCACACATTTACTGATAACAGTGCCTTTCACTTCTATCCTCTCCTTAAGGGGTTTTGGGTGCCAGGCATTCTAAAGCACACATTTACTGATAACAGTGCCTTTCACTTCCATCCTCTCCTTTAAGGGGTTTTGGGTGCCAGACATTCTAAAGTACACATTTACTGATAACAGTGCCTTTCACTTCCATCCTCTCCTTTAAGGGGTTTTGGGTGCCAGGCATTCTAAAGCACACATTTACTGATAACAGTGCCTTTCACTTCATAGGTTTCTAGGAAAGATCCTAGTGCAAGAAGTCAGTTTGCTTACTAAAGATTGGGTTTCTATGGGTACTCCGGTTTCCTCCACCATCCTAACACTGACCACCTGGTTGTAAATGAAAGAATCCTGTCTAGAATATATCTACCAAACACACACACACAAAAAAGAATATTTTCATGATAATTTTTAGCTTGGCTGCATAACCGAGTCATACCCCTTGGTGTAAGTGTGAGCATGAATTTGCAGTGTTAAATTTTTTAATACTAAGTACGTATTTATTGAGTTTAGACTTGTATTACATGTAGTTTCTGTATGGATTTGGTAAAAATATGACTAAATAGTTGTTAAAATTAATAAGAAATTTTCCTTTATCTTGACCCTGCTTTTGTGTTGGAAACAACAAAATTATACAAAACTATAGTATTAATTGCTAATCAGTTTCATTTGACTAATAAGATAGAATGGCAAAGAAGGGTAACTGTTCTAATAGGGAAGAGAGGGATAATGTAACCTTGCTTATTTACCGATACTAATTGATAACTGGAGCTTAATTTAATAGACTAACAGCTGCATCAAAGTTTAAAAAAAAAAAGAAATGAAACTTGTTTAAAATTGAACACTACTATTTTTTGTGTCTAAATTTTCAGTCAACAAATTCTAGTACTGCTTGGGCAACGGAATTCCAGAGTTTTCTTAGGAACACGGGATCTAAGGTAGTACTGTCATGTAATCGGAGTACCTTGTCAAATTTACTTAAATTCTAGCCCTGTTATTGTAATATTTATCGTTTTATTTTTTTGTCATTGAGTGAATTCAAGTGAAATGAGTATTTATCCATGTGTTGAATTTGTACATGTACATCAAAATCTGTGTTGTCGTATCCGTGATGTAACTTTGGACGGGTTTGGGTCAAGTTGAAAAAAAAAATCCTGGCCAGCTTTCCAGCCCACCAGCCTAAAACTGGTAAATTATAGCCATGGCTGGATCAATTTAGGGGTTCACTAAATTTGAATAAACTTGCATGGTTGTTTGTAAACCAGTACAACAAGTTTAAAATCGAGTTAAATTTCACACAAAGGGTTGTGAATTTAAGAGAAATTTGAGCAGTATTCTTGTATCTGTTTTGTGTAGCCTGTGGTCATGAAAGCTTGTCAATATTGCCTTGAGCTTTGGTCATGATATTGTTTGTTAGCTTGCACAGGAGCTTGTGTCAGGGAATGCAAAATTTTGGATTTATGTATAAATACATCCTAATAATAACAATTAATTGTTGGTAGTTTATTTTATGAAATTTAGAATAATTATGGAAAAAATTCATTTCTAAAATAAAATTTTATGATATGTATTGAAAACTTCTTTTTGAAACATGGTAGAAGATCAGTTGATGGAATATTTGCTCTGTAAGTGAACAGATTGCCAAAGCAGGGTCTAATGTGTAGACTATAGACAGTGACTCTTCTTTTTACCAAACACATAATTTGAATAAGATCAGATATATAAAATCATTTGAAAATGTCTTTTAAAAATCTGAAGTCCTATTTCTTGGTAAAATTTACTCTTTAAAGATTTGGTAGACTAGATGAATATCTCCAATGACACCAGAGATGAAATAGAATTTTTTGAAATTTAAGTGGCATGTTTTGCTAGACTAATTTTCTTCATGCACATACCCAATAACCGTCAGCAGATAATAAGATTACGGTAGACTAGATTTGTAACCTTACTTAAGCATTTTGATTTTAAGTAGTTGACAGAATTTTGTTTTATAATTTGATTTATTTAGTATAAATTACGGAAGTAGCATGGTAAATTGAGACATGTCTTTTTGAGTTTATTTTGATGATCTAGAAGGGTGCTTAATAGAATGTACTGTTTTAATTAACTTTTTGAAATGGTTTGATGCTTTTAAATTGAAAAATTCATATCTCCTGAGTAATATTGCCATATCATAAGTTAGATATTTGTTTGCCATGGCTAAAATTGTTACCATGGAAACAGTTGTTACATTTTTTGGGCTGCGTACATGGTCTTTTCTACAGGATTAACTACATAATTATCAAGGGGTTTCAGTGCCTGAGGGCTTAGAATGGTAGCTTTCAAACTCAACCCAACTTACCTGGGTTCAAACCTATGGTAGTCCAGTTTGTAGAGTGCCCGCTTTATATGTGCATACTAAAGAACTCTCCGACATTGCCCTAAGCATACTGCAAAGGTAAAAATTCTGCCACTTCACTTATAGCTGGTGACATTTCAATATAAGCGAAATATTCTTGACTGGTATGTAAAACCTCATTAAATCAAATCTCACCTGAGCTTGTCCTTTTAAGAGCACACTGGTATGATGCAGATCAGAAACACTTGTGCATTCATAAACCACATGAATTTTAGATTAATCCTCCATGTTAAAAATTTAATGTAACAAACAGCTGAAAAATTGCAGATAAGATGTAAAAGAGGCATTCAACAAAACAACTAACTTCAATATCACAAGCTTGAAAAAAGTGTAAAGTGTGTCAGTTCCCATGCTAAAGGTCTTTGGTTTCTTGTCAGCACTCCAGAATACTCCACCATCCTTGAACCTAAGTCTTTGGTGTAATTTTTATTAAATCTTGACTAAGGATTAAAGTTACGGTACAATACTTTGCTGTACTCAATTTTAACCAATGATAGTTCATAGGTCTATGATCAGTTTTGTCTCTTGTTTAGTGGTCATAAAAATGAAAGAAATTTTAGAGGATGAAAACATTGCTTTTGAAGTTTTCTATAGAGTATCGCTTTGAATTCATGAATAGCCTGTCTAACAATCTATGACATTTGTTAAAATAATTCTTGCATTTATCTTACAAATAACATTTTTAATCTTTAATTAGAAAGTTTTTGTCCATGAATTTTGCTGATGCATTTTGCATTTGTTGTTTGTAACAAGTAATATGATCTATTAATTAGTGTATAGTATCAGTATCAGTATTGTTGAAATTGTATGTACTTGCTTGGTATTGACGTATTTGTATTAACATTTCTGATAAAAATGTTTGTGCTTTGAGGTTTGTAGAATGTAAGTTTCAAAAAAAAAATTTATTCTTTTAAAAATTATATAATACTGTGCAAATTAGTCTTTGCTAATTTTTTAAAATTATTTTATATATATATATATATATATATATATATATATATATATATATATATATATATATTATTTATTTATTGTTTTATATTTTTTAAAGACTCTTTGATCCCTGATTTTTAAAATTGCACATTCTGTTTTCTTTTAATTTTGGAGCAATCCATTAGTATGTAGGGGTCCAAAGGTAAATTTTCTTTGAGACTAATATGTAAAAACTATTGTGAATGTTTTATAAAGAAAAGTTTTGTATTTTATATTTTAGCAAGAAACAAAGAAAGGCAAAAAGAACAAACCAGTTAGATTGACAGTGGATGATGTAAGTTATAGTCAGAATACAGAAATAGTATTTAGATATTTTTCTTGCATACTTTTTGAAGACATTTTCACAAAACATTGAATTAATCTTAAGAAACTGAAGTTGCATATTATTCCATTTTTTATTCAGACCTTGAATTGATGCAAAAATCTGCATTGATGCTAATTTATAGTATTTTCTTGATAAAATAGTCCATTCTTTATTAACATTTTATACATTTGCTGATTGCAAGTCAAAAATAAATTCAGTATCCTTAAAACTTTCTTCTTTTTTGATAGATAAAAATACAATTGCTCTAATCTCAAATGCTGATATGTCACTTTTACGGATAAGCCAAAACTGATTTCAGTGTTGAGTTATTCTTCATGAACCAAATAAGTTCAGTCATTTCAAACACTGATAAATGTACCTGCAATTTTCTGATAAGGCAGATGGAAACTTTGTTTATCTAGTCATATTACAATCAAACCTGTCTATAAAGACCACTCATTGGAATCAATAAAAGTGGCCTGTATGGACAGGTGGCCTTCATATACAAGTTCAGATAATGTAGACAAAGAGCAAATGGGATAGAATTTTATTGGCCTTTATAGGCAGGTGGCCCTTATAGAGATGTGGTCTTTAAGACAGGTTTGACTGTATTTTCTTTATTGTTACTATACTTCAAAAAGTTAAGCCTTCTCCTTAAAGATGCAACATAAATTTTTTAAACATAGGAAAAATGTTTATATGTTTGTATGTTTTATGTGACTTACATGTAAATTTGTTTATTGGCAACACAACTTTGCAGCTATTCATGACTAATTTATCTTTATATTATATTTATTATAAATTTGGGTGATTGTAAATTGTTTGATTACAGTTGATACCACTACATGAGATCGAGAGACGTGATAAACGTGACAAGAAAGGTAAAAGAAAAAGATCTCCCTCGCCACCTATTATAGAGAAAAAACAGAAAAGAAAAAGGTAAAATGTTTATAAAATACAAAATAATCTTTGGTTTTTGTTATAATTTTATTTGACTAAGTTACAATAAAAAAGGAGAGAACTCATATAGTTCTGAGGTTTATGGTAGGTTCTGATATGGGAGAAAATGATAATCTCACAGTTTGGTTTGTTGTTTCAATTTCATATGACTGTGTAACAATAAAAAAAAGAGAACCCATTAGTTCTCAGGTTTATGGTATGTTCTGGAACGGTAGAAAATTATGATAATTGAGTGATCTCTAATTTTTAAATGATCAGGCAAACTTTATTTTGAAAAGTGTTTTTAAGGTTCAGGTTAGTCTTGGCACTCCAGTGTCAGCTAATTGCCTCGATTAAAGTGAAATAAATTTTCCTCTGTTGTATAATAATTCTGGTTTTTTTTTTTGTTTTTTTTTTTTTTTTTTTTTTTACAGTACCCGCACACCTGGAGGACTGAGCTCAGCCAAGAAGCGTAACAATCGGGATGAGGATGACGATGATCTTACTAAAGATATGGATGACCCGTCACCAGAACCTAACATACAGGAAGTACAGTTATCTAAACAAAGTAAGTAGGTCAAGAATGTAAATTCATTTACATGTACAGTACAACCTTATTATAAAGTCTCTTTGTAACTTACCCAGAGTTTGAAAATTGTGATACTGCCTCTTCAATTGGTTCTCGGCATTAACGGGACAGTGTATAAAATTTTTTCACCCAGTTTCAGACTGACTTCTTTCATCTTATATTTTCAGCATCAAGTTCCAGAAGTCAAAAAGATACAGAGAACCAGCCAATCAAAGGTGGTACACTGATGGACATGGACGAGGATACTAGTGACAAGGTATGCTAGATACAGTAAGGCATATATATAAAGACCCACCCATGTGTGGGGGAACTTGAGATATATGGACGGTAGTTCTAAAGTGCACATTAACAGATCACAGTGCTTCAGACCACTTAGGTTTGGATCCCACTCAGATCCTAGTGTAAGAAAGTTTGTCAGTTTGCTTGAGAAAAGTCAGTACTTTTCACTAGATACTCTTGTTTCCGTCACCATCCCAGAACTTACCACCCTGATAAAAGTGAAAAGAATCTTTACTAGAGCTTAAATTACCATTTCTCCACTCTCCGTTCTGTTAAACGTTGGTTGCCGCAAAAAAAACTTAAGTTTCTGTAATAGAAGTTTTTTTTTAAAACTTTAGATAAATTTTCGGCCCACAAATTCCTTTTTCCAGAAAAGAAGAATCAAATCTATTAATTTCAGAGGACAAAATCAAGTCCATTGTTAAAATATTACAATCCAAATCAAATTCTCTGTAATAAACTATTTGATGAGTGATTCAATCTATCACAGCATAGACTGAAAGCCTCATGTGCGACCTTTCGTATTCTGATGTCATGGTTTTGCATCACGGGAAAGTATGAATACATTGGTAACTGAGTACGGGTGGGGGAAGGTAACCGTGTTTGATGCAGTTGAAACCTGTTTGGTATTCACAAGGAATTTCCACGAAAATCATGAATGAATTAGTCAAATTTCAAACATTTGTAAGTTGTAAGCTACAGATTGTAAATATAAGCATAAACTTTGTTTGTAATCGATCTATGATAGTTTAGATCGAATGGCTCTCGCTTCGCGGTTTATTCAAATTCTAAACCATCATAGATCAATATAAAACAAAGTTTAATGCTTAAATAGATCATTTCATCAGTTTCTATGCAGTTAATAAAAAGCTTGAGGTTGCTGTCACTATGGATAAATCTATTGACGGTTTATTTTGAGATAAATTTACACATCCCAGAATGAGACAGTAATTTAGAAGATTGGACCTTGTTCATAATATATTTTAACTACAGTAATGATTTAAATTAAAAGAAATCTTTCAAACAAATCACAACTGTGTCTCTTAAAGAAATACAAAATCAAACACCCCATGGATTTGTGTGTTAAGATTAATATTTGGGATAAACAGGAAATGGTCTTGAGAAAATTGCTGTTGTGCTTGAATATAAACCAATAATATCTACGTGTATATTGCATGATGTTGTATTATTTCACCAGATGATTGCGGATGAAGGCAGACTTGAGAATGAAGAGATGACCGACGAAGTACAAAAGAAGGAGAAAGAAGAAGAGGATGCCTTTACAGAACAAACTCATCACATTATAGTACCGAGCTACTCAGCCTGGTTTGATTATAATAGTATACATGCCATAGAAAGAAGGGGATTACCGGAATTCTTTAATGCTAAAAATAAATCCAAAACACCTGAAGTGTGAGTATCTGATTTATAAAGTTGTAAAACACCAATGTAGATCAAAAAATTCACCTGGAACACCAATGTACATGTAGATCAAAAAATCCGTCTGGCCCCATTTTTGTTTGTAAGTTCTCACATTTTAAGTGATAAGATAGGAAGCTGTTTATAATGTCCCAGATATTGCAGATCATGGAGAGAAAAAAAAACATGATGAAATTTGCAAGTTTCTAATGAAAATTGATTTTGTTGATCTTAGTTACGTATGTAGGTTCAAACACTTATTGTACGTTTTTCCTGCAATAAGCATAAGAAACCATATGTCACATTCAGGCTATTGGTTAAAGATGTCTGGTTCTAGATGGCCTAGATGTTCAAGATCTTCAAGGAAATCAACTAACTGTTAGTAACTGGGTTTGCAACTGGTTTTATTTTTTTTTATTTTTTATTTTTTTTAGAAAATTTACATGGAAATATTAATGTACTTTAAAAAAAAATTTGCTCTTACTTGAGTCCAGTCATAACAGGAAATTATTTGAAAACTAGGGCAGTCAAAATACTTTTAGTTCTGATTTTGTATGGGAAAATTGCATAATTTCCAGTCAAAAAAAAAGTTAAAGAGAGAGTAATTAAAGGCATACAAAAACATTACCTCTAACATGTATACATGGACATATCTATCAAACTTTTTTTATTTTATTATTGTGTTTTGTATCTGGTTTCTTTGATTTTACATGTAATCTTTTTCTTTTTTCAATTTCAGATATTTAGCTTATCGTAACTTTATGATAGACACATATAGACTTAATCCAACAGAATATCTGACCAGTACTGCCTGTAGAAGGAATTTGGCTGGGGACGTCTGTGCAATAACTAGGTAGGTTTGATTTCAGTGTATTGAATAATTTACTTGCACGTGACAGGGTTTAGCTAGCTAGGCAGGAGGTGCTTACCCTTCCGGAGCACCCGGCCTCACTTCCTTGATGAAAGTTCACGTGTATAACTAATTTTGCCAGCTTTCAAAGTTTTTACTTTGTTGTTGTTGGTTTTTTTTTTTTTTTTTTTTTTTTTTTTGATTGTGTTTTGGACAAGAACTGGCTTTATTATTTCATAAATACATACAACTTATTGGTCTGAAAAAACTAAAAATTAATCATATGTAACATGATGTTTTATTGCTGAAAATGTTAACTACAAATGGCTGTAAAGTGTGAAATCTGCATTTATCACTAAACAAATCATTAAACAGGTTACTGTAGTTAAACCTACTTAATTAACCCCCTTTATAGAAAGACCAATGTTCTAAGTACCCGTTGCTTTGATCAGAAATAATCTTTTATATAAAGACAATCTGTTTGTGACAATTATGTTCATATTTTCTTCAGTCAATGAGTGGTCATTGCATACAGATTTATGTACAGATTTTACTCTACATCTGCATCAGGGCTACCAAAATTTCCATCCCTATCTTCAAATATTTTTAAGGCATCTTGAAATTAACATGTAAATCAAATTAGCACGCAAGCCAAAAGAAAATATCTGTCTGGTGAGTTTTTGGTATAAAAATTATTAAGTCCAGAAAATATGACCATTTTTTGACTCCTGATGTACATGTATTTGTAATTAACAAAAATGTTTTGATTTTTTTTTTCAGAGTTCATGCATTTTTAGAACAGTGGGGGTTAGTAAACTACCAGGTTGATGCAGATAGTAGACCTACAAATATGGGACCACCCCCTACATCACATTTCCACATCATGGCAGATACGCCCTCTGGTTTACAGCCAGGTTAATCCCTGCTAAACACACACAGGTAAACAGTTTTTACTATCACATAAATGATTGTTTTGTTTTATACACCAGTTTTTTCAGAAAGCAGAGTTTTATTATGGTATCATGCATGTCCTTCTATAACATATACTAATATAAAAATTTGAATGCTGCTCTAATATTTAATAGAGTTATGTCCTGTTTTTTGCCTTTAGACGTTGTCTTAGGCCAAGTGCAGGCCTTATTATATATTGCTAAGTGGTACACTTTGTTAGTTCTATAGAAGTCCTTTACATGATAATCATTTTGTGATTTAAAGTATATAACACTATCCACTATGTTTAGATAGTTAGTATCATTACACTTACTAAACTGTATGCTCTCAACAACCGTTAAAAAGTTCTGACCATACCTGACATTGTGAGACTACATGTTTCAAGTTTATATCACAATTTTCACTCGTTAGCACACCCAATTTTTTTGTCATTCTTATTTTGTGTTTTGGATATGATTTGGAGTCAAAAGCAAATTATGTTAACTCATATTGTAGAAAAACTGCGAATTTTGTCTTGGTAAGAGAGAAATTTGTTTAAGTTTATATTTATATTTTAGCCATCAGCCGCTAAACAGATCGTTAACTTTGAGGAGAAGGATAAGGATAAAGATGGTGACGATAAAAAAGAATTGTCCGATTTTAGTCTCAGGATGGATATGTATGCGAAAAAGGCTTTACAGGTATTTAATAACAGATGCGTCACTCATGGCAGCTGAGTCGATGAGTATTTGCTCTCTATTTCATACTGTAATGTTGATCACTTTGTTTTCGGGACATAGCATCACAGCCATTAAGGATTTATTCACTAATACATTTATATTGAAATCATAATTTTAAAATCTGAGCAAATAAATCAACTCATGATAGTTTTAGATTTTTTACATCCTTCATTCTTACTCTCTATATATGTTATTTTCAAAATGGTTATAAAATCTACCAGATTAAGACTCTTAAAACTTTTTAAGAAGTTGGGACTCAGTGTCCTACAGCTCAAACTTATAGATCAAAGTGCCACTCATCCCTTAGATTTATATCCTGCTCTGGCAGATCCTAGTGTGAGAAAGTTTTCAGTTTTCTTACCAAATGCCTGTGGTTTTCTCTGGATATTCTGCTTTTTTCTACCATCCCAGAACTGACTGCCTCAATATTATTGAAAGAATATTGACTAGGGCATTTAATACCATTACTCCATCCCACTTATCTCTTCAATAATTGCCCATACTCATAAGTTTTGATTTATAATAATGTTATTTGAATGATATGCAGGGATATATTTCATTCACCATGCTTTATTATAATGTTGCCTACAGGATAAAGGAGCAGCTACAAGGTCTAGAGAATGGACAGATCAGGAGACATTGTTACTACTGGAGGCTTTAGAAATGTACAAGGATGACTGGAATAAAGTCAGTGAACATGTGGGTAGTCGACAGCAAGATGAATGTATTCTACAGTTCTTGAGGCTGCCAATAGAGGATGCATTCTTAGAAGAAGATTTTGGACACATGGGTATGTATAAAAATGTCTTAATAAGTGTTATCTTTGGCTAAGTTTGAGAAGGGTGTAAAGGAGTCTCTGTACACCATTCACTTGTTTGTCCATTGGTCTATTTGTATGTTAGTCTTTCCTCTACAAAGCTTTAAAATCTATGGAATAATTTTGATCAAACTTGGCAGAAATGGGTACCAACATGAGAGGATGTGCCACATACCACATTTAGGTGTGAATGTCACAGGTCAAATCTTAGTTTTGGTGTCAAAATGTCGGGGACATTAGGGAAAGGGGTATTTGACTCTCAAAAAGACATTCTTGTTAGTTGTATACATTGTACAGGTTTACTTTTTAAGATACATTTAAGTTGGCATATTGTTTTGATTGAATTTTTGTGACTGTGGTATGAAATACACTTCCTCTGTCTGTCATTCCATTTCATCAGGATATGAAATAAGTTGCATGTAATATACAAACTACATCCAAATTTGTAGGTTCATGGTTTAATTGTGTGAAATTTTCGTTTGAATTATTCTTAAGAGCAAACTACTAACAATTGTCCTATATAAACTTTATTGTGGACTGTTCACTTTAATATATTTTAAATGGCTCAAGCTTACACAAACATGATTGGGACAAATATTTGCAAATTATTTTTTTTTCTGAATATCATCTGCTCTTTAATTGCTACATAATAACAATCAAAAATAAAAATGAGATAATATATTTTAATTTTTCAGGACCACTAGCCTTCCAGCCTATTCCATTTTCACAGAGTGGAAATCCTATTATGTCTACAGTAGCATTTTTAGCCTCTGTTGTGGACCCAAGAGTGGCCAGTGCAGCTGCAAAATCAGCATTAGGTATGTAACCTTACAAATAATGAATATTTTTCAGATAGCATGAAACTTTTCTGTTAAAATTCCAAGGACTGTTGTCATAACCTGATTGCAAGTGTCCGAATGAGGATAGGTAACCAATGTAAAAGTTATGTTATCCATCTGACAAAGAATAGTATTCTGATGACATAAAATTTTGTTAATAATCCAAATACTTATGTTGTATTCAAACTAAAAGTTCAGTGTTAGTGTTGGGTTGGTTTCAAATGTAAAGGTTTTTTTATCAAATTTTGTGATGAACAAAACACTAAATACATGAAGTTTATTTTTAATCTGAACGATCAAGCTTTTTTTTTAGCACTATTGTCAGTATCATTTTAAGAATTTTGTATAATTTATTTGTAAAAACTTCATGTACATGTAGTGTGTAACAGAATGAACAAAACACATTCTATAACTTATTATAGTGAAAATTGAATATTTAGTAAAGTGAAGTGGAGAAAAGGTGTGCATTGCCGTAGTCAAGATTCTTTAACTTGTATCACAGTGATCAGTTCTCTGATGGTGGAGGAAACAGGAGTATCCCCACTGGCCTTCAGGAAGCGATCAGACACACTGGATTTATCTTAGCCAAATTTGAACCTAGATAATGAGAGGCACTCGGATCCATAAGCATTAACTTTAGAACATTCCACCACCAAGGTTATGCCTTTAAATATTTAATTTGATTTGATCTAATGGGGTTTTACATCCTAGTCAAGAATATTTCACTTATATCCAGATGTCACTGGCTATAGTGAGGTGGCAGAAAGTTCGACCTTTGCAATGCACATAGGGCAATGTGCAGGGAGGGTTCTTTGGCATGCCAAATAGTGCAGAAGTTTTGAATTTCTCCTCTGAGAGAACCTGTGACTCATTTCTAAATGCAGAGTGCATTGGGAAAGAACTTTTTTCATGTCTTGGTTAGACCTTGATGGGGTTTGAACCTTGACCTCCTGCATTCAAAGCCAACAATATACCAACTGAGCTACTGTAGTGGTCCCAAATATTGAATTGAATTACATATTTTAATGTAATTATAGAGGAATTTTCCAAGATGAAAGAGGAAGTACCCCCAGCTTTGACTGATGCCCACATCAAGATGGTGGAAGATGCTGTCAAAGATGGAAAGGAAGTGGATGCTAGTTATGGATTAGAGAAGAGTGGAATTGCTGGAACATGTCCAGAGAAAGAAGAGAGTAAGATATTTAATAAATTTTTGACCATGTACATAAATTTATCCCCTAAGATAAAGGAGTTATATTTTATTCAAAAATTTGGTCCACCCCACTTCTTGTTCTGAGTAATTTTCACAAACTACTTGTACAAATAACAATGTTACTAAACTTGGTACATTGCATTATTTGGGATAGGAGATGTTCTCATAAATAACCTGAGTTTGTTCAAACAATTTTCTTTGGAGTTATGGCCCTTTGAAGCTTTTAAGGGTAATTCTTGTCCAGAGTAATTTTACAGAACTATTTAACAGTTTACAAACTTAATGAAAACTATCAAGTGATAGGTAATGTGCATTTTATTAACCCGAGTTTATTTGCCAATTTTTCTTAGAGTTAATGGTTCTTTGAAGTTTTTAATATTTATAAATACTTTTGTTTCATATTGAATTCTGGCATGCCACAATAAAATAATACAAAAGATTTAGAGAATTTACAATCACATAAATATCTATTGACAAGGAATACTTATTTACTGAATTGGCTCGAGATTCATACAATAATGATAAAAAATTTATGTATCTGATTGCATGTGTGCACTTAAATAGTAGTTACACAGGCTTTTTAAAAAAGTTATAGTGATAAAAATAAGTCACTAACTTGACTCAAATATTTATATACAAAAAATAAAGTGTGGAGTTATTGCTCTAATACATTTCTTCTCTTTCTTCTTTTGTTTTTTCTTCTGTTCTTACTCTTGTTCAGAGTGGTTCCTTGAAATGGCTTGTCAAATATTGTTGAAACTAATAATGGATGTAGTTGTGTCTGTTGCTATTGGACAGGCATACATGTGTTCAAACTCCAGGGCTCTCACAGCTTATTTTGGGAATGGGGCCGTGGCCCTTGGAATTGGGAAAATTAGCATCGCTTTGACTGATTTCGGGAAAAATTAAATAGAGTTTTAAAACTATTTAATAATTGCTTTAATAAATATATTTATTATATTAAAGATTATTTGATATAAAAACTATCTTTCTGAACAAACTTTTTAATAAGCATTCATAAGTAAGCAACCACAGTTTTAAAATTGCAAAATTCTGTCTTTCATATCCTTGAATTTGTTGATAGCTCTTTCCAACTGTGCCTCAGTCATGGAATTAGATCCCTCAGACACAATCCTTATGATGTTATCAAGACCTTTTTGGCTCATTTTTCATAAGGGAAAAAAGTCATTTGCCATTAACAAATTGACATGATGTCACAAGATTATTTTTGATTTTTTTTTAATTTATTATTTTTTGAATTTGGAAAAATCTAGGTTTCAGTTGGGAAAAAAACAGCCTTTTTTGCATTGGGAATGGTGCTGAAATTCGAGCCCAGTAAGAGCCCTGAACTTAGATGGTTTTTGTTTAGGAGACACACCAATGGTGTCTTTTTACAATTAATATTTATTGTATTTTATAGATGCTGAAGGATCAAAAGATTCTGATAGCAAAGAAAAGAAAGATGAAGCAGAGAGTAAGAAAGAAGACAAAGAGGAAGAATCATCAGAAAAGGAGAAAGACAAGGTAAAATTTGACATCTAACATTATTTTCTGTTTTAACAAAACTGATGATTGAAATTGAAACTCTAGCAGATATTCTACTATACCTGAGATGGTTCATTTCATAATCATTCCATATTATACAAGTTTTTCTTGCACTAAATTTTAGCAGTTGTTGGTCTTAAAATGTATGGTCAAAACTGAATGTAGATGCCATAAAGGTGATCTCTAAAACCATGTTTTAAAATTCTAAATATCTTTAAAACTAACAACATCATACAAATTTTAAATTTTCTGGTTTTTCATCTAAATAAAAAAAATAGGGAAAATTATAATACTAGGACTTCATTATGTTTAATATGAAACTTGTTTATGTTCAAAACAAGGGAAATGCAGCATACACAAATTTAACATCTGTATTTATTATGGATACATACTGCATAATTTCTTTTAATGATGTGTTTTAATCAAAGTTACCTGATTCTTTCTCAGACTTTGAATTTATAATAATGGACAAGAATATTACTTTGAATTAATAATGGCCAAGAATATTATTTTGAATATATAATGGCAAAAATATTATTTTGTATAAATAATGGCCAAGAATATTATCCAGTTAATTGTTAGCCACAAAAGTTTGAAATTAATCACAATTAATTTTTTTTTTTTTTTTGCAATACCACATTAAGAGTTGCAATGAAAAAATAAAAATTAAATGTGATTTATTACATAGACATTGGTTGTAATTTTCATATATTCTTTTGATGATTTTTTTATCAGAGTGAAGAAAAGATGGAAACTGACCAGGAAGAAAAGAAAGATGAAGAGAAAACAACAGAGGATAAAAAAGAAGAAAAGACAGACAAAGAAGAGAAGGAAAAAGAAGAATCTAAATCTGAAGTATGGCATTGTTATGTTTTATGTATAAATATAGTGTAAAATATTTTTTTTTAATAGTGAGATTAATTTGCAAAGCATATCAAACTTCATATCCTTAGTCCAAGTATTTTTAGCTCACATGAGCTTTCGAGTGAGCCTTAAGGTGCATGGGCCTCTTGTTTACATGTAAAAACTTTTTAAAAGAAGCATTTCATAGATAGCAGAACAAATAATAAAACATTTGGTACAAGACCACTTGTTTTTAAATGGATCTGGTTGTACTAGTGGCATTTATATAGTTCTTGTTGATTTTCATGTTGAGTTATTATCAAATTGAAAACGTTTCACAGAAATTACACAAAATTAGTTTATCATATACAGTATAACTTAATTTTGTCTCCATCATTAAGGTCACATTGGTCGAGTGGTTTACCACTTAACTCACCTACATGTATGTGGGTTCGACAACAGTGGACCCCAAGTGCGAAAGGTATTTTTCTTGATGTAGGCTTTTACTGATTGGCTTGGTACTGGTGTAATGAACTGAGTGGCCTGTGATGTTTAGCTGCAACATTGCTGGCTAGTGTACTAGCACCTTAAAGTTGCCATAAGTGCATACTAGTACAATGCAGATCAGAAATACTTGCTCATTCATGCACTACACAAACTTCTTCCAAGCTCAATAAATTTTACTCTGGGATTAGCTGAAAATTGTTGATGTGAAGTAAAATAGCATTTAACCACCTAATCAATATCTCCACGATTTATTTAGTCGAGGTTTGGCAACATGACAACGTTTGGCATTAAATTAGTGACTATTTTTCAAAAATAAAAAAATAAGTAGAAGAAAAAAGAATTGTATTTTTTTTAATTGAAAATAGAATGGCAATAATCAAGATTAAAAAGCGATTGAACAACCTGTAAAATATTTTACTGTATATTATTGTAGGAAAAATCTGAGAAAGATGAAGACAAAGAGAAAGAAGGAAGTGAAACAACAAAGGATGAAAGCAAAGAAGGAGAAGAAAAGAAAGAAGATACAACTGTGGCCAAAATTCAAAAGAAGCCTGATGGAAATGTGGCCACTGCTGCTGCTGCAGCCCTGGCTTCTGCCGCAGTTAAAGCCAAGGTATGTTTGCAGCTCTCATATGTATACACATAGGAAAAGTTCCACTGTATGAATGTGTTTGAGGCACCAAATGGGAACCATTGAGAAAGTTCCATGACATTTTTTATACTGGTCTAGAGAGAAAGTTTGGTACCGCTATCTTACAATGCACATGTTCATGTTTGTCAATTTCTTGACAACAAATATAATGGTATTCCTAACAAACCATTGATCTAGTCAGATAAACTTGATTATTTTGCAGTGAGGACTTTTTATCTGAATTTTATTTTCATAATACTTGTGAAAAAAGGTAAAAATTTTGTTCATTTAAAATCCTTGTATTCACCAGTCTAGAAGACAATATTCAGGAAATTTGAATGGACTGCCAAGTAATTTAGAGAATTGTTCTTTTCATGTGAATATATATATATATATATATATATATATATATATATATATATATATATATATATATATATTGTATATTGCAATATAGCATATCAAAAATTTAAAAATTGAAGAGGAAGGGTATTAAGGTGGGCTATCCATTTGTTTGGTCTGTATGATGAAAAAAAACATACGGTGGAATTTATTCTATGTACTATTGACCAATAGGGCATCCCTCTGGTTCTCAGATTGTTAAACTTCAAATATTTGCCGAAATATTTAATTAAAAGACATCAAGAGAATAAGGTACTCCATTTTCCTCACTAGTTCCAAACTGACTGTTTTTAAATTTTTATGTGGTAATAATATCCTTTTCACTTGAATAAGTGTTACATTACATTTTTAGAATTATTTTGTGGTGCATGTATTTGTGATTGGAAAAAATCTTTTTTTGAATCTTGGGTATTGAGTTTAATTCATTTCATCATCACATATTTTGCTTTTCTTTGTCATTATTTATTTCATCATTTCATTTATTTTTCATTTTATTTATTTAGTTATGTTTTCTTATCATGATATCAGTTTTTCACCCCTTTTGTAAGCACAATGGGCACGTGTGTTTTTACTGCTTGACAGGTACAAGGATCTATACAGAATACATTCTGCGTTATTTTAGACTTCAGATTGTGTCTGGTTTTCCTTCATTTTTTATCACTATTGTAGAATCATTAATATTTGTTGGGTTAAATTTTCTTGGTTTTGTAATTTAAAAAAATTGCTGGGAAAAAATTTTGTGGAATGGAATATGTATTAAAACAACAATTCCCATTGGGGCCTTGGTAATTCAATATTTCCAATTACATTCCTGGTTTTCACTTTTAACATTTTGTAAATTTTTACAGCTGAATCTTCTCATGAAAGTGGTAAAACATCTTTTCTTTTTTGAATATTTTGATAGAAGATTTGATTGTAATAATAGATAGATAATGTTTTGAAATTCTGTGTATGACACGAATGTTTATCAAGAATAGTAATAATGATAGTAATGATCATTGATTATCAATGGTATAAACTGTTGTCATGACAACTGTTGATGTACTAGGCCAACTAAAACTTTATTATTTTAAGTTTTAGAATTACTGCATGGTTGTCCAATGAGCTTGATTCAGATATTTAGAATGGGTGGTTTATCACTCTCACTTAATTTTTAACACCATGATCTACAATCATGGTATCATCCATTTCACATTTCATTTAAAAGTTTGGATTATAATCTTGGTTGAGAGGCCTGAGAGGGTTAATAGAAGATAAAAAAATAAGTTGTGTATGGGTTTTTCTTGATTATGACTGCTTTCTACTTTTCATGCTTTTTTTCTTCAGAAAAATACTAATGCTTCTTCAATGATTTTTTTTATTTTGCCATCAACATTTTGTAAGAATTTTCTTCGCTTTTTTTGCCTCTAATTCTGGGATTTTCAAGGTGGAGTATGATTTGCATGACAATCAAAGATTTGTTTAACCCCATTGACAATTAAAAAGAATTCTTTACTTTGTAGTCTATTGTTAGTAATGATGAAGGGAAATCTAATGGTAACTTAGCAACCGCAGCCGCGGCAGCATTGGCTTGTGCCGCATTTAAAGCTAAGGTAGGTTTTGGTGGCTTCATTTATGATTGAATCTGTGGACAGGCATCGGTCAATCAGTCAGAATTCTTGAACTGGTAGATTTTGTTACATTGTCATGTGGCTCGGTAATATTATTTGATGGTGGTCGTCTCGTTTGTGAAAACTGTTTTTTCTGGAAAAACATCTAAATATTGTAAATGGTCTGGGTTTTTGTTGTATGCATGTTTATTTATTTATTTTTTTTATTTTTTTTTTTCTTCTTCTTCTGCATTTCTTTGTATGGCATCATCAATTCTAAATCATCCCCTCTTGCAGCTGTGGTAACAAGTTTTTACTACTGGGACTGTCAAATCTTGTAAATGCAATTATCTATAGAACTAATCAGGGGCAAGGGAAGGAAGGGAGATGCATTGTCATTTCATAATTTAAAACTATTTGTTTTTCTATAATTAATGCCCATTTTAAAAATCACTTTTTAGAACAATGTCCACTTTATCAGTCACTATCAGTACACTATAAACTTTGAATATAAATATATTTAGTTAATTTTAGCTCTCCATTTTTCAGCATCAGAATGAACTACATGCGTATATAATTTGTATATGGTTCTCCTGTTGTCTTTTTTCACAGTATTTGTTTCTGTTGTCAATAAATATTGTCATAATGATTGAGGTCTTATCAGCTTGATTTGACCAACAAATATTGATATATTTCCCCCTCTAAAATTATTGTGCATTGTCCTCTTTTCATTTTTTAAGACCTCTCCTTATTTAACTGAAAAAAATTACCTCCAAAAGCTCGTTCTTGTTCTTAATTAATAATCGCATCATTTTAGAACATGTATTTCTTCATTTGTTTTAAAATATTCTGTAAAAACTATAGCCATCTGTTCTCGACACAAACTGTGCTGCTTTTAAAACTGCAAAGTTTAAACATCTAGCATTTATGTAAATTTTATTGAAATTCCTGTTTATCCAAACTTACAAGTTTAATCCTCTAGGTTGTCCAGTTGATTTTTCCTTAGTAACTGTATGTTTTCCATAATTTCACAAAAAAAATGTTTCCCAGAAAAATTTGATTAATGTTTGCAGCATATGGTTATACATTTAAAAAATTCTGCCATTTTAGACTAAATACACATTCACATATCATGTCAGAAGGTTCAAGGTCATGTATACTTATCTTCTTTAGCAATAAGTCTGATTTGGAGAGTAAAAAATTAATTCAACTGAATCACTATGAATCGCAAATAATAGATTAAACTTCCAATTTTTGCCCTTGCAATATTTATAACATTTAAGCCAAGGTGTTTGGATTTTTTTTTAAAACCTATTATTATTATTATTTTTTTTTTTTACATAATCATATCAGTTGCATGTATAAACAATTTCCATTTTCAGGTTTATTATGTACATGTATTGTAAATACATTCAAATACATGTACAGTAGAACTTCGATAACTCAAAGTGCACGGGACTTCAGTGGTGACTTTGAGTTATCGAAGATGAAGGATGACGTCACCTTAAAATATGTTATCCACTACATAAATCTTTGATTTTGTAAACAGCGGAATGGGAAAACAGATATATGTACATGTTTATCAGCAATACTTATTTATTACATTCGCTAAAAAATACGAACAGATTGTTAATAAATTTACAAAGCAAAGCAATGTCTTTAAGTTTTAATGCAGTTGTGAGTACCACAGAGTAAGTCCTATAAATTAAGTTTAAAGAAATTAAGTCGGAAGTTGAACTGTTATTGATAGTGGCATATTGCCTGGCTTCTGTAATTAGACTAGGGGATAAGCGTATGTCCGTGACAGTACTGATTATTAATCGTTGATTGATACTGATTAATCAGGTAGATAATGTCTCTGTTAGCTTCTTTCATACAACAGGTAGGCTAATTACCGATAATGTAATTGCTCTGATCGTTTTATTTATTGGGCCCTTGATCACATATTTTTAGAAAAAATTCAGGTTTTTAAAGTTAATTTTTAATAGATTTTTAAACTACTGACCAAATTTTTACTTTGAGTTATCGGGGGTATTAGATCATCTAGAAGTTTGAGTTATCAAAGTTGTCCAAATAAAGTTATATAGAAAACTGGTTTGGACAAAATAAAGACTTTGAGTTATCTGTGGTATTCGAGATATCGAAGTTTGAGTTTTAAAGTTCTACTGTATATGGTTTTCAACACCTTTGAATGTTGTGGGTTTCAGTCTTCATGGATATTGAAAAAAAAACATTTGTTGAATGGTAAAGTTTGAGGTCAAGGACCTAGTAATGGTTTCAAAATCATTCTATTTACTAGACATTCAAGAATATAAGAAATTTCACTGTTCTATACAGTCTAGATTGGATGTCTATCAATAACATATAATACTACATTAATTAAAATTTGTCTTTGACTTTGAGCTACATCATAGCCTGTGTTTGATTTTGCAGATTGAGAAATGGTAACACCAAGCTTTAAGTTTGTGTATTCTTTCTAGAAACGTAACTAAAATGGGACAAACATCAACATTTTGTATCTTTTAAGTGTTTCATTAAAATTTTGGACCTAGTCGAGCTTTCAAGCAAATGGACAGCCTAGTTGGCAGAGTAGTGTAAAGAAGCCACTTACAGATCATGGTGCCTAATTGCCTAGGTTTGAATCCCACACAGATCAAGGTGCCTCTCATTGCCTAGGTTTGAATCCCATACAGATCACTGTGCCTCTCATTGCCTAGGTTTGAATCCCACACAGATCATGGTACCTCTCATTGCCTAGGTTTTAATCCCATACAGATCGCTGTGCCTCTCATTGCCTAGGTTTGAATCCCACACAGATCATGGTACCTCTCATTGCCTAGGTTTTAATCCCATACAGATCGCTGTGCCTCTCATTGCCTAGGTTTGAATCCCATACAGATCACTGTGTCTCTCATAGCCTAGGTTTGAATCCCATACAGATCACTGTGCCTCTCATTGCCTAGGTTTGAATCCCACGCAGATCACTGTGCCTCTCATTGCCTAGGTTTGAATCCCACGCAGATCACTGTGCCTCTCATTGCCTAGGTTTGAATCCCACGCAGATCACTGTGCCTCTCATTGCCTAGGTTTGAATCCCACACAGATCACTGTGCCTCTCATTGCCTAGGTTTGAATCCCATACAGATCGCTGTGCCTCTCATTGCCTAGGTTTGAATCCCATACAGATCACTGTGCCTCTCATAGCCTAGGTTTAAATCCCACACAGATCACTGTGCCTCTCATTGCCTAGGTTTGAATCCCACGCAGATCACTGTGCCTCTCATTGCCTAGGTTTGAATCCCACACAGAAGACTGTGCCTCTCATTGCCTAGGTTTAAATCCCACACAGATCACTGTGCCTCTCATTGCCTAAGTTTGAATCCCACAGGAGCAAATCCTAATGTTAGAAAGTTTGTCACTTTTGCTTGCAGAATGTCAGTGAGTACTTTGAAGAAGAATCTTTGACTTGAGTTTCATGCCATTACTCAACATGAGCAAACAGTGCTCCTCATCAGGTTCAAAAGTAAAAAACGTCTTATGATAATATACCAATCACTGTGTGCATTTCATTTGATAATTTTATGTCAGTAAAGTCAATTGTGTATTAAGTATTTGAAAGGTTTTTAAATATTGGTTAACATTAATCTGTTATCTGACGACTCTACCTACCATGTTTTTGTGGGAGTGCTAGCGATGGCTTGATTTATATGTCACCGTCCTGTGTCCCATAGCTAAAGGTCTTCCATTAAAATTGAACATACTTCGGGATTAAGAAAGTTTATAAAAAGCTTTATAATGACTAGATATATATATTTCTAATGAAACTGGAAGTAATCAGCTACATTTATTTTTTAATTTCATACTTTTTCAGGTATTGCAAATTATTTCAGTAGCTTTTCATTTCAAGCTTCATGATGACAAATCAGATGACACATATTTAATCAAACTGGCAGTGATTAGTTACGTGTACAACTCAGTGTATTATGAAACTTTATAGATTTTCAGGAGCTGAAAATTCTGTATTGTGTGACCAGGGTAAATCTTTGATTTAGAGTTGCAGGACCAATTGATGTCTAATTCCTTTATATGATGTTGCATACCAAATCATATTGTAAATCACTTTAAGGTCATGTGTTAAATGTGAACTTTTTTTATAACAATGCTTATACAGATTTGTCTATGTGTAGAGTTTTTGGCTGTATGGTACATTCATTTTTGAAAAAATTTTGCCTTTTTAAAGGAGTTTGGTAATAAATTGCAGAAAACTTTTTTAAAAAGCATGAAAAAAATAGTCTATTGGAGTTCCAAGATATTGTCAAATTATTCAGGTTACCGGTATATTTAGAGATTGTACTGGTAGTAGTATGAAATATGATAACTATGCACTTTATTGTTGTAATTTGTAAGGCCATCAAAATGTTTTAAAATAAAGTGCTTTGAAAAAGTGATTGACAGTATTTCGATGTTACCAATGATAACATGTGTAATATGTCATCAAAATGGAGTAAATTCCGATGTTACCATTGGTAACATGTGTATTATATCATAAAAACAAAGGAAACTCCCATACCTAATTTGAAGCATGTGACTAATCTATTGAGAATATCTGTAAAATTCAAGATCGGTATGTTAAATTATTTTTATTGTCTTTTGTAGCATCTTGCAGCTGTTGAAGAGAGAAAGATTAAGAGTTTGGTAGCCTTGCTGGTTGAAACCCAGATGAAGAAATTAGAAATTAAACTACGACACTTTGAGGAACTGGAAACAATAATGGATAGGGAAAGGGAAGCAGTAAGTTATCCTTTCAAAAACCATAATATAAGTTGTATATCTTTTTGTAATTTGTTTTGGTCAAGGATATTCCTTTTTTCAACATCATTAAAAACTTATTGAGTGGGTTAGTGAAGGGTATCAGAAAGTTCTGGATGAAAAGAGTGTGGTAAAGCAATAATGTTTCACACCTCAGTCAAGAGAATTTTACCAACAGTGAGGTAGTTGAAAAAATTTTCATGATTGTCATGAAAAGTAAATAGAGTGTAAAGGTTAATAAAGAATTTTAATCTCCATTACATGCACATTGCAATAGCCAAAGTATCCATCACAACAAATGAACATTAGAGAGAAAAGGGAGGGGGGGGGAACAAAACATACATAAAGAATTTTAATCTTGTTGCCTTTGTATGTTAAATGCAACTGAGTTTGGCTGTGATGGCAATGTTGCCTTTGTATGTTGAAAATAGCTGTGAATAGAATGGAATTGATGTCCGTGTGACACATTACAAAATAATGAAGGATAAAAAAAAAAAAAGATCCACCATTCAATAGATTTTGCAAGAAGTAAAATCCCATAGTAGCAATCATTTTCCGAGTTTAGAAATTGTATGGTAATGGCTGTGAATAGAATGGAAGAGATGTCCTTGTGACACATTACATAATAATTTAAAAAAAAAAAAAAAAAAAAAAAAAAAAAAAAAAAAAAAAAAAAAAAAAACCCACCATTCAATAGATTTTGCAACAAGTAAAATCCCGTAGTGGCAATCATTTTCCGAGTTTAGAAATTGTATGGTAATGACTAGTGCAGACTGGACTGAATTTATTTAAAAACATTATTAACTGTATTACAGTTTATTTAGTATTATACTATGTAAATTTTGTTGTCATAAACACAGTGACATAGACAATAGGTCACTTAGCAGAAGATGAGTTGTTGTTAAAAGGAGAGTGGAGTGATGGTGTTTTTATGCCTCTGTCAAAATTTCTTTACTTTTATCAATGGTAACATTTTTGGAAAGATGGAGGACTCCAGAGTGCTCAGAGAAAACCACCGTTCTTAAGCATGCAAAGTGACAAACTTCTCACACAAGGATCACCATGAGGGGATCCAAACCTAGGTAGTGAGAGACTGTGATACCTAAGGGCACACTTTAGACCACTTATCCACTGAGGTCCCTGGTTATTATAAAGAGTGGAGTAATGGTGTTTTTACACGCCAGTCAAGATTCTTTCACTTATTTCGAGGCGGCCTGGGATGGTGGAGGAAACTGGAGTGCCCGGAGAAAACCACCGACCTTCAGCAAGCGAACTGACAAACTTTCTCACACAAGGATCTATCCTGAGTGGGATTCAAACTCAGGCAGTGACAGGCACTGTGATCCATAAGCACGCGGTTAGACCACTCGGCCACCGAGGCCCCTGGTTATTAAAAAGACAATATAAGAATTTATATCAGATTTTTGGGTTTTGTTTATTTCTAGTTGGAATATCAGAGACAACAACTTCTACAAGAGCGACAACAGTTCCATCTTGAACAATTACGGGCTGCAGAACACCGAGCCAGACAACATGTTGTACAACAGTTTGTTAATGAACAAAAACAACAAGTAGCACAACAGTCTGATCAAGGTAAGTTTATTGGTCAGCTTATGGTCTACTGTTTTAATATATACTGGTTATAGACAAAACATTAAATTTGGGTTTCCGTAGAGGAAATAGTACTCTTAATAAATAAATAGTCAAAATTGTCAAAAGATAGTTTAATAAAAGCATGATGCATCACGATCAATTGCTTCTTAATTTTTTGTCCCTCAAAATTTGGTGTTAGAAATGGTTTTGCGATAACTTTTTTCCTCAAAATTTGGTGTTTGAAATGGGTTTTGCGATAATTTTTTTCCTCAAAATTTGGTGTTAGAAATGGTTTTGTGATAATTTTTTTCCTCAAAATTTGGTGTTTGAAATGGTTTTGCAATAATTTTTTTCCTCAAAATTTGGTGTTTGAAATGGGTTTTTTGAGGGAGGTTTATAAAAGGAATCATAAAAGAAATGGATTTTAGATTTTCAGAATGTTGAAAGTTGGTAAAGTTTTCAAGAGGCATTATAATGAGGTTTTACTGTACTTTTTTATGTTAAAAACTACAAATATATTAATAAACAAACAAATTTCCTAACAAGTAAGTATCCTATTTCCCTGTAGTCATTGTTATTTTTCGGCATTAGAAACAGAACTTAAGATTATGTGTCACCTTCATAGTCTGGACAACATGTCTTGTGTTGTCAATTTAAAAATCATCTTTTCTTTTCAAACATCAGACAACACAAGTCTTTCCTTAAAGGCTCAAATAAAAGTGATATTTTGTATGCTGTATTCATTTCTAACTTTGATTTAAGCTAATGGTTATTTGATGGTTTCTTTTAGGCAAGACTTTAAATTGACAAATTTGTGTTTATTATTAATAAAATGCTTTGTTTCAGATCCAGGATCAGGGATATCATCAGGAGCACCATCAGCTAGTATAGCTGCTGCTGTGGGACAGAGCTACCCCATGTCTGCCTCTCCAATGGCACCACAGGGTCCACAGGCACATCAGTCATCCCAAGGATCCCCAGCACCACCCATCTCAACCACACCTCAGCCACCATCATCCAATGCCACAGAAACGGAGGATTCTCAGCAAGAACCACCACAGTTACCAACAGAACAAGAGGAAAAACGTTCAGAAGATACAGAAATGACAAATGGTAAGAACAGCATGAATTTGTACATGTAGGTTTAGGATTGTTTCACAGTGGAACCTGTAAAAACCAAACTTGGTAGTAAACCGAAAACCTGTAAGAACTGGGCTGTTTAAATTCAGAGTAAACCAAAAACCCGATAGCTTGTAAACTGATAACATAGAAAACTGTCAATCAGAACATAACCTTTGGTACAGATTGTATTTTGATTTTGGCAGATTCCTTCATAGTACTTGAAGATTGCCAGAGTTTGCTAAAGTAAATGTAGTTGCTTGTCAAGGAATTATTATGAAAGCCAAGTTCAGGATCTTTGTCCCAGCCAAAATTATGATCACTATGGAAATCATATTGACTTATCCAATGGCTTTGTATTTTTTTGGAAGCAAAATTGGTCTGAGAGACTGTTGAGGAGGGACTTTTTGATAATTATGCAGTACCATAATTATTTTGCAGGAGGCATTGAGTGATTGACTTCTGTTAGTAATACATGCATCTGCACAGTACCTTAAGTTTGTTTTTGATAAAACTTCATCAAACTTTATACACTGGTATAATTTTTGGAAGGGGGGGGGGAACCTGAGAATTGGGAGGTCATAGGTAAAGATCACTTGATAAAAATAGTTTCTGTGTAATAATTAAAATGAGCTTTGAAGGAATTTTATGAAATATAATTTTTAAAATATTCTTGATTTCAGAATTTTCTTGAAAGCAACTGACATTTGCAAATTTTTATTTCTTAACAGCAAAAATTTTGTCATGTCATTGATACTAATCTTTTCCTCATATTTTTTTTTTTTTTTTTTCAGTGCAAGCAGAAGAGAAAGCAGAATCTTCAGCAGAAACTGAATCTCAGCAACAACAGCAGCAACAGCAACAACAACAACAACAGAAGCAGGAAGAAGCAGAGCCTATGTCCACAGATCAGCCAGAAACGGAATCGGAGCAAAAATCATGAAAATGTCATCTATGTAAATAAAAAAACATTAAAATATTGTAAATGTGAAATGGACATGTCTGCAATCAATTTTGTGCAATGTAAATACTTCCTGTCATGAAATGGACAAATTTAAGATCAGCTGGCAAAACCTAAGCTTTAAGATTTTGTTATAAGTAATACACTGAATTACTTTAATACATCAAAAAGTGATTTAATGAAATGATACTGAAAAAAATATTTCAGAGAGCTGTACATTTTAAGGAACAGAAGTACAAGTTTACTTTTTTCCAATAAAATATTTTTTTAATTTTTGTAATTTAGATTCAGTAGATTTTGTAGAGAGAGTTACTGTGTACAGGTTCAGCCTTGAGTATAGTCATTTTCAGGATTACCGTAACATTGCAAGTAGGCCATTGAATATAGTAAGTTCCAGGATTTGCATAGCAAGTTGTGACCATCTTTTTAAGTATAGTCAGTTTCAATTATGTGCAGAAAAGGCAGTCTTGGGGTGTATAGTCGATTTTAATATTGTGTTACTCTGATACCACCATAAGTCTCAAAGCCTTGCATAAGTTTTGTGAAGAAAGAATATAATAGTAAGCTACATCTATGTATTCTGTACTTAATGAAAAGTTTGGATGATTTGGTTTGATTTAGACACACAAAAACATCAAAATCTATTCTGTTGTATTGACCTTGTATTAAAGAAAATGTGTTGAACATTTGTAAAATTAAAATGTATATAATATATTGTTAAAACGATGTGACATTTTTATATGGTGCTTTGTATTGTGAGGAACTGTGTAAATGATTTCTGTATGATTATATTTATTTTATATTGTACATTTTGTATTCCATCTGACTGTTCATTTTGTTAATGTGTGGAGTGGGCCCATGTGTTGAATATTGAAATACTGGATTTGGTTGGGGAAAGGAGAGTGGATTAGATTAAAATCAAAATTGAAAACAATTCAGTCTAAACATTCTAGATTTTAAAAAAAGTCTTACCACCCTGAAACTAAATATGCCTCTGGAATTCTTTCTCCCTATTGACAATAATTACATAGCTCTTAAAGGGGAAAACTTGAAGTGCATTTTGAAAGAACACCATCTCTTGTAAATGAAAGTTATAATTTTCAAAACTTAAAAAAGCAAAATGAAGATATAGAGATTGATTTGTCCGTGTGCATGTGGAAAAAAATAGAGATAAAAAAAACTTGATGGTTATCATGAGAATTGGTCGTAGATTTTTAGCTCAACTGGCTATAGCCAGCTGAGCTTATGGCATGGTTTTACGTGCGTCCGTGTGTCCATGCGTGCGTGCGTAAACTTTAATCTTCTACCCTGAAACCACTGGGCCAATTGGGACCAAATTCGGTGTGGAAGGTTCTTAGGTGGAGTAGACTAAAGTTTGTACCAGGCGACCCCGCCCGACATCCAAGATGGCCACTGTTACTATAAATAGCAAAAACACATAAATAGCTATTGTTCAGTCAATTTTTAACCGTTTTTGTTCAAATTTGAAATGTAGAGAGAAGATAGCGGGGCATTCAATATATATAACGGGTTAATTCTGAGAAATTTTTTGTTGACCCGATTTTTACGAATTATGCAAATGAGGTGTAATATTTAATCAATTCTTTGAAAATCTTCTCCTCTGAAACCACTTGGCCAATTGGGACCAAATTTGGTGTGAAAGGTCCTTAGGTTGAGTAGACTAAAGTTTGTACCAGGCGATCCCGCCCGACATCCAAGATGGCCTCTGTTACTATAAATAGCAAAAACACATTAATAGAATTGTTAAGTCAATTTTTAACCGTTTTTGTTCAAATTTGAAATGTAGAGAGTAGATAGCGGGGCATTCAACAGATAAAACGGGGTTTTCTGAGAAATTTTTCGTTGACCCGATTTTTACGAATTATGCAAATGAGGTGAAATATTTAATCAATTCTTTGAAAATCTTCTCCTCTGAAACCACTGGGCCAACTAGAACCATATTTGGTGTGGAAGGTCCCTAGGTGGGGTAGACTAAAGTTACTACCAGGGGACCCTGCCCGACATCCAAGATGGCGCTGTTACTATAAATAGCAAAAACACATAAATAGCCATTGTTGAGTCAATTTTAACCGTTTTTGTTCAAATTTGAAATGTAGAGAGTAGATAGTGGGGCATTCAATATGTATAATGGGTATTTCTGAGAAATTTTTCGTTGACCCGATTTTTACGAATTATGCAAACGAGGTGTAATATTTAATCAATTCTTTGAAAATCTTCTCCTCTGAAACCACTGGGCCAATTGGGACCAAATTCGGTGTGGAAGGTCCTTAGGTGGAGTAGACTAAAGTTTGTACCAGGCGACCCCGCCCGACATCCAAGATGGCCTCTGTTACTATAAATAGCAAAAACACATAAATAGCCATTGTTGAGTCAATTTTTAACTGTTTTTGTTCAAATTTGAAATGTAGAGAGTAGATAGCTGGGCATTCAACATATGTAACAGGTTTTCTAAGAAATTTTTCGTTGTGGAAGGTTGGTCTGACTAAAATTTGTACCAGACAATCTTGTCCACCACTCAAGATGGCTGCTGTTACTATAAATAGAAAAAACACAAAAATTGCCATTGTGGATCCATTTTTCAATCAATTAAGCTCAAATTTGAAATATACAAAGTATATCGTGAGGGATTCAACATATTTAACCAGTTTTTGTGGGAAATTTTTGGTTGACCTGATTTTCAAGAATTATGCATAAGGTGTAATATTTAGCGAAATCTTTGAAAATCTTCTCTTCGGAAACCACTGGGCCAATTGGAATGAAATTTTGTGTGGAAAGTCCAAATGTCGGCCTGACTAAAGGTTGTACCAGGCAACCTGGCCTGACATCCAAGATGGCCGTCATAACTAAAAATAGAAAAAAAAACAAAAATTACCATTGTTGATCTTTTTTTCCACAAATTGAGCTCAAATTTTAAATATAGAAAGTATACTGTGTAGGATTCAAAATATATAATGTTTTTTTCTGAGAAAACTTTTATTGACCCAAGCTTAAGCTGATGAACCAATTATGGTGACCACATTACATTGTCTTAAAGGCGCCACAATGGCCGAGTGGTTTTAAGAATTCTATGTTACGAATCACAGCACCTTTCACTCCTGACATTGTGCATTAATGCCAAGTGGCGCTAGCACTTCATCTTTGAAAGTTTGTTAGTTAACTTGCTGCTTGGCAGTGGTTTTCTTCGATACTCCATCATTTCCAAAACTGACAGTCTCCATATAAGTGAAATATTCTTGACTTGAACTTTAAACAGCATTACAAACAAAAACAAACATTGTCTTACATATGCAGCCAGTTGAGCATCACAGGCCCTATTGGGCCTCTTGTTACTTTTTTTTAACAATTGTTAATAACCAATACTGAAATATTTTATTTATGGTCGTTTAGATTTTCTGCAAAAGTCGAGGCATATTTGCATTATGCATTCTGACATATTTTGAGTGAAAAGTTGTGCATATTGAGAAAGATTGAGGTCTGATACAAGTGTGTACATAAATATCAAAAAAAACAAAATCTGTTGCATTGAATTCATAGTATCATGTGACATTGTTGAAATTGTCATGTATCATATATCATGTCATCATATTAAACATCGTCATGTTGTGAAATAAAAAAAGTTATAAAAAACAATTATATTTAGTGGTCTTTATTTCATACCTCGATTGAGTTCTTGTTGCTTTTTGGCCATTTGGTGACACTGTGCCTCCTGCCTCCTGGCACCTAGGTTTTAATCCCAAAGCGGCAGATCTTAGTGTAACAATTTTGTGTCATATCACATACTAAAATGTAACAGTTCTCTTTGGATACTCCATTTTCCTTCACTGTCATTGGGCAAAAAAACTGCCATTTGTTCAACTTCACCTGTAGCTAGAAGTATCAAATAATTGAGTAATGGTGTTTTCCACCCTTGTAAAGATTTTTTCATTGGATGGTGATGCTAGAGGAAAGCAGAGTAAACTATTGACCTCCGGACTGACAAACTTTCTGACACTAGGATCTGACCGAGTAAGATTCAAACCTAGGTGGTGAGAGGCCGCTGAGGCGCTGTGATTAATAAACACAAGCATTACACCACTCGGCCACCAAGCCCTTGGTTTCAAATAGTAATAGTTATTTTAATCAGCTAGTCATGCAAGACAGGATTGGTTTGCAGTGGCATGTATAAGTGTTTTTGATTTCCTTTTTGCCAGTGCATTCACAATATCTGGTCTCGGATTATCTCCAAATACTCGCTCAGTACAGTATATCATAATCTGCCTATAATAAACAACAATCCATTTTTACATGTGGCAAACTTCAATTTTGAACCCACATCAGTCTTTGCACAAATGTACAAGCTTGATTGAATAAGACTATGATGTTTTATGTCCAAGTCAAGATTACTGCTCTTATATTGGGGCAGTTCTGGAATAGTGAAGAAAACCAGAGTGTCCAGCAAAAAAAATGCAAGTGAATTGACAAACTTTCTCGCACAAAAATCGGCCCAAATGCAATTTGAACCCTAGACTATGTAAAAGCTATGAGAAACAACACAACAAAAGCATATTTATTACATAAATATTTAATAATGAAATTATGGCAAAAACTTTTACAATAGTTTTCCCACATATTCATCAACATTATTATTATTATATATATTATATATATATTTATATATATATAATGTAAAATAACTTTGAACAGTCAGTGTAACCATTAGCCAAATAAGCACAAAAATATTGCTTTGGTCACAGCTAAAACTCTGACATAATAAAATGAATGGAAAAAAATCAAAATAATGATATATTCTACAATGAAATGTAAAACTTTTTGATTTTATGAGAAAAAAATTTAACCACATGGCATCATAGTGAGTTGTCTGCCCTTTTGTTGCACGTAATTAATTGCATTGGCATACATCAAAAATTTCTACCCGGTTGACTGACCCTAATTTAAATAATGCTAAATGCAGTTTATTTATGGTATGTGACTGAGGAAAGCTACAAACTTCATAGTCTACTTAGTTTTGCCAACTTACAATGGGAGCTCACCAGTCCATCATCCTCTAATGGGGGTTCCTGAGTGTATGGTTTCCGTTGTATAGGAAACTGCATACACTAAAGTTTTCCCATAAAAAAACAAATTAGTTTGGGAAATAACAACATATCTGCAGATGTTTAGAGGTTAATCCATGGTTTACTGGTGAGTCGGATCTATTTTCTCATTAAAAAAAAAATTATAAAATCAACATGCTATCTTTCCAAATTTCAAGTTGGCACTAATGTCCTGCTTTAGAAAAAAATGCCATCTTTCCAAATCTGTATCTAAACTTATTGCTACAGAGTATTAAAAAGTAAATGGTAAAAAATATGGAATGTTGTGATGAAGTAATATAGGATTGAGTATTAAAAGTACTCCATTTTTATTTGTTCAGCTTCACAATGAGGCAAAGAGTAAAACATGACACTGTTTCAAAGCGGCCATGCACTAATAATGAAAATAAACTTCTTAAATGCTGTGATTAATTCATATGGATTTGAGTATTAAATGTAATCCATATTTATTTGTTCAGTTTCAGAATGAGGCAACGTATAACATGGCTTTGTTTCAGAGTGACCATGCAAAAATAAGGAAAAATAAACTCAATAAATGTGATTTCTTTATAAAACCTCTACCAATGGAAGATAAGCTCTGCATTGTCTCTTGAAATGACAAACATTTGTTCCTGGTTTGTAAAAAAAAAAATTAGTATCATTATTTGGAGAGTGATTATGTTGAGAAATTTTTCTTATGACAAATGTGCATATTCATGAAATGATCTTGCTGTTTTTCAAAATAACATAAAAAAAGAAACAAGAGCACCGCCGAGCGTAGCATTATACGCCCGTGTTATATTGATCGAGTAGTACTATTTACTAGTGTGGCAACACCTTTAGGGGTTTCGCGGGAAAGAATGGAACAATCTAGAGGATTTCTATCAGTAGAGCTCATCCACAGAACTTGCCACTCAAAAGTTTGACACAGACCTAACGGATAAGTGCCAAACCTACCAATAATTTGGTAAAGAATTGGTTACTTTAATATGGGTACGAATTCAAAACGGTACGTTAAATTGTTTTTGGATGATAGCGCCGACTTTAAACAGTTATTGTGGATTTTATTTAAAAGATAGAAAAAATATAAAAATACCGTCTTTTCCGTCAGATCTTAAACATTTTTCGGTCAATGGACGACTTTTTCGTACAATGAACTGTTATTGAACAGGAGTGCGTTAAACGTAATTGTTTTTTGGAAAAATTCATTTTTTGCATGTTTGACCCCAAAATTAAGTATGATACCGATTTTTCCCAAAAATTTCACCAAGTTAGATAGCTAGATCGCATTAGACTCCATAACCTCAGAAATTTTTAGCAAAATCTATCGAGGAGTTTTCAAGGTCCCCAAGATGCAAATATATGCTGCTAAAAAGGAGAAAGTTGTCGCCTTTATCATTTTACATCTAGAGGATGTTCCGAATGAATTCGTCACTAATCCTCTAGATTGTTCCATTCCTTACTGAGAAGTATAAGTACAACTAGGATATATGTATGTAAAAATATATTGCTAAATGGATAGTGGTAGACTGCTATATAATTCATATTCATTTCCAGGAAGGAAGAAGTTTAAAATATAATGTTAGGTCATGGCATGCAGGAAGATTTTAGGAAACAAATACATTTTTTGTCTGAAATGTTTTGAGAACCTTTTTTTTAACCAACCTGAAATAATTTATATCTATAAAGCTTAATTATAATTTGAACTGTTGTCGTGATCTGTGCAGTATGATAAAAAGGTGTTTTAAGTTAAAAAAGGGGCATAACTCCTCCAAAAATAATCTGAAAAAGTTGTAATTCGAACTTGCACCAGATAATAACATCGTAAATGTGTATACCAAATTTCATTTGAATCCATAAATAGTTGTAGGCTCTGATGATCGGAAACCACATGGTCATACATACAAAAATTTCTAAGTTAAAAAAGGGGCATAACTCCTCCAAAAATAATCCGAAAAAGTTGTAATTCGAACTTGCACAAGGTATTACCATGGTAAAGCTGTATACCAAATTTCATTTGAATCCATAAATGTTTGTGGTCTCTATTGAACGGAATACAAATTGTTAACAGACGCCCGCCCGCCCACCCGCCCGGACGGACAGCACCGTAACATAATACGTCCCGTCATATGACGGGCGTATAAAAATTATTAAAAAGAAATTCAAAAATCTAAATGTGTACATGTGTAATATAATATGGAAGACATCCAGCGGGAAAGGAAAATACTGGCTTATAATTTTACACAGGCAAACTTAGAGCACCTTGGGGAGAGTGTAGGTTTATTATTACCCTTAGAAAACAAACAGGATTTTCCAATGTGACAGGCAAAATCAGCTAAAAGTTTCTGCAGAATTATAATTTTTACTGCTGGAGTACTATAATTTCTGCTGTCACAGAGCTATATGTTTTTCCCCAGCGAAATTAGAATTTCTACTGCTTCAGAACTATAATTCTTCTGTTGGGGTACGATAATTTCTACTGCTGCAAACAAAAATTTCTTCTGCTGCAGATATTGTAAGTTTCACAGCAGTAGAAAAAGGATAAATCTTACATGTAGTTCTTCTATGATGGAACTACATATATAATTTCTTCTGCTCGGGAACTATAATTTCTTTTTCTGCAGAACTGTAAGTTCTCCTGCTGCAGAAATAACATTTCTGCAATTGCAGTACTATAATTTCTTAAGTTTCTGCTTCTGCGGTACTACAATTTCAACTCATGCATGCTGCAAAACAATAATATTTACTCGTTATGGTGAAAAATCACCATGATAATGAAGTATTTAATTAATAAAATCCCATATTGTACAGAAGAAAATATAAATTCTGCACAAACTTTTTGGGCTATCATATGGTTCATTAGAAAATCCCATTAATATCAAACAAATTCAAATATCATTATTATTTTACACACAAAAAAAAAGTAGGAAAATTAAAACAATAGTTTTTGCTAAACCTAGGTACGTATCCTAACTGGCACTTTGTCAGTATTGGAATGAAAACACAAAAAATTGCACATTTAGAATGTCATAAACTGAAATCTACATTGCACTTTGTTGGTTCAGTTGAAACAAAAATAACGGAATTAATCTAGTTAAAAAATCTATTTGCTGCAGTTTTGTGCTTTAAAAAATAGTAAAACATTCTACGATTTTAATATATGCATGAATGGCATAACATAAAAATATATCATTGTCAAATATTTAGGGGGTTGACAATGTCTATGAATGTAACCATCACAAAATGAAAAGTGTGTGAAAGAAATTTTTATTGGAAAACTGAAAATTTAACCTTTGAACTTGATTTTTTACAGACCACAGCCATACATGACTGGATTGTATTACTAATGTTTTACTTCCAAGCAAAAAATTCTTTCACTCATATTGAAAGGGTCAGTTCTAGAACTGAGGAGGGAACCCTGAGTACCTAAGTAAAACCACTAATGTTTGGCAAGTGAACTGACAAACTTTCTCACACTGGAAATTTCCAAAAAAGAGATAGAAACCTAGGCAGTGAGTGACAATGATCCATAAGAGTGCATGCTTTAGACCACTTTAAAAGCCTACTAAAATCAACAATTCTGGCAACAGCCAAATTTTAGAAAGATCATGAAAGGCACAATTCTAAACTAATATTGATCACAGTATGATAGAAATAACATGCCAAAAATTTCATAAACAAATAAAATCTTTGCAAATATATACAGCTAATAATAATATTAGATCTTAAAAAATATATGCATAAATGTAACACAATTTACAAACATATTGAAAAAATAAAATTTAGCAAAAAATCTGTAACTGTACACTGGAATGACTTCAAAATGACAAAAAAAAACAAAAAAAAACAAACAAACTGCATTATGTTATCCTTTCATCCCTAAATTAACAATGGAATGACCAATATCTTTTCAACCAAGACCATACCACCAGTTAAGATGGGATGGAAAAGCCTTTAAACAAATGGCAAGCATTGTATTTTTTCTTCACCATAAAACATACTAAGGCACAAATATGTATAAGTATAAAAAAATTCAGCACTTCATTATTTAAACTTAACTATACCATAATGAATATTCTCTTCAAATATTTTCTACTTTAAACACTATCAAGAAATGATGAACATTCAGCATTTTTTTTTTTCAAAAACATGATTTGGAATAACATTCAATATTTTTAATCTCAGTCTCCAAAAAAGCCCTATTAGACTGCCTTTAAACAAACAAAATGGAAAGTCCATTAAAATTATAAGGTGTAACGGGGGTAAACATCTAAAAGCTAATGGCAACATAAGCATTTGTATCACAGATATTAAAATTTTTACTCTGAATCAATTGCTGTAAATCACTTTATTTTGCAGGCTATTTTTTCATGATATTTTTTTTGTTTTAACAAACTGCAAAAAAAAGTACACAAAAACCATATTAAATATAGCAATAAACAAGATGTGATAAAAAAAATGCCTAAAAAATAGTTTTTGCAATGCTTTTGCCAAAAAAGAGCATCTCAAAATTAAAGTGATTTACAGTGTTTTACACGTATATCACTGCAGTTTAGTTTACCATAATAACCATAGCAACTGAGTACAATAATAACCATAGTAACCAAGAACCAAAACAAAACAAAATAAATGAAATTTAGTAGAAATGATGTAACAAAGTGTTTATGACATTATAAATTGTATATAAAATTTATGAAAAAATATCCTGGTGAGTGAGTGCAAGTTAGGTATTATTGTGTCCATGACAGCAGTAGGTTGTCAAGGAAACAGTAGTGGTGGTCTTAATAACCATGGTGACAATTAAAAAAAATGATAATAATGTGTGACTTTATTGCAAAAATAGTCAAATACCAAGTAAAAACAATACAGGTTTTTATGGTGGTCTTTTAATTGCGGTAAAAATGAGTGAAAAAAAAATTCTATAGCATTATTTATGCCAGGAAATAAAACAAGAAAACTGCTTTGTTTACATCGATACGGCATTGGTTACCAAACCATAACATAAATAGAAAAGTCTTTGACTTTCCTACATAAAATGTCACTACAATGTAATCTCAAAATGCTGATTAAATACACCTAAACAGATAAAAAAGGCACTTTATTCATCTTTCCACAATTTTAGAATCTGAACTTGCCACATAGACACCATAGAACTAAAACACAACCAACCTGGAGCATTAATTTTTAAAAATGAAACAAGTATTATTGCTGTAATTTTTTAGAACTGAAAGTCTGAGTTACTTTCACATACATACACAATGCCACATAGTTGTAAAAAGGGTCAGAGTAATTTCCTATCAAAAATACGGCTATTTTTTTATACAGTAAAATAAGAATAATTTCTGTATTCTACAAAGAAGAGATGGAATTTGCTTTTTTTATACACAACTGTTGGGCATTATATCAACTGGTGCCAGGCAACTTTGACTATAGCACATAGATATTTTCATACATTATGTAGTAAAATACGGTACTAAAATGTAAATACAAATAAAAGAGATTTCCACAATTAAGGTCATTTGATACACTTCAACTTTCTAAACTCCTACACAGAAGAGTTCTACTAACTCCAACTAATAATAAACTTGTATGTAATCAAATTGTACCAAAATAAATGAGTTCCAAGCAGAAGAGATTCTTGGATAAAATATGTCACCAAGATAAATTCTTGCACTCCTAGAATTTCAGACAAGAAAACTCTATATTCAGACCAATCTATCAGTGATCCAAAAGTCATACTTATATCATAAGTTCATGTCTATCAACTGACCTAGTTTAGATAAATATACCGGTAATCAAATTTTATAAAACTGAATTGATTTTAGACAAGAAAACTGAATACACAGACAAATCTATAAATTATCATACTTATATCATACGTTCAAGTCTATCAACTGACCTTAAGTTAAGATACATATACTGGTAATAAAATTTTATCAAAATGAATTGATTTTAGACAAGAAAATTGAATATACAGACAAGTCTACATCTACAATTCATTGTACTGATTTTGAAAATTCAAGTCTATCAAATGACTTTAAGTACAGATACATACAAGTATTCTGTAAATCGGGAAATTTTCACAAGAATCATCATTTCAAGGTACAAATATTTGCGTACTTTTTTTTCATGTCGTTGGATGATGGTCAGTGGAAACTTCTGAGAAATTTTGATCAAAATAAATTTTCACAAATGGTTTTATTTTCATATCTTGTTGTTCTCATGAATTTACATGAAAATTTCCAAATATACAGTAAATGTATTCTTATATCTCAACATTAAGTACCCAGTAACACATTCCTCATTAATTATTTCAATATGCATATAATATACAATTTTATTTTTCTTATCACACAATATTATGAGTATAAATCATCAATAATACTATAATATTTATATATAACATAATATAATAGTATTAATTTTACATTTGTAAATATAGCAGTATTTCGTTGTTACATATATAATATGGAACATACATGTATTTTTATATTCTATACAAAACAATATGAGTATTTATAATACACAACAATTATGACTATTTTTTGTTCTTTTCTTTGAATATCTTTATCTTTTTCCAAAAATTTGTATTAAAAAAAAAGAATGATTTTTAGAAAAATGTGATTGAAAAAAAAAAAAATTTAAATGGAAAATGCACTAATATTGCTTTTGTAACACTGATTTTTTTGCTAAAAGATTCCACCATGAAAATTATGATTGATATATTATTTGATAAAATTTCAATAATTTTTTTTTTTTTTTTAAATCTGTTAAAACTGTAAATTTTACTGAACATGGTCACTTATTTTACCTTACCACTAAACTCATTTTGGGAACTATATCATACAAGTGTCTTGGACTGGTAAAATCCTGAACAAAAGCTTACTAATCACGTCAAAGTAATTAGTCTAAAAAAATGGCTCTGTATGTTAAGATGCTAGCTAACCAAGACAGTATGTTGCAGATAAGCATAGCACTTCCCCAGTAATATTAACCTGGCAAGGGTTGAACATTTGTCCTTCTGTAATTCAAAAAATGGCTTAACGCACATACTCAGGGTGAGCATATGTTAAGGTGCTAGCTAAATAAGAAAGTATGCTGCAGAAAAGCATACCACTCACTCCCCCAGTAACATTATCCAAATATGGGTAAACCTATGTAGCTCCAAAATGTGTTTATTCACATGATTTTACCAGAAGCATGATGTTCTAATTATTTATTCATGCTCTGTATTATTGGCTAGGAAGACTATTATGTCCATTTTAAATCACTGATTGAATTGACCAATCAAATGAATCAATCTGGTTTTTGAAAACATACAAAAACACAAAAAATCGTACAGTGTAAATTAACAACCAGTGACCCATATCAATTTTTGATTCAACAAAAGTTACATCTTGAAATGCATTCCACCTTTCCTACACTCTGAACACATCGTGTAAAACCAACAAATCTGGAAATACAATTATTGTAACAATCTATAATATATAATATATAAGAAAAATTATTCAATAATAACAAAAGTGTTAACTTTCAATTTCAAACATAACAATTCATTCTAACTCTACATACAAATCAATCAAAATCTCTCGACGTTTTCGGGCATTTTCATAATTTTTTTCATATTCATAACATTTTATTTCGCAGCTTTCAACAAATAACCCAACATATGACAATGTTAAATCATAAAATAATTAGTTGTCATCAATTATGTATTGTTTAATTATTTTAATTTTTGTTTGCGCTCCTCTTAACAACATTCCAAACAATCTTAGTTCAAGAATCATGATACAAGTAAACTTTTTCTCCCCTATGGGTGAGGCCAAACAAGTAGATCTAAAAACTGGTATGTACCATTTACCTTTTTCAGGGGTGATCAGATTGCTAATATATATATATCACACAATCATAAAATTTCAATTAAATTCATAAAAATATATAACCAGGTTAGTTGAATTTGTCTTAATTATGTAAAATCATACTTTTTTGACAAACAAATTTCCAAAATTTAACTGATTATGAAAATGTAACAAGAAAACAGAAAACAAACTTTAACACTACTGGCCTGCCTGCATAGTTACAACATCTCCATAACAGTTATTTCTAAATCATTTCTCAAACCATCTGTAATAGATAGTCTTAATCACGAAAGTTAAATCTCAATGCATTTCAAGAACAGCGCCTCCTTGTGGATATAAATGCAAGCTGTAACATAAAACACCCTTTTTTCTGGAAGCAATCTAGAAACTCTGCTGGAAATGTTTTCTTTACATAGTAAGTTATATAACAATGTTATAACAATATTATAAATTAAGTTATCTTAAGCACTAGGTTTCAGACCACCAGAAATACGCTTCGTAAAGTTTTCTGGAAAGACACCTTTCTTGTCGTCTGACTTCTTAATACCCATTAACCAACCATCATCCTAAAAAAGAAAATTCATAAATTGCTAGTCAAGATAACATTTATCATTAAATAAAGAATTTATAATATGCAAGTCAAGATGAATTAAGAGAGTAAAAAAGGATTTTCGTAACCCCAGTCAAGATTCTTTAACTTATATTAATGGGGGTCAGTTCAGGGATGGTACAGGATGCCAATAAAACCTGGTGAAAACCATGGAGCTTTGGTAAACAAACAAATTTTCTTAAACTAAGATCTGTCCCGAGTGGGATTCAAACCTATGCAGTGAAAGATGCTGTACTACGAGGCATACACTTAAGACAATATGGCCATGGAGACCCCTTAGGTGAATTTAGGAAGTTTAAATACTCTCAGCAGCCAATCTGAAAAGCCATAAAAATATGTGAATTTCAAAGGAGTGGAGTGGAGTAATTGTGTTATACAATGTTGCAGTATTTATGCCTTTTTTCAAATGAGGAATTCAGCGATTCAAACACAGTTGACTGTACCTGATCATCTGGGTTTTCAAATTCTATTACATAAATTAACTCCCCAGCTTCAAATGTCAACTCATCTACATCCTCTCCCTTATATGGATGGGTAGCCTGCACCTAAAAAAAATATTATTAAATTTTAAGTAAACCATTTTATAATCATGCACTTGTAAATAAAATTAAACAGTTGATAATGCCCATAGATAACTAACTCCACCACCTCCCTTCAAACTATTTTGAAGTTTCTAAATGATTTTTTCATACCGTACGGTACATATTTTTGATGTTTTTCTTTAACAAACGTCTCTAGATTTATTGAAAGACCCCTTAATAAGGCGAAAATTGTACTGAACAGATGAAGGTTATAAATCAACATTGTTTTGTTTTAGACTTATTTTCATAATTATCTGCCCCTTGACCAAGTAACCAATGCTTTCAATCAATTTCTTTCAAGGTTTTCATACACTGTAGTGATTGGACAAAAAAGGTAGACCATACATAACCAATAAGAACAACCCTTTAAACCAATTATACCAATAACAAAGAGCTTGGCATCAAAAAAGTCTACTCCCACCCCTGTACAATTACACATCACATGTATCTGAAAAACATACTGTATATAAAGAACCGGGAGGTAACTTTTCAGGTTCCGGTTCCGGTTCCGGCGTAGTGGGTTCTTTTTCTTCTTCCTTGGACTCATCATCAACGGGTTTATTTGATTTCGGCACTTCGTAAACATTATCCTCATCCTCAACATCATCATCTTTCTCATCATCTTTCTGCACCATATTTTTGTGTGCTCCATCTGGAACTTTGTCGTAGTACGGCATGGTGTATTCGTCATCCTGAGTGTTGGTTTTCACCTGTGTGGCCAGGCTGTATGCTGGTTCTTCTGTCGGTGGTTGTGGAGGTGGATAGTCAGGTACACCTTCCTCTTCTTTGTCATCCATATCACCATTTAATTTAGGTTCCTCTGTCTAAGAAGTAAAGAAATTTAGTATAAGAGAAAATTATTAATTATTTTATAAGGCTTTAAAAATCTTCCACAAGAGCAGAAGGCAAAAGATTGTACTAGTTCAATTTAAAAAAGGGAAAATTAGGGTAATAATCCATTTTCGTTTTTTTTTTTTAAACTATCTTAACAAGTCCATGACTGAAACTTGTCCAGATAGCTTAAACTAACATACAAATGTAATAAAGAAGAAGACAATTTCTTTTTTTTTTTTTTTTTTTTTTTTTTTTTTTAAGCTTTTTGTCTAAACTTTAATTACTTAAACACAATGGGGCCCCCTTGTGACAGAGTGGTCTAAAGCGGGCTTACGGATTACAGCACCTCTCAGCCTGGGTTCAATTCCCACTCAGGACTGATCAGAGTTTGAGAAAGTTTGTCAGTTTGCTTGACAAAGGTCGGTGGTTTTCTCCAGGCACTCCTGTTTCCTCCACCATACCAAAACTGACTGCCTGGAAATAAGTGAAAGAATCTTGACTGGGGTGTAAAACACCATTACTTCATTCCACTCCACATAAACACAGCAGTCACATGGGCATCAAAATGTCATCGTCATTATCATCAATTATGTATGCTATTGAAAATGCCATGAAAGAATATGAACGGATGTACCTTGACCCACTTAGACAGCATTTTTTAGACAAAAACTGCAATCAACAGATTTGAGTCCGACGATCTACAAGCAGCTATCTTTCACTATTTTGCCACCTGCTCAATAACTTGATCCCTTAAAACAGAATTATCTAATAAGGCACTATTACCTGACTTTCAGTTTTAGTTTCATCTACCTTCTGTTGTGATGATGACGGTTCACTTTCTTTCTCTTCATCTTTTTTTGAGGATAATGATACACTATTCTCATAAACAGGACCTGTAAATAATGTAATATAATGTAACAATGTAATATAATGTAACAACGTAATATAATGTAACAACGAAATATAATATAACAACGTAATATAATGCAACAACATAATATAATGTAACAACGTAATATAATGCAACAACGTAATATAATGTAACAACGTAATATAATGTAACAACGTAATATAATGCAACAATGTAATATAATGCAACAACGTAATATAATGTAACAACGTAATATAATGAAACAACAACGTAATATAATGTAACAACGTAATATAATGCAACAATGTAATATAATGTAACAACGTAATATAATGCAACAACGTAATATAATGTAACAACGTATAATGTAACAACGTAATATAATGCAACAAGGTAATATAATGCAACAAGGTAATATAATGCAACAACGTAATATAATGTAACAACTTACTATAATGTAACAACGTAATTGCAGCTGTGACCTTGACCTTTCAATATATGACCTTGAACCATATATCAAAATGATTGTTGTCGCAATACCTACAATATTCTAATATACATGCCTACACAAAAAGTTAATAGTTTTCAAGACAATTAGCAATTTAAGTCTTCTTTTGCAGCTGTGACCTTGACCTTTCAACAAATGACCTTGAACCATATATCAAAATGATCATTGTTGCAATACCTACAATATTCTTATATACATTCCAATAGAAAAAGTTAATAGTTTTCAAGATAATTAGCAATTTAAGTCTTCTTTTGCAGCTGTGACCTTGACCTTTCAACATATGATCTTGTACCATATATCATAATGATCATTGTCGCAATACCTACAATATTCTAATATACATGCCTATACAAAAAGTTAATAGTTTTCAAGATAATTGGCAATTTAAGTCTTCTTTTGTAGCTGTGACCTTGACCTTTCAACAAATGACCTTGAACCATATATCAAAATGATTGTCATGTCAATACCTTCAATATTCTTATATACATTCCAATAGAAAAAGTTAATAGTTTTCAAGATAATTAGCAATTTAAGTCTTCTTTTGCAGCTGTGACCTTGACCTTTCAACATATGACCTTGAACCATATATCATAATGATCGTTGTTGCAATACCTACAATATTCTAATATACATGCCTATACAAAAAGTTATTAGTTTTCAAGATAATTAGCAATTTAAGTCTTCTTTTGCAGCTGTGACCTTGACCTTTCAACATATGACCTTGAACCATATATCATAATGATCGTTGTTGCAATACCTACAATATTCTAATATACATGCCTATACAAAATGTTAATAGTTTTTAAGTGTTTTAGCAATTTAAGTCTTTTTTGCAGCTGTGACCTTGACCTTTCAATATATGACCTTGAACCATATATCAAAATGATTGTTGTCGCAATACCTACAATATTCTAATATACATGCCTACACAAAAAGTTAATAATTTTCAAGATAATTAGCAATTTAAGTCTTCTTTTGCAGCTGTGACCTTGACATTTCAACATATTTCAACATATTCCCTTGAACCATATATCAAAATGATCGTCATGTCAATATCTACAACATTCTTATATACACGCCTATACAAAAAGTTAATAGTTTTCAAGATATAGTGACAAATAAATAATTTTTAGCAATTTCCCCACTCAGTGCCTTACAATTTCCCCATTTTGAGCCCCATGGCTACCATTTGTGCAAATCTGAAAATAGATGACCTAAGGATGTTATAAATGAAATAACTAAGGTATATCTCTTGTAGATCCAGAGGAAAAGATTTTTAAAGTTTTTCACTCTTTCCCCCTTATGGGACCCCAAGGGGACATAACTCCTTCATTTGTGCAAATTTGAAAGGGCTTCACCCAGGCATGATGGTTACCAAGTTTTATCAAATTTGGCCCAGTGGTTTTGGAGGAGAAGATTAAAATGTAAAAAGTTAATGCACAACGCACGACGGACGACGCACGACAGACGACGGACGGTGAACCATCGCAATAGTTCATCTGAGCTTTCAGCTCAGGTGAGCTAAAAAGCTGAATCTAAATATTTAGATATGAATAGAGTGATGTAAAGGTGTTTATGCCTAAGTTAGGATTTACTTTTGAGAAAAAAATCACTCTGTCATTTAAAATTTACATTTTACTGTCAAAGCAAACATGTATCTTTACCCCTTGGCAAGACTGAGAAATAACAATTTAGTATGGTTAATCTGAGATTTTCTGTCCTATAAGGTGAAAAAATTGATCTTATAAAAATGTATTCTAGTCCTCTAAGAATAATTTTTAACTTCTACAATCTTTTTATTTTACAAAAACAAATGGACAGTAAATTGACAGTCTTCAAGGCAGTCAATATGTCAAATCAAGGAAAAGTTTAAATAAAAAAGGGTGTAAATGCTATCACTAAATTAATCATATAATAATAATTATAATCAATCAATAAACAAATCACTACCTCACTCAATCATTAATCAATCAATCATTCATACAACCAATTAATCACTCCCTAACACTCAATCACACAATCAATCAATCAATCAATCAATCAATCAATCAATCAATGACTGGTTCAATTATATAATCAATCAATCATTTAATGTCTTAATTAATAATCATTATTTTAAATGGTGAATCAATCAATCAATTACTCAATCAATCAATTAATCAATCAATCCAAAACAGGGTAAACAACTTACTTTCATCATGTGACGTGTTAAGATGATCTGTATCACTGGAATCATTAGCCAAGTCTCCGTTCATTCCATTCATCGGTGAGGTAGGTGTCCTTACTGGACTATCTGTACCAGTTCCAGACTCGTAACCACTGTTACCATGGTGATCAGAGGGGTCTGGATGACCGTTTACTACAGTTTCATCATTACTTCTAAAAATACACAAAACAGAAAGTATTTATAACAAACATTCACAATCTGAACTCTCAATGTCTGATCCTGAGCTACCCACATTACAACAAAACAATTACAGGCTCAGGTAGGCTTACAATAATAAATAACAGTTTATTTCATTTTTTATGAAAATTTTAAAAATTTCTGTTACAAATATAAATTCATCAAAAGTGCTTTGATAATATTCAGGAAAATGGCACTGCAAATAGAAGACTATTGACATCCAGCAAAGAAAAAGACAGAATTTATTCTTCAGAAAATCAGCAATAATCTAATCATGATATTATTGTTTTAGCTACCAGAATCTTGAACCCAGCTAACTGGTAATAAATAGTCAATATGTAGAGCTAACACACATACAGACAGACATACATTGATAGAGAAAAAAACAAAGAGACAGAGAGTCAAGTACACACACAAAGGCAGACAAAGACAGATAGGCAGAGAGACAAAGACAAAGACAGACAGACACAGACAAAAGACACAGTCAGACACAGACAGACAGGCAGACAAAGACACAGATAGACAGAAAGACAGACAAAGACACACAGACAGAGACAGACACAGACAGATAGACAGAGAGACAAAGACAGACAGACAGACAGGCACAGACAAAAGACACAGTCAGACACAGACAGACAGGCAGACATAGACACAGATAGACAGAAAGACAGACAAAGACACACAGACAGAAGGGCAGACAAAGACACAGATAGACAGAGACAGACAAACCACAGATAGACAGAGACAGACACAGACAGACAAAGACAGACAGACACACAGACAGAGGCAGACAAAGACACACAGACAGAGACAGTCAGACAAAGACACACAGACAGAGACAGACAGACAAAGACACACAGACAGAGGCAGACAAAGACACAGATAGACAGAGACAGACAAAGACACACAGACAGACAGACACAGACAGACAAAGACAGATAGACAGAACGACAGACAGACACACAGACAGAGACAGACACAGACAGACAAAGACAGATAGACAGAAAGACAGACACAGACAGACAGGCAGACAAAGACACAGATAGACAGAGGCAGACAAAGACACAGACAGACAGAGAGACAAAATGACACAGAAAGACAGAAAGACAAAGACATAAGAGACAGAGACAAAGACACAGACACACAGGCAGTCAGAAAAAAGACAGAAATAGAGACAGACCCAGACAGAGACAAAAACACAAACAGAGACAAAAACACAGATAGAAAGGCTTAAAAATTTATCCCAAAAAATAACTTAGAGGACATAAAAATAATACAGTAAGATATTTAGTACAGTTGAAACTGTATAATAAAATAGACAAAACACTTGTGCATGCATGACAAATGTTGCAAGGCTTACCTGGTTGTTTCTAATAATGTTACATACCTTTAAAGTAATACGTTATTAATGATTAGACATTTATGGCTTTTGATCTGAATACTTGAAAGCAAGCGAATATCATTTTTTGTCATGCATTGAAGAAATTTTCTAGACAGTTACAGTAATATTCTTATCTCAAATGAAATGGATTTAAATTATCAATATAAAAAGTCATAACATTTTTCAGCAGTGAAGATCTCTGTAAAACTGAATATCACTCAAGCAAAAAGAAGTCCTATATAATAGTTACCATGACAACTATGACAATCACGACAACAACAGCTACGGTAAACTGTAGATTTCTGTCCAGAATTTTACAGGAAACTCATTCACACCATTTGATTGGTTAGATTTTGCATTTTAAAGGTTTGTTAGTTGGTTGTTATGATGCAACAGAAATTTTTCAGCTATAAGAGACGATAGTAAAATTTATTCATCTCTAAAAATAAATCTAAGGACAAGTTCTATATACACAAGACGTGTGAGTATAATGGTCTGTCTTGTACTAGCACACTTTGTTGAGTTGAGTAATGGTGTTTAATGTCCCAGTCAAGAATATTTCACTTATATTGAGACATCGCCAGCTGTAGACAAAAGTGCATAAATTTTGGGTTGCGCTGATAGCATTATACAGCATGGTTCTTTGTATGCTACACCTACCGTGACATGGGACCTCGTTTATTTTAAGTTTCCATCCTAAAGAACTGTGATTTTCATTTCGTAATGCTGAGTGCTTGGCAAAAGAACAGTCACTACCCACTTTCAAGTTTTGGGTCAGACCCCGTCGAACCCACGACCTCCCACTTACGGAATGAGCACTTTACTAATTGTACCAAAGTGGTACTAGTGTATTTTGTGATAAGGTGCTAGCTCATCAAGCCTGAATGTTTGCATTCCACTTCATCAGTCACTGGGTGAACTACTTGCTCCAGGAAAGGAAAAAATATCTCAAATATTTAATTCTTATGTATAACCCAGTTGGGATTTAAACCCACGACTTCCTTCTCTTGTGGCAGGCGCTTTACATATGAGCCTCTCAGATGGTCACATTTAAAGAAGTACAGTATAACCTGTAATAGCATCCACCTCTATATTACGTCCACCTGTTTATACTGGCCACTCTAAAGTATCCCCAATCGATTTTACTATATAAAGACCCCCTGTATAGCGTCCACCTGTCCAATGCGTATAGCGTCCACCTATTTCGGTCAAGGCATTAAATTTGTGTATTATGTCCACTATTCGGCTGATCAAGGGGCATAATTTGTATTTTTTAACACAACCAGAAGTATTGGTGTCCGAGATTTTCTTCTTTCAAGTTTAACTTCAAAGCGAATTAATGTGTTTGACATGCCGACGTTGTGTTTAATATCGCCAATTGGGTTCGGGAAGAGCGTGGATCGATTAATTACAATGGATATTATGACTCCTGGATATGTTTTTAATGATGGATGGCGAGAACCATCAATGTTTTCTTAACAGTTAAACGGCATGGTCTTGATTTACTCAGCCTAGACATGTCAAGGTGTTAACTGATTATCCTTTGTGATATATTAACAGGATAACAATCATTTACATCATTAGCCAATTAATAGAGTAATACTGTTATAGCGAGAATCACATATTTTAAGAATTTTGAAAATGTCATATCTCCGTCCAGCTCGGAAAGCTTTAACATTAGAGCAACGTGTTGAAGTAATCAGGTAGATATGACAATTAAAATTTTTAAAGCATATACATTTTAAAAAAGTGGTGAGGTGTAACATAGATCGAATTAAATTTCTGTCAACTTTTGTTACAATTTAGTGGTTATAAAATTTATTTAATTTCTATCATTAATTTTTTTTTTTTTTTTTTTTTTTTTTTTTTTTTTTTAAATCCATTGATTTGTCACTTGTAACAAGATGTTATCTGCAACAGCTACAATGGTTAAAAAATGTTTATAATTTCTGTTACGCACACTTATGGTGCTAATTTTCATGGTCAAGATTAATTCACTTAATATCAAGATGCAGTTTAATTAAAATGATCAAGTCACTTATTAAATCCAAAAATCACTGTTAATTGAAATTAATTATTAATTTTTTTACAAGTTTTTTTTTTTTTTTTTGCTTAAGTTAATAAGTTAATTAAAGTTATATCTTATGTAGAATGATTGTGAAATACATGTATTCTGTTTTAAAGTCCTTTGTCAAGCACTGGTATGGCAAATTTCCTTTGCTTTATTTGTGACACTGTATATAAAGTCCACCTGTCTATTAAGGACACTTTTGCCCAATCCACTGGGTGTCCTTTATACACAGGTTATACTGTATGATGATAAATCAAGAGAAACTTATAAAGAACAATATGAAAAGAAACACATTTTGGGACTTCATAACAATGTGGTGATAAGGGAAGGGTAAAGTTATCCAGGGACATTATATTGAGGTTTTACATACTTTTAAAATCCATTATTTAGTTTCATATTATTTTCCAATTAGAACTTTGATTTTAATTTTAATTAATTTTTTTTATAATTTCTGACTTTTGCAAAAAACAAACTGATTAAGGAAAAAACCTTTCAGCTAAATAAGGAGTGCAAGGAAATTCCAAAATATTTATGGGAATATAAACCTGTTTTTAGTATATCTGAAGCCCTGAATGCAGTTCAAAAACCCCTACAGATGTCTCTATCTTTACAAATATTTTGTCAACTCTTTAAATAATTCTTAAAAATTCTTTCTAATTTTAGCAACCTGAGAAAAAAATATGTTCAATATTTCTATTACAAACAAAAATTTTCTATTTTTTTTTTTTAAATTTCAACATATAAAACACGACAATATTTAGATGTATAATTCTGTAATAAAATAGGATTTTTTCTAAGCACAGTAGTAATACTGTGTACCACGAATCCCAATAAGAACTACAAAGAGATTTGCTATTATACAGATATACATGTATTTAATCCACAAAGAAAAGCAAAGCAAAGCAAGTTGGCATACATCAACATTATGCACTGATCCTATCAGAAGTGTAATGTGTACAAGAGCTGAAACATTTGGCCGTGCATGGTATATTCTTAGCAACATGTTGTAAGAGAATGAGACATGTCTTGCGATAATACTAATATGAGACTCGTATCAAAGCCTCTGGTACTTACTCGCTAGCTGCATATGACTTGCTGATTGGGCGAGGTTTATAGACATCAGACTCGTGTTCTTTCGCTAACTTTTCACTAATGTTACCCATTGCGTCTGTTAACTGAAATAGTCAATTTTTTCCCAAACAAATTAATTAACGAATGAATTTATTGCAAGTCACAAGTTTGATTATAACAATTAATGATAAAATCTTACAGCATACTGTAAATTGCATCTTAGTACAGAATATTTCACTTATACTGAGACATCACCAAATATTGGTGAAAGTTGTAGAAATTTTTACCTTTGCAGTGCACTAAGGGCAATCAATGTTCAGAAAGGGTTCTTTAGTGTGCAATGCCTACCACTGTTTTTAGGGTCTCTTCTAAAGAACCCTGTGACTTCAATTTCTAAATGTCCAGTGCTTGGTGACAGAACAGTCACTACCTATTTGTAAGTCTTGGTCAGACCTGGACCGAATTTGAACCTCCCCAATTTGAAGTGAGCACTCTACCAACTAAACTATCATAGTGGTACCCAAGTACAACAAAGATCTTATTCCAGATATGACAATTGGTGTATCACGAGAACCGATACAATGCCAGTATACCCCATCTATATCAGACAAAAAATTTGTAATTTTCAATATAAACTTCATATTTTAATATTTCAATTTCTATCAAATATTGCAAAAACAAATCTATTAAATAATCATTGAAAGCAAACAAAATAAAATTGAAATGATATGGAAAATGAAAGATAACAACAAAAAGTAAATAAAACGTTAATGTCACTTAAACTGTAAAATTACCGCCATTTTTCTTTGCTCTTAAAGTATTTCAAATAGTAAAAATATGGGAAATGAAGTGACAGCATTTTACTATAAAATCAAGATTTATTTATTTAAAGTATATTTAGGAAATAGCTCATGAAAAGTGGTGGAAACTTAAGTGTTCTGGAAAAAAAAAATCCATCAACCCTCAGCAAATTAACTGAAAAACTTTCTAAAACCATGATCTGTTACGAATTGGAAAAGAACCTAGTGTGATTCATTAGCATGTGATTTAGACAACTGACAATCTAAATATGATAAAATATCTATCTATGTTGTTATGTATAAAACTTTACTCTTCATACATCTGTATGAAGATATTTTTTTATATATAAACTTTACCTTTCCAAGTTCACCATGGAAAATATTTTCCGTTGAAAACAAATTCCTAAAAGTGCTTGCATAGAAATTAACTCGACTGAAAACCAAGCAGAAAATAAAAAGAAATTATTAAAAAATAAAACAACATAAAAGGAAAAAATATACATTCACTGACACAATAAACAAAACAAAACTGTGCATGCAAAAGATTTAATGAATTATCTCCCTTACTATTAGAGATAACAGTTGACATTGGAATTTGAATAATTCAAATTGATAGATAATAATAGTAACAAAGCTGTTTATTGGTTAATAATTATATAATCTGATATCAGTTTAGAAACAGTTAGCAAAATGACAAGTGCTTCTTATACCAATTGTTCAGGCTTATTTTCTTCCTACTTTGGAAATCTACTGGTTTAAATTTAATATAAAATCGCTGAGTTCATATTGGTTAGTTAGTTGTAATGTTGTTTAACATTACATCGACAATTTTAGCCATCTGCATCAAGAGCAAGGTTATTAATCATCCAGGAATAAATGAAGAAAAAGTTCTTTTATGATGTGCTGGTGTGTATTATGGACTGTCTTGTATTAGCATGAACACATGGTATCTTTTTTTAATAAGGTGCTAGCTCACCAAGTCATTATGATGCAGACAAGCATATTACTCCCCAAATCATATTATTCTGGCACGAGGTGAACTAGATGATACTGCCTTCCTTATGCTGTGTGCCTGGCAGAATTTTTAAGTCTTATGTATGAACCGACTGGAGTTCAAACTCCTGGCCTCCTCTTTTTGAGATGGACACTTTACCACTGACCCATTGATGTGGTTAATTAGGATTGTATCATTGTATAAATTTCAATTATGATAATATTAACTTGCAAAAATCAAAAGGTCAGAGAAGGAATTAGGGATGTTCAAAACATAGTGATTCTATGCTTCTGATATTGATAAAACAGTGGCAGTTTGGTTTTCTACCTGTTATAAAAATCTGGAAGGTCGCTGTGTAATTCATTATTGAGATGTTCATATATCTTTTTAGATTCTTCCAGCTCTTCTTCTGCCTGAAACAAACCAAAAAAAAATAGAAACATGTCAAGTATATATGCTTCTGTTGATATAAAAATCACAAATGTATGCAAGCCCAAAAATCTGAGATGGAATATTTTGATTAAGATTGGATCAGATTGGACTAATGGTGTTTGAAGCCTTAGTTAAGATTCTTGCATTACCATTGATGCTGTTACTGTCTGATTCACGTCTGCCGTAGCACTAGTTTTTCAAGGTTTTAAAAGAGATATCAAAAAATTTTGTAGCATGTCACATACCGTTATGACGTATGCATATTGTTGTAATTAACTGACACCAAACTAAATGCTACAAAATAATTTTTTTACATCTCTTCTACAACCTTGAAAAACTAGTGCTACAGCAGACATGAATCAGACAGTAGTGCTATGGCAGACGTGAATCAGACAGTAGTGCTACGGCAGATGTGAATCAGACAGTAGTGCTATGGCAGATGTGAATCAGACAGTAGTGCTACGGCAGACGTGAATCAGACAGTAGTGCTATGGCAGACGTGAATCAGACAGTAGTTCTAAAGTGGTGGAGAAAACTAAATTACCCAGACAAAAAAACACTGAACTTTTTAGTAAGCAAAGTGACAAACTTCATCACATTAGGATCTGCTCAAGGGCCTAGAAAATTAATAGATGTATCTCCTGCAATAAAAGGTTGCTCTAAATGTACATAACTAGGAAAAATTAACCTTTGTACCAATCTAAACCAATCACTTTCTGGAACAAAGATTTTGCTACAAACAGACTGATAGTAAGTTTACAGAGATAAAATGTGTCAAAGACTTAATGGGCCTGAATGTTTTTTAAATTTCTATTGAATGGGTGTAAAGTGTGGAATTATTTTAAATAATTGCACAAGGCAAGGTGCAGAAGTTGTTTGTTTTTTTATACTTCACAGAAAGTCATGAAAAATAGGGAATAGGTCCAACAATGACAATATATATGAAAGAGTAATGAAACAAGTATATATATATGTATTAGAAAAATCTCAATCATTTTAACATTTTCTAAAGCTACAGTTAATTGAAAAATGTGCACCAGAAACTTTACATTGGAATGGACTGGATGAGATGGACAGTACAGCACAGTTAAGCAACAGGGTGACAGCACTAGCTTTCCCCACTTTCATCCAGTAGCTAATAAACCAATGACTTTTAGAACATAAACATTTTTGTAGTTTTCTTTCATATATGTATAATAATCCTTTTTTTTTTTAAATTTGAAATTTAAAACCTGTCACAGTAAGATGTAATGGCATAAAGGTTTCACTACATCATTTGAAGTCGGGTGCACATATTTGATAATCTTTTGATATATACAGTACAAAGTCACTAAGTTTTAAAGTCTGGAAAAATGGGAAAAAAATCTTGAAATATTTCCATAAAGTCAGGTGCACATCTTCATTATATATAGAAACATTCTGTGAAGTTTCAAGGCTTTTTGTTGAAAACTGTAAGAGGAGTTGAGTTCACAAAGTAGGAACCCCCCTTCAAAAACTGGCTAAAAAGTGACCAAGTTTCAAAGTCTGGAAAAATGGGGAAAAAATCTTGAATATTTCCATAAAGTCAGGTGCACATCTTCAATATATATAGAAACATTCTGTGAAGTTATAAGGTTTTTGGTTGAAAACTGTAGGAGGAGTTGAGTTCATAAAGTTGGTACCCTATTTTCCCCGCCCACCAGCTCGCCCGACATTCACCATACTATAAACCTGATTTGCACTCCGTGCAACCCAGCCAAAAAATAACAAACAATATTTAAAGCATATCATAAATGATACATTCAGTTTAGATTGGTTTTCTGTTTACTAGATTATTCAGGTTTTCATTATACTTAAAAGTTTAGCGAAGGCATGTTTTCACAAAACGTCTAATTCTACCATATTTTACCTTATGAATTTTGACTTCATCTTTTTTCTTGGCATTTTGTAGTACATCTAAATTGTGTCGAGTATTATCAAAATCAACCAGCTTTCTTCCTCTTTTGGAAATTTTTGCCTATAGAAAATAAAAAGATTCATATTCTTAAAGCTGAAAATAATAATTTTGAATCAAGTTACAAAGAATATGTATAAATGCGAGTTGAGAGTTGAGAAATGGTGTTTTTTTTTTTTTTTTTTTTTTTTTTTTTTCCTGCCCAAGTCAATATCTTTTCTCTTATATTGATGCTGTCAGTTTTAAGATGAAGAAAACTGGAGTAATGAAGGAAAACCACAACTTGTGTCAAGAAAACTGACCAATGGCAATGTCCCAAATTGGGTTCCAACCTAGGCAATAAAAAGCACTATGATTAATAAATGTGTATTTGAGACAGCAGAGCTACCAAGGCCATTGCTTTACAAAAATTTCAAATAGAAATCAGGAAACATCATGGCTTGATAAGTCTGTATATCTGTATATATTATGATCAGGCTAGACTTTACCTAACTTAAACATATGTTTATGGCAGTGAGCAATAATTAAGTCTTTTTTATAATGTCGTAGTTATGGTGACACAGGACACCCCTTTTAAATGCTGACTTCTTGGCAAATGAACAGTCAGTATCTCTTTCTGAAATTTTGATAAGATCAGGCATGGAATCGAATTCCAAACCTTCTACTACAGAATGTCTTAGCTGCTTACCTTTAATGGTGGCATGTGACCTATATATGCTGTTAATGGGTCCTGAACTTGTTCTTGGAGTTTCTGTACATAGTCCATCCACATGATTTCTAATTGCTAAAATAAATAAATAAAAATTTCAAAATTTTAGTTTAAACAATTTTTTTTTTAAATAACTAGTACAATAAATAACATTATAATAATACAATGATAAATTTGAAAAGGATTCAGAGACAATGGACTGAAAAAGACCATTATATTAATCCGTCTCTCATAATCAGAAATAAATATTTGTATACAGACTGACAACACATTTACATAATGCAGTACACTATACAATAAATGATAAATACATTGATTCAAAATTACAAATTTATAAAAATTTATAAATATAAATTGTAATTTCAAAATGGTAATACTGTTATATATGTAAAATTCAATACTGTTTCTTATTTGGTACATCAACTGATATGAGCCACACCAGAACATGTATAAGAACATGCCAATGATCCTTGTTAATCCCAAGGAAAAAAATCAGTTAAACTGTTATACCGGTAATTACAATCGGCTTTGCTACAACAAGATTATTGGATGATATAAAATGGATAAATGTCGTTAATTTTTTAAATAATAACGCAATCAATACCTGTAATGATTCTCTCATGATTGTTTCATCTTTCCAATCTTGTTCATATGTGTCTATCAATGTGGCATAAAATGTCTTTGAGGCTGCATGCATTGCTAAAAATATACAAATAATTAATTAACTTAGGTTTCAATTACATCATGGTTTGTATGTTGGATGCAATGTTGTTTAACATCAAATCAGCAATCTTCAGCTATTTATGACAAGAGCAACTTGATAACTCTATAAGAAACAATCTAAGAGCAGGATTGAGTATGAGGTTGATGTGGGAGTGGTCATTATGGTCTGCCTTGTACTAACATACACTCAGGACATTTTTGGTTCAGTGCTAGATCACCAAGTCAATATGTCACAGACAAGCATACCATTCTGCCAGTCACATTATCCTAGCACCCAGTGAACCAGTTGAGACTCATGAAATACTAAGTGCCAGGCAGGAAATTTTAAAATCTTATGTATGACCTAGTCAGGGTTTGAACCCATGATCTCCTATTCTCAAAGTGGACACTCTACCACTAAACCACTAAAGGTGGTTACATAAAGCTAGGACAACTGCCTATTCAACTCCCAATTTTGTATGCACACACGTAAAATTTTTGTGCCAAGTGTTTTTTTTCTCTTCAAAACAACAAGTAACTGGACAAGTAACTATATCTGATGCCAGGCTGGACAGGAAATCATAGTCAAATTTACTCTATATGTCTTTTTAAAATGTATCACATTTAAACAAAAAGTAAAACCATTAAAAACAAAAAATAAACAAATAAAACACAAGATTTATAGCCTGCATTAGTAACATTTTCCTCTGTTTTAATGAGCAAAAACATTCCATAATATATAATTAGATAATATTCACAGAAATTTATTAGTTACCATGGTAATTAAAAGCACCTGTTAAAATGGTGATTACACATCGGGGTAAATAGGTTCTTACATAAAAATATATATACATGTATATAAATATATCTAAATATTACAGTAAATAATACAGAGGCCAGGCAGAGCAATATACTGTCTGTTATGAACTAGTACAAGATATTACCACAGGAAACAAATGGACAGAATTATAACATTATTCAGACAGACAGCATCATAATATATAACATGTACCGTCTATATTGACAGGCATGTAATAAATGTATTCTAAATTTCATTTGAATCTTTACATGTATATATTTGTATAAGTCCAAAAGTGGGCCAAAACTCTTCCAAAAATTATTCCAGTCAAAGTTAAAGCTTTGGGTTTGAACCCTGACCAATTCAGCAATACAGCCACCCACCAACCCAGCCATCTGGACAATACCATAAACGTTTGTCATATTGACCAGCATATAAAAGGGTCATATTATAACTTAACATAGATCAGTTTTATTTGAAAAGTTCAATATCATAGCATGTACCTCATACAACAATACAAACATGGCTGACCACTATTAAATTCATTAAATTTCAGTAACTTTGATCCTTTTTTTTAACATAAACTATATTTAATACAGAAAAATATATTAAAAACCACTTTGTATCTATACACTAATTATATATTCCATTTACACTCTATCCAATATAAATAAAGTTATAACAATATTATAACAAGGAACGGGTCGATGACCTTTTTGGTGTTATAAAGTCTAGCTTGATGGTGGCCTTCAATTATGTGACTAGAATAAAAGAAGGAAATAATGTATAACAAATTTTTTCTTCTTCAGCAAATATGCCAGGTGTTTATTAAGTGATACACAGATTTCCCATCCATATCCAGGTGCCAGGATTGGGGATTATTTGTTTTTTATTAACGTAAAGTCACACGACTAACACTGAGGGTGAAGTGGGTGGGTGGTGGCATAACAACATAAAGACCTGGCACACCAGTTTTCAGAAGGGCTCAGCCTTGATTTAGACATTTGAGATTGTTCCAGTCAATCTAGCTGCTGGATGGTTGTAAAGTTGTTTAACATCACATCAGCAATATTTAGCAAATCGCAAGGAGAGTAAAGTTATTAATCTCTAAAAAATAATCTAAGAACAAGTTTATGTATGAATTAGATGTGCAAGTGTGTGTTATTATCTGCCATGTATTTGCACACACTTAGGGTGACTTTTTGTAAAGGCTCTAGCTCACTGAGTCAGTATGCTGCAGACAAGCACACCACTCCCCCCAGTCATATTATCCTGGCACTAGATAAACCAGTCAAATACTCTGTTTCATAAATGCTGAGCCCCAGACAAGAATAAAAGAATATATCACTACTTGTGGTGCCAGATAGGGAGATCTAATATATCTAGTCCAGAACTCAGCAAGCCTCGTTCTGGACCAGATATATTAGAACAGGGGTTGAGATTTCCCTTTCTGACACCATAAGTAGTGATTGATTCTATTTCTTGCACCACAAAATATACAAGGTCTATTAAAAATCAAAATTCAACATATGATGGAAGCAGCGTGTGAATACAAAAGACAGGAACAAGTGTGATGTCATAATTCATATTAACATTATGTCATATAAAAATTAATGTAATACGAAATAAACTTGTTATTGATTTAGAATTTTTTTCTTTAAATTACATTTTAAATTTAAACTGTAGTATTACATGTTCCGTTTATTTGTTTGTGCGAAGGTATGCCAGATTCTTGGGTTTAAAGCAGTTCTCAAAGTATCGATACACCTCTGATTTCACTGATAAATCTTCATGGGAAAAAGAGCGTGTAAGCTATCTTGTACAGGGGGGTGCAAGATTGAAATATCTTGAACCGCTCTTTATATGGAAATTTCTATCTGGGGTGCAAGAAAGCAGTATCTCAAACTTTAAAGTCTTATATATGACCTGGCTGGGGTTTGAACCCAAACCTCCCACTCTCGAGGCAGACACTATACAACTTAACCACCAAAGCAGTGCCACATAAATGTGTACAAGCAAATATGCTTTGGGAGACTCACCTCCCATCAAAGCGGGAGTCTTTTACTCTTCGTTGAAATATGTCAATGCATCTTAGAAATCCACAGACCTGGCTTTTCTACAGTATAGCTAACTTTAAATTTTAACCCAAAAAAGGTTCATTGACACATTTAAATTTAATTTTGTGATTCAATTCCTTTTAACCAAAAACAAGATAACTGACATTTTTAAATTAAATTAAATTAAATGTGAATTAATTCCTCTGACTTTTTTTTCATACTTCTGGCTCTGGATACACTTTAACTTATTTTAATTTGATTTTGAATTTATTAACACTTATGTCTCTGTTCTTTTCATACTCCTAAATACACTATGATAATTTTTATTTAGATGACATACTCCAAACTCCTGAAAAATGAGGTTAAATTTTCTAATTTAAATTTAATTACTGTCAGTAGCCCTTGAGTTGCATAAAGTATTTATTTACTGGCAAAGAAATCTTTAAAATGTGGAATATGACACCTGGAATTTTATGTCGGAAACCCTACCTTTAAATTCAGGTACAAATATTATGAATTATCAAAAGGCATCACAAATTTCACAAAAGACTGCACACTATATGTATACTAGTATTTAAATGTCAAGAAATATGAAACAGACTATAGTTTATGAAAATATACTAAATATTATTATTATATCCCAGATTTCACAAAAACAAATCCAGGAATGTCATTATCATACTGTAAAGAAAAAAAGAAAATACAGCTTAGGGCTAAAAATCTTTTTAACACTGCAATATTAAGTGCAAATTTATTATTTGAATAAACAAAATAGTCTTTAACCAAAAAATAAAAATAAAATTTAATACACAAATAATATTTCTCTTGGCACACAAACCTAGTGTAAGAATTTTAAGAGTTTATTTACCCCTTATTATGAATATATAAATTATAGAAGAAATTTGACCATACAGACTGAATGGGTTTTTTAAAACCATCCAACCAAACAGATTAAAAAGAACTACTTTTGATTCCCAAACGACTAAATTTTCATTAAAAATATTTTAATTTTTTTTTTTCACACAGAATTGTCCAAATAAATAATTTATTTATTTATTTATTTATTTATTTATTTATTTATTTATTTATTTATTTAATTAATTAATAATTAAAATTTAAGTAGAGGGTCCAAATTGAGGTCTTTTCACAGTAAATGGGTTTACTTTTAGAAATTTATTACATGTTTGACTTTGGCTATTAAACACCTTTTACTAGAAATCCCCATTTTTATTATTTACAGTGTAATAACTAAAAATGTTATTTACTTGACAAGACCACTTCATCTATAGTACATGTATATTATTAGCTATATTATAAAGTTACAGAAATGCAACTAATGCAATGTGGATACAATATGGATTGGAATGGATTGGATTAATAGTGTTTTATGCCCAATTTAAGATTCTTTCACTTATATTGAGGAGGTTAGTTCAGGAATGGTGGAGGAAACTAATGTGTCTGGAGAAAACCAACAATCTTTGGCAAGCAAACTGACAAACTTTTTTCAAACTTAAGGATCTGCCTCAGTGAGATTCCATCCTAGGAGGTGGGAGGCATTGCCATTTATAAATGCACCCTTTAGACCACTCGGCCACTGAAGTGTGTATCAGACTTTAAATTCTTTATGATACAAAACAGTGATTGATTTACAGGGGTTATATAAATTAAGCAAAAATGAGAAGACTGTTTAGCAGGGCATTAATGGCAAATAAAAGTGCCTTTTACCACTAAAGTTTTACTTTCATTCAAATTTTAATGTGAGAAAGTTGGTCAGTCTGATTTCAAGAATGTGGAGTTTTCTTCAGGAACTTGGTTTTCTCCACCATCCATAAACTGACCACATCAATGATAGTGAAATTATTGGGGGTTTTCTTCAGGAACTCTCGTTTTCTCCACCATCTCTGAACTGACTACCTCAGTGTTAGTGAAATGATTTCCACTTAGCCATTGAACCCCTTTCTAACTACTTTCGTGCAAAATTTTATTTCAACCACCCAGCCCCTACAGAGATGTTCAAGTTCACAAGAGTGTCTAGTACAAAAAGTTTTTTTTATTTACTATAGGAAAATACAAAGATACCACATTCCCACTCAGATCAACCTAATATTTGTATATAAACAAACACCCAGTTCTATTTCTAGCTTTTATCTACATGACAAAAATGTTTCTATCAAGCCAGGACATAAAACTGTCATGCAATAGATCATTTCAGTTTTGACATTATACAGCAAACTGGATATATTAACACTACTTTACTTATAAATATATTAAACACAAATAAATGTAGAAAATACCAAGTCTGGGTAGCTTAGTTAACAGCTTGACCACAGTGCTTTAGATCTGGGTTTTGAGTTTCGAACACTGAATTCATCCTTAGTGTTGCATTCTGGGGGAATGTCCCAACCTTCTGATTGAGATACACAAGGGTGATCCACATATATAACATACAGATCTACTGAAAAGACCTATTTCCATTCCTTAAACTTCACAAAATATATCAAAAACTTTAAAAAAAAACAGACCAGATAAAAGATTGGATTGGATTAATAGTGTTTTACATCCAGTTAATATATTTTTTCACTAATCATGATACTGAGGCAGTCGATTCTGGGATGGTGGGAGAAACCTGAGTGCCTGGAGAAAACCACTGACCTTTAGCAAGCAAACTGAGAAACTTAATCTCACACTAGGATCTGGCTGATTTGGATTCGAATCTTAAGTGGTGGGAGGCACTATGATCCCTAAGAGTGTGCTTTAGACCACTTAACCAATGAGGCCCAAGATCGCAGAATAAGCTCCAGAGCCATTCTCAAAGAAATGATAAAAAGATATTATTATTAATAACATAATCTATGGTTGTGGGATCTTTATCAGAATCATGTTACAAACACCTTTGTATCAGTTCAAGAATGCACAGATTAAAACTAAAATACAAATCGATCATTAGATAACACAATATCTAATCATCATTTGTACATAACTTTCAGTCACACAGTAGCTCTTTCACAAATTTAAATTTAAACAATAATAAATTATCAAACATCAAACGAGAGCTATATAAATATTTGTATCATCTATTAAGGTGACAGATATTGCAGGTCAAGAGTTAAAAACAATTTATAACTGATTAACTCTCTCTAACCTGCTAGGTTCATACGATCGACAACGACGAGGGTGTAAGGTAGTCCATCAATCAAACAGGTAATCACAACTTCATTACTTAATATTACTTTAAAATTAGGTGAGACATCAGTCTATAAAACACTGATAGTTAGGCATGTACTTTATCTGTTAGGGGTTTATATTAAATGAGTGTCCATGAGAGTTTAGACATTAAAGGGGCCTTGGGGGCCGAAAGGAAATTAAAAGGGGCCTTGGTGGCCAAATGTTGTATAAAAGGGGCCTTGGTGGTCAAGCATTCTATAAAAGGGGCCTTGGTGGCCAAGCATTCTATAAAAGGGGCCTTGTTGGACAAGCAGTCTATAAAAGGGGTCTTGGTGGCCAAGTGATCAATAAAAGAGACTTTGGTGGCCAAGTGGTCTATAAAAGGAGTCTTGGTGACCAAGTGGTCTATAAAAGGGGCCTTGGTGGCCAAGTGGTTTATAAGAGGGGCCTTGGTGGCCAAGCAGTCTATATAAGGGGTCATGGTTGCCAAATGATCAATAAAAGGGACCTAGGTGACCAAGCAATCTATAAAAGGGGCCTTGGTGGCCAAGTGATAAATTAAAGGGGCCTTGGTGGCCTAGTGATCTATAAAAGGGGTCATGATGGCCAAGTGGTCTATAAAAGGGGCCTTGGTAACCAAGCAGTCTATAAAAGGGGCCTTGGGGGCCAAGTGATAAATAAAAGGGGCCTTGGTGGCCAAGCAGTCTATAAAAGGGGTCTTGGTGATCAAGCTGTCTATAAAGGGGTCTAAGTGGTCAAGCAGTATATATATGAGGCCTTGCTGGTCAAGTGGTCTATAAAAGAAGCCTTGGTGGCAAGTAGTCTATGAAATGGGCCTTAGTGGCCAAGTGGTCTGTAAAAGGGGCTTAGGTGACTAAATGTCTATAAAAGGGGTTTTAGTGGCCAAATGGTCTATAGAAGGAGACTTGGTGACCAAACATCTATAACAGGGGTTTCAGTGGCCAAATGGTCTATAAAAGGAGCCAGGGTGGCCAAATGGTCTATAAAAGGTGCCAGGGTGGCCAAATGGTCTATAAAAGGAGCCAGGGTGGCCAAATGGTCTATAAAAGGTGCCATGGTTGCCAAATGGTCTGTAAAAGGGGACTTGGTGGTCAAGCAATCCATCTGAAATGTGACTATCAAACAAGCTCACACATCTCACACAAACACAAACTTGTCTTTGTAACTTTAGAGATTAATACTGGTAAACTTGCCCTTATTCTCAATGGCTGAAAATTTGCTAATTGATGTGACATTAAACAACATTACAACCAAGCAATCTTCAGTGCCTAGAGAAAACCACAAGGTATGGCAAGCAAACTAACAAACTTTCTCATACAATGATGAATTTAAGTGGCATTTCATCCTAAGCAATGACAGGGTCTGTAATCTTAGAGTTGAGTTGAGTAATGGTGTTTCACGTCCCAGTCAAGAATATTTCACTTATATCGAGACATCGCCAGCTTTAGACGAAAGTGCAGAAATTTTGCCTGTGTGTTGGGCTGATGGAATTATACAGCAGTGTTCTTTATCGTGCCATGCCTGACACGGGATCTCGTTTATTTTAAGTCCCCATCTGTGACTTTCATTTCGTATTGTCGAGTGCTTGGCGAAAGAACAGTCACTACCCACTTTCAAGTCTTGGGTCAGACGCGGCTGGCTGTAATCTTAGGCCCAGTGTTTTAGACCACTAGTGGCAATGACATAAGCACTTCAATGCTGAGTACAGGAATGCTTAAACTAATATTTGAGCATATGTAACCTTCAGCACAATACCAAACTCTGTCTACATTTGCTATTGGCTAGGATCAAAAAAATTTCTGCAATTTCAACTAAAGCTGGCAACATCTCGCTTCAACACTCACTTTAGAAAATAAAACTTTATTTAATCAAATAAAACAACATTTAAAACCAGCTTATTAGTAAATACCTAGAATAGATAACAATTATCCTAAAAGTTCATTACATAATATATTATTTCCATTCAATACACACAAAAATATGAAAGATGAATAGATTATCTCCCTTGTGTAAGTTAATATCCCAATATGTTGACTAATACTAAAACAATCGATTGCAGGAAAAACAACTGTCAGATTGATCAAAAATAACGGTTTCATTTTACATAACTTCCTTCCTTTCAATATGATTCTTCCTGGATCAAATTAGAATATATTAAGATGTAAGTATGAGGGGGTGTCTCAAAAGTCAAATTTTTTAAATTGACCTATGAATTGAAACCATGACACAAGGAAATATTTAAACTTTCAGTAATTCTACTAAGTCTAGAAGAAGCCTTTGATGAGTAATTAAAATGGAGTAAAATATCCCAGTCAAAATAATTTCAGTTATATAATGGTGACCGATCAACTAACCATGACTTTGTTTAACTAATTGAATTGTTGAATTGAGCAATGATGTTTTATGCCTCAGTCAAGATTCTTTCACTAATGGCAAGGTGGTCAGCTCTGGGATGGTAAAGGTAATTGCCTAAGAAAATCACTGACCTTTGGCAAGGGAGCTGACAAACTTTCTCAGACAAGGATCTGCCAGATTAGGATTCCAACCCAGGAGGTGAGTGGCACTGTGATCTGTAAGCGGGGGCTTTAGAAAACTCAGTCACCATGCCCTGACAAAATCGGATTCACCAATGTACCACCTCAATAATATTTAAAACCATTAAATTATGAATTTTCAGAAAAATATTATTCTTATGGGGAAATTTTTTTTTTTTTTCATTTCCAATGTAAACCTCATAAATGTTAATCAATGATGACTGATTAAATCTGATTAAATGTGGTTTTATAAGCCATTCCTCTATCATGGGCAAAGTTGACAGATATTTGACCACTGATATGAGTTGAATATAAATACAAGGATGGATCTTTATCGAGTCAAACCTCTGAAATAATTATCAAGACAAACCAGTGACTAAAATAAAGCATACTTTCGGAATGTTACTGAAGGTTCACAATTTAAAAAAAAAAAAAAAAAAAAAAAAATTGTTCATTTTCTTGAGCCAGATCATTAATAAAAATCATTATGTTTGATTTTATTTAATGGCGTTTTATGTCCCAGTCAAGAATATTTCACTTATATTGAGACATCACCAGCTATAGGTGAAGTGGCAGAAACTTTTACCTTTGCAGTGCACCTAGAGCAATGTGTAGGATGCATGCTATGCCTGCCATGACACAGGTCATCAGTTTTTAAGGTCTCCTCCAAAGGACCCTGAATGCCGAGAGGCTTGGCAAAAGAACAGTCACTACCTATTTTCAACTCTTGGTCAGACCCATCTGGGGATTGAAACCTGACCTCCCACATATGAACAAAGCACTAAGCTGTCATAGTAGTGAAAATCAGTATATGCATTCTTAATCATTCAATGGGGCTGCAGTGCATGAGCGATTAAGGTGTTAGCCTTCAAACTCAAGGCATTTTACTACTGCAGGTTTAACTCCAGTCAACCCCAATGAAGAAAGGTTTTTTCCCTGGTTGTTGGCATTTACTGGTTGGTTCAGTACCAGTTTAATGGACCAAGAGTTCTGTGATATTTATCTGGACACTGTGAACAAGGTCTGATTTTGAAATAATGTTGACTTTGTTATTACTCCAATTATCTGACTAATTTTGCAAGATCAGTCAGATTTCATCTTCTTTTCAACAAATGCTCTCTGCACCAATTGACCCCTTTTACATTTTTTTTTTTTTTTTTTTTTTTTTTTTTTTTTCAATTTTTACAAAACAATGTGTCTACAGACTGAACCTGTATCTCTTTCAAATAAACATTTTTTATATACCGATAATATTGCAATCTTGATGGGTTGGTTTTTTTATATATTTCTTTTTAAAGTATATAAAAAAATTTAGATTTTTCGGGATAAACAAATCAATCCCCCAGTCCTCAGGCCAATCAGAGCTTCATCAAAAGATTTCAAACTTATACAATGGGCTATCATGTTTATATAAATCAGGACCATTATTCTTTAGGCCACACCAAATTAATTTTTAGTTCTACAGATTTTTATCCAATATAACAAATAATAAATCAACCAAGAACTGTTTAATAGTAAAACACTGGAAAAATGTTGCCCTGATATTGTTAAATTTACACTGGATGCAGCCAATGACATAAATTGTAATTTAAGGTTTCACATTTTTGAATGGTTGGTTGTTACAGCTATTTAATCTAAGACAAGTTCATGTGGTGAATGATTAAGTTGTGTTGAGTAAGGGCGTTTAATGTCCCAGTCAAAAATATTTCAATTATATTAAGACGTTGCCAGGTATAGGCAAAAGTGCAGAAATTTTGCCTGTGTGTTGTACTGATGGCATTATACAGCAGGGTTCTTTATCATGCCATGCTTTCCATGACATGGGACCTCATTTATTTTAAGTTTCCATCCAAAAGAATTATGACTTTAATTTGTAAAGCTGATTGCTTGGCAAAAGAACAGTCACTAAACAATTTTCTAGTCTTGGGTCAGACCTGGCCGGGGTTCAAGCCCACAACCTCCCACTTACCAAGCAAGCACTCTACCAACTAAACTTCCACAGTGGTTTGAATGATTTTGTGCAAGTGTTTCTAATCTGTTTTGTACTTGAGGTGGACCAGGTCTGAATTTATAATGGTAACTTCATAACTTCAAAAAAACTAAACTTTTAAAATTACATTAGTTTCATATTTACCACAACTCACACACACACACACACACACACACACACACACACACACACACACAAACATATATATATATATATATATATATATATATATATATATATATATATATATATATATATATATATATATATACTAAAAGTATATCAAGTTCAGTAGCCTAAAAACTAACAATAGATGTCAGGTAGAAACAAAATTAATGTCACCTGAAATCAAGAAAAGAAAGAATTTTTGTATTATCTTCTATCTCTGTAACTCCAACAAGTTTCACTTGCCAACTGACCTCGGAATTGAAATAATCAAGGACTACTGAAAGTTCACATAACCTGAGGATAACCTGACATAAAACTAAAGTCTATCAAAAATGTTAATAAAAGTAATAGAAAAATCTAATTTTATACAGGATTTCCTAAATCAACAGATGGACTGAGATATTTCTAAATTTTTAATCTAAGGTCAAAAAGACAGGTAAAATTTCTCCCACTACACAAGGTAAGCATGTAGGAATAACATAGCATCACTCAAGCTGAAAACTACTAGGTTTCTCTATATACATAAAAAAAAACCCTCTCCACCTCTTAATGTTTATGCCAAACCCTATTAAAGAATTAAATGTCAAGTTAGTTTAATTATAGCATCTCAAAACCTTCAACAGGCTTAAAATGACATTTCCAAATGCTCAAATATCTTCAAACTACAAATTATTTAGTATTCAAAAGAAGACTTAGGCCAGTTTTAATTCCTCTTTTTTTCTGGTTTTTATTTAAAGCTGGTCATCAAAACATGGGGGCAGCCTGTTACTGATCTACCTGTTAGCAATTTATTTTTAATACTCCCATTTGATTTGGAATTAGGGCAGATCTTGCTGTTTTCATCCCTCCAGTCACACTGAAAACTTCTTAGTGCATAAGTATGAAAAGACAATATTTTCCAACCCTATATGAGAATCCTGCCTTGTCCGTTTAAGTGTTGAATAAATAGATTGTGATCTGAAACCTCATTTTTAAAGCATCTACTACAAAACACCATAGCCACTTACACCCCCCCTAAACCCTATAAGTCCTGCAAAGGACCATCCCCACAGCCCCACCCCCTTCCCTGCCTCTGCACCTAAACTTCCTGCCAAGGACCATCCCACAACCTCTGCCCCTATACCTCCTGCCAAGGACCATCCCCACAGCCCCACCCCCTCCCCTGCCTCTGTCCCTATAATTCCTGACAAGGACCACCCCAAAGCCTCTGCCCTTCATCCTGCCTCTGCCCCTATACCTCCTACCCCAAGACCAGATTACATTCAAACTTAAGATGGCTTGTTTTAATATTGTAAAATCCAGGTCCAAAATTCAGGCAAAAAAATCAATCCAGCTCACATCTAGACCATCAAGATTCTTTCACTTATATCAAAGTGGACAGATGTGGGATGGTGGAAGAAACCATAGTGCCAGGGGAAACCATCAACATTTGGCAAGACAACTGAAAAAATTCTCACATTAAGATTTGTCAGAGTTGGATTGGAACCTTGTCAGCAAAGAGGCACAGTGATCCCTAAGCATGTGCTTTAGCCCACTTGGCAACCTAGGTCTCTTTTTCCTTTTTCTAAACAAGCAAGCTAAATTTATAGTTGATAAAAAACACTTACCTTTTGCACAATTTATGTAATTTCTGAGTTCTTTCTGGAATCTATGTGCAACATCCTGAAAATCAGAAAAAAAAAAAATACATAAAATGCTTACCAAAATTTGGAGTATACTAGTACTGAAGTGACAGAGTCACATGACAGCCACATGAATGGTTAGGAAGTTCATCAAGGTCACTGTAAGAAAGTTTGATTGAAATTTTATTCAAAAGCTTTTTTGTTTGGCTATTATTTGATTTTGCTATGAATCCTTTTTCTATAGTTTTTAAGCCTTTTCTCAGAATCTCAAAATACTTAGAAGGCCAGTGTTTCAGCTTATGTACACTTTTCAAATTATGATAACAATATGATCCATTGGTTGTTGTGGTGTTTGAAACCCCAATTAAAATTCTTTAAGTTATATCAAAGCTGTCAGATCTGGAAAAATAGAGTTAAGCTGTGTTGGGTAAAAATGTTTTACACCCAGTCAAGATTCATTCACTTATATCAGGACAGTGGGGGAAACCAGAGTAAGCCCCTGACCTTCAACAAACAAACTGATCAATTTTCTCACCCTAGGATCTTCTCAAGGAGTACACCTACACATTAAGAGGCACTGTAACTAAGGCCCTTGTATATTGCAATGAGCAGTTTAGATTTCTATATCATATAGTGTTATTCTCAATATGATGGTGTCTCAATGGTTTTAATTTCTCCATGCCAAATGTCTTGTCACAACCACTTTTCATACTCTAAAAGATCAAAGCCTCATTCAGCCTAGGATAGATTCCCACTTGGACACCAAGTGTCAGAAAGTTTCCAAGATCCCTTGTTGTAAGTCAATGGTTTTTTCTGAGTACTCTGGTTTGCTGCCTTGATATAAATTAGAAAACTTTGATGGGGACATAAAACATTATTACTGGTTTATTTAAAGATAGATTTAACTTTTCTTTGCAACTAAAAAATTCAAATCCTTATTGCATTAAAAGTTATAAAAGAAAATTTGACATAGACAGATTTTTATAAAAATTCAAAGTAAGTAACATATTCAATGCAGCATATTTTCAAGAGAAATAATTTTTTCTCCTTGATTGTGTTACAATAAGAGAGATATTCATTTCATGATCAGTGGCTTGTGAAGAAAGCTTTGACTCAGTCTTAAAAATAAAGTGCCCCAATTCTTAAAAATGTTTTATTTTATTAACAATGGTGTACAGTAAATAACATGTATACATAGATTGTAAATGAAGTGGAGTGGGAGTGCAAATGCAAACATTTTTTTTTTTTTGGCTAGGATCCTCATTACAGAGGTGTCATATGACAGTATTCTGTTATTTTTGTTGGTCAAGATAAGAATGGACAAATGGATTTTATTTTTGTAAACATCTTGTTTTTATATTTCTATTTTTGGGGGGAATTTCAGTGGAAAATTTTACAAAATCCCCCCTCCCCCAACCCCAAAAAAGAACCTACCTATATTTGGCAAACAGAATCACCAACTTTAATTTCTGAAACATCTCTACAGGTGGATATGTGTTACTCACTAATCAATGAATGAGGAAATAAGAGTATAAAGAAGTGTGTAATGGTGTTTTACGCCCCATTCAAGATTATATCAAGGCAGTCAGTTTTGAGACCTTCTGCAAGCAAACTGACAAACTTTCTCACACTAGGATCTGTCCCAAGTGGGATTCGAACCCAGGCAGTGAGAGGTGCTGTGATCCATAAGCGTGCGCGTTAGACCACTCGGCTACTGAGGCCCCCTTTCAGGATTTGAACCTAGGTGGTAAGAGGTGAGAAAATATGAATTATAAATACCAGAAATAAATGTAACTTAATGATCAATTACTGCAGTTCCTGTCCTGAAAAGCAAACCAACATACTCATTCCAGCTTCAAACCAGCACCCCAAATTTCTGAGCATACATTCTGTAGTTTTTTCCAATAAAATAACTTATGGTACTACTGGTATAAAAAAAACTTTTTATCTATATTTATAAGACCTACCTGTTGTCGTTCAAGTTTATGTACATGTTCATCAAATCTTTCATCTGAGGTTTTTTCGGCTTTTCCAAGATTTTGTAAAACCTAAAATATATCAAAGCAAACAATATAATAACAAGATTAATTAGATAATCATATCCAAAATAATTCAATTCTCACCATCTCAAATTCTACCAATTCTATTGATTCTAAAACAATGTGTATAAAAGAATTTTAAAGATATTATAGTTTCTGGTCTCAGATATCAAACTGGCCAAAGTTTGGAAACCCCACAGGCAAAAAACTTATGCAGTGGACTGCATAATACAGGTAGTATGTTAAAGAATTCATTTTGTGCATGCTGCCTATAAATGTGTTGGATTTCTCCAGGCACTCAGGTTTTCTTCACAATCCCAGAACTGACCGCCTTGACGTGAGTGAAAGAATCTTGAATGGGACATAAAACACAATTATTCAACTCTTACTTCATTTTTTACTCTTTCTTGTTGCCCCTAATAATTACATGTGGCATATACTATTTAACTGAAATCAAAAACAATCTGTTGTTGTTGTTGTATTGTTGTTTTAAAGTTGCATCAGCAATATTTCAGCTATACAAGACGACATCAAGGTTAATGATTAATCTAAAAACAAGCTCATGTATGCATGTTATGTGCAAGTGTGTATTATGGTCTGCTATGTACTAGCGTGAATTCAGGGTGACTTTTGGTAAGGTGCTAGCTCACTGAGTCAGTATGCCGCAGACAAGCACACTACTCCCCCGGTAAATTATCCTGGCACTGAGTAAACCAGTATATACTCTATCCTCTTAATGCCAAGTGCAAAAATGGAGATCGAACCTATGACCTCCTGCTCTCAAATAGGATGCTCTACCACTGAGCTGAGGCAGTCCAAAACTTGCAATTTAAAAATTATTATAAAGAGAAGAAAATTAAAAATTCTTAATTGATTTTAATCTGCACCATGATCTGTTATTGTTATTTATGAATTTTTCAACATATGATCTGTAACCATGACATAAAGACTAGAAGAACAGAGTTCTTATTTCCATAGAATCAATACCAGTTATGTCATGTGGGTAAACAGAAATGGAGTTCATCATCTCATTCTGGTTGTATTAAAACACTGTAGAAACATTATATTCGTAGGGTGAAAATAAATACCCAATGGAGGCCTTGGCAATTAATTTTTTTTTTTTTTTGGCAATAAATTTCCTGGTTTTTAATAACCCATGAAAAATAGCAAAATAGCCAAATTTAATAGCCCCCACCCCCTAAGAAAACATTTGTGATTTTAAAGTAACAACAAACCTATGGATGAAATTTATGAATGAAAAAATTCCCTTTAAAATCTTACAAATGTTGTTAGTAATCTGTCTAAATTTTTCCGTTGTTATCAGTAATAATAACAGGTATAAAAGTACTAAGTGGACGAGACCATACTTTACATATTTATGATGTCATATTAGATAGATGTGTACACACAGTAGCAGTATTGTGTTTTATACCGGTAATCAACTGTTTTATTATCAAAGAAAACAAAGTTGGTGAACCTTGTTCTAAAACAAATATTGTCATACTTAAGAGATTAAATTCTCATAATATCAATTCTGGAGTCCTTGTACTTTACAAATATTGTCAATCGTAGACAGAGTAATGGAGAAATGGCATTTTTTTCAAGATTCCACCAGTTACACTGTTTAACAGGGTCAGTTCTGGAATAATTGAGGAAACTGGAGCTCCCACAGAAAACGTTCAGAATGCAAACTGTCTATTATCAGAGAGAATAAAATCGTTGAACCTTAAATTCTCAATAATATCAGATATAAAGGTCTTGCGCTACATAAATTAATCTACTGTCATACAGAGGGGAAAGAAAGCAGATATGGTGTCAGTCGAGTTTTTTTTTCACCTTATATTCAGGATGGCATCTTTCAGATAAAGTTTATGTGTTTTCATAAATTTTGAAACCAACATGCATTTCAATTTATATTTCAATGCAAGTGTATGGTATTTTTGTAAAAGGGATTTGAATGATAGAATTAATTAAAACTCACCAACAGATGCCTGGTTTAACTTTCATTTTGACATTTTTTCTCCAGTCAAACGTCTGTGTCCAAATCTAAGGGAGGTTATTTTTAAAACATCTGGATGATTATGATGACTTAAGATTCAGTGTGATTGCTCAAGTCCATTCAATAGACATAAAAATTGTATGCACAAACACAGTGGAAAGCAACCAGTCTTTTGAACAGGCTTCAAGCTTGTTTTGGTTAAAGGAACAAGTAATATCTGAGTATTTTAATACTTGTATGTTAAATGACAAAAATAGCACACAGTATTGCAAAACAAAAAATAAAAATTTAAGGCAGTATCACGGAATTTCCTTTTTTCATATTTTTTATAAGTTAACTGCCATTACCAGGTATATTCCGAAAAGTATGAAATTCCAATCTATTCAGTGCCTGAAAGACAAGTAATTGTTTTCTTTTACACAAGTGGCAAAGTGTTCCCCCTGTTTATTTTAGCTACTACTAATATAATTAGTTACATTTCAATATAAGTAAAATTCCATCGCTTGAAATGTTAAGTTAAAGTATAGTTGTATCTGTATGTTATGTATTTCCTTCAATTTAAATTGTGCACCAACATAAAACAATGTCATGTATGTAGGTCAATGATCAGAGGTCAATGGTCAGAGGTCAAGGTCACAAGATTAAATCTTACAATTGGGCATTTGTCAATGCCTTGCTATAGATCTTATTCATTTTTTTTTTTTTGTTTTTTTTTTTTTGTTGTTGTTGTTGTTGTTGTTATTTTACCATCATTATATTTGCAATATCACTTCACATGCCACTTTCACACTATACTTTATGACAACACACATTTTTTCACCTATCATTTCCAGATGAGCTAACGACCTATCAGCCTTATCTCAGGTATACACAGGTAAACTTATTTACTATTTACTTACATGTAACAAGTTAAAAGAAAATACCTGTCACTGAAAACCTTAGCCAATGGCTTGTTATGCTACAGGTCATAATGTCAATAATAACATATACTTATGTCTTCAAAGAGAGAGAGAAAGAAAGAAAAAAAGAAGATTAAAATAGCATCACATACTTATTACCTTCAGGCAGCTTGAATTACATTACTCTACATAAATCTTATATTATCTACTCTTTCTGGCATAAAAAGACAATATAGTTAATCTAGTAAGAAAATACATAATAAATACATCTCTTTTTTCCCAAAAAATAAAACCTTGTAAATTATCTTTTTTTCCCTGGCTTCTTTAAAAAATATTTAAAACACAATATAAATTACTAAACTTAAAATTTTTAACAAGAATCATGTATCATGTTTTGTATGTTTCAACATCATCAACTTCAAATACTGAGTTAGCTCTGACTCTGGCTCAAAATAATTTGTCTGTGTGAGAGAATAAGGGTTTGAATCCTGGCCAGGTCTGACCAAAACTTGAAAATGGTAGTGACTGTTTTTTTTGCCATGCACTCAGCATTTACAAATGAAAGTCATGAGGTCCTTTGCATAAGGGCTTAAAAACCAATGCCCCATGTCACAGCAGATGGGGCAGGTTAAAGAACCCTACCTGCATTTTGTGCTAAGCACACTGCAAAGGTTTAAATATCTGCCACTTCATCTGTAGCTGCTGACGTCTCAATATAAGTGAAATATTCTTGACTAGGACATAAAACTCCATTTAATCATCAAAATATTTTGTTACTACAAATACTAACAGAAGCCAATTTTTCTTCCAAGTTTATATATTTTGATACCAAAACCTTTTCTGTGAGGGGGCCTCGGTGGCCGAGTGAAAGAAGTGAAAGATTCTTGACTGGGGCGTAAAACACCATTACTCCACGCCACTCTTTTCTGTGACTTCCTTTTTGTACTGGGACAAAATCCCATGTTGCCAAGATAATCACCAGAAGTCAAATTCTGTCACTAAAAAAAATCACAATTGGCAACAATGACAATGCCCAGAGCTAACCTGAAGGCCCATACATCAGATTTGTATTTTAAGTCCACTGAATGTCTAAAATTAAGGTGAATATCTTATCGCCTAAATTTTAAATTTCAATGTTTTTCTATGGTAAAGTGCTTGCTCCATAAGTGGGAGGTCGTGGGTTTGAACCCTGACTGGGTCTGACCCGAGACTTGAAAGTGGGTAGTGACTTTTTTTCACCAAGCCCTCAGCATTACAGGTTCTTTTGGATGGGAACTTGAAATAAACAAGGTCCTGTGTCACAATAAAGAACCCTGCTGTATAATGCCATCAGCACAACACACAGGCAAAATTTCTGCACTTTCGTCTATAGCTGGGGACATTTTGATATAAGTGAAATATTCTTGTCTGGGACGTTAAACACCATTACTCCCTCACTCACCACCAGTAAAACAAAGACATCATTGAATAGAATTCTTTACCAGATGGCACAAAAGTAGAGAAAAAGAGTTAAATGACCCAGTGGAGTTTCTTTTTACTTTATCAAGGTGGTCAATTCTGGGATAGTTGAGGAAACTGGAGTCATCCAATGCTAAGGATTATGTGACTAGGGGAGTGGTATGCTTATCCGAGGCATACTTAATCAATGAACTAGCACCTGAACAAAAAAAGTCGCTCCGAGTGTGCACTAATATAGGCAGACCAAAGTACACACTAGTACATCTCACAAGTACTTGTTCTCATTGCAAACATATAAACACCTTTAGACACATCCATTACTCTATCTTATTACAAAACAATTTTTCCTAAAAAACAGCCAAAAAATACCAAGAAAGTCAAGAACAGTATGTCCCAGGAGTAATATAATCTATTAACATTTAAATGTAGTTCATGACACATAACAAACTCGTTATGCCACAATATTAGGAGAAAGACATTAATACCTGGTGGCCCAGAGGCATGAACCACCACCTACATAAGCAAACAAACTCACCTAGTCAGTCAATAATCTCAGGTGTATAAGATATCTTATAAGTGTGTTTAAATATACACATGTATATATATATATATATATATATATATATATATATATATATATATATATATATATATCATACTACTCCTCTAGGAAAAAGAAAACTTTGAAAAAAAAAGAACTTCATACGTGTAAATATTCTCATATATTAGCATACATTAAAATGAAATCTCTTTCCTTCACAAAAACTAGGCTGTATTTCTGAATATTTCAAATTACGAATTCTCTTACAAATTGGGTTATCAATTAAATCTAGATCATTTACATCTCTACATGTGAAGTGACATCTATTCAATGGTTTATTATGTCATATATGAGTAATTGAAGATGTTTTTTATTCAATGACAAAGTTAATAATGTTAAGATCATGTGAGTCTACTATTTACATGCACATGTATTACAAAAACTAAATTTCCAGTATTATGGCTGTCACATGTTAGGGCTAGTGTTTTGTAAAGCTGACACAGACCTTTCTGTATGAGTGAGAGGTCTGCAGTTCAATCCTGTGCCTGGTCAGGGGTTATAATAATTTTTGTACTTCATTAAGGTAATTTAATTTATATTGAGGAGTCATTTTGGAATGGTAGAGAAAACCAGAGGAAACCAAAACATCCATAACAGGTACTAGCCTTTGTCAAGCAAACTTAGACCATTGTGAAAGAAAAAAGTCGTATAATAACAACTTCACAACAGCAATAAGCTTACTGGTACATATATAACTTGTTTATAATTTAATCATCCTCTCTCTCTCTCTCTCTCTCTCTCTCTCTCTCTCTCTCTCTCTCTCTCTCTCCCTCTCAAACCATTTCTCACACAAATACAATGTAGGTCAGTCCTGTAACAGAAAAAACAGTAACTTTATTTTGATTCATGTAGATCTTGAAAAATGACTCTCTCTCTCTCTCTCTCTCTCTCTCTCTCTCTCTCTCTCTGCCTCCCTCATAAAAATAGATTATTCCTGACTTGGATCATCAGTACACAACATTAACCAATCTAAATCTTAATTCACAAACCTTAACATCAATAATGTCTTCATCAAACAAATCAAATTAACACACACACACATGTTAAGGGCCTTTGATGAGGAAATTTCTCTTTACAAAGTGCCTTAATTACATTAAACACACACAGAAATGTATACTAATTGGGGGTAGTTCAAAGATAAAATAAATCTTTTTACGACATTTTAATCAGGAAATGAAATCTAGGTACCCCTCTTTTAACTAACTTTTACCATGGTTATTCATTCATTAAGATGTACAAATGAATGCATTAACATTTGAATAAAGGATGTATACTATCTTTTTTGTTACAGGAGAGCATGAAGCAGAATAGAGCAGAAAAACTTGGCTACAGGAGAGAATAGAGTGGTATGGAGCAGAAAACCTTGGTTACAGGAGAGAATGGAGTAGTATAGAGCAGAAAAACTTCGTTACAGGAGAGAATGGAGTGGTATAGAGCAGAAAAACTTCGTTACAGGAGAGAATGGAGTGGTATGGAGCAGAAAAACTTGGTTACAGGAGAGAATGGAGTGGTATGGAGCAGAAAAACTTGGCTACAGGAGAGAATGGAGTAGTATAGAGCAGAAAACCTTGGTTACAGGAGAGAATGGAGTAGTAAAGAGCAGAAAACCTTGGTTACAGGAGAGAATGGAGTAGTAAAGAGCAGAAAACCTTGGTTACAGGAGAGAATGGAGTAGTAAAGAGCAGAAAACCTTGGTTACAGGAGAGAATGGAGTAGTATAGAGCAGAAAAACTTGGTTACAGGAGAGAATGGAGTAGTAAAGAGCAGAAAACCTTGGTTACAGGAGAGAATGGAGTAGTAAAGAGCAGAAAACCTTGGTTACAGGAGAGAATGGAGTAGTATAGAGCAGAAAAACTTGGTTACTGAGAGAATGGAGTGGTACAGAGCAGAAAAACTTGGTTACAGAGACAATAGAGTAGTATAGAGCAGAGAACTCGCTTTGTATGCTCCAGTCAAAATTCTTCATTGAGGTGACCAGTTTAGAAATGTTAGAGAAAACTGGAGTGTCTAGAAAAAAATCCTAACCTTTAGCAAGGCAACTTACAAATTTTCTCACACCAGGATCTATGAGTAGTGTGAATTGAAGACAAAAAGGGGCAATGTAATTTATAAGTTTGTACTCAAGATCTCTCTGTCATCAAGATCTTTTACAGGGAAGGAAGACTGATTGAAATCTCTTGACAACTGTTTCCCTAAGATTATCAGCCTGATCATGGCCTGATGTTTCCACCAATCTATCAAGAACTACTACCGGTAATACAAGAGGGACAATGATAAAATCACAACTTTGACTCTATAAGTCTGACAACCCAATCCCACCCCATTCAGAAGAAAGTTCTCCCATCCCAACACAAAAATTTTAAAAATAGGTTGTCTACAAAAAATTTAAAAATAGGTTGTCTAAAAAATTAATATAGCTTGACAGATAGTAATGACAGTATTTGCTCAAGGAAACCCTTATAAATCCTACTGTAGTAACAGTCTGGTCTTTTGTGGGACCAAAAAATGGGATGCTAGAAGAGGCCTTGTATATGCCCTAGAGCCCAGCCTTGAAAGGAAAAGAAAAGCATTTGCTTGATGATAAGTGAGTAAGATACTTGTGTAAGACATTTTCAGTTCGCTTGCCAAAGATTTGTGGCTTTAGTTTAGGTGACAACAGTTTCTTGACCCATTGCAGAACTGACCATCTTGACATTGCAGAACTGACCATCTCAACATAAGTGAAAGAATCTTGACTGGGAAGTAAAACACCATTATTCCACTTTAAATATATAATTAATTTTTAAAAAAGCAATATTTTTAAAATAAAAAAAAGTTGAAGTTTTTCATAAGTTACAAATGTATAGAAATTTGATAGTTTTTAAATTACAGTTAACAATTTTTTTTTTCAGTACTGTTCATATCTTCAAGCTGGTCAAGCATGTAGTTTTGTACAGAAATCATTACAATTCAAAGTCTATTTAAAATTAACTTGTTATTTTGATTATAAGACAAAAATGAATAGTAAAGAATGGCCTACGTGCATACACACAAAAGATGTAAAGAAAATGTTTTTATGAAAAAATATCCATCAACACAAAAGGTGATGCATATTCACCTTTAGAATCAGTTCATATGAATGAAGATGAAGTTCACAAAATTTATGGCATAAACCTAACTGAGTATGGGTACAGAAATTATAACTAGTAATATGTTGTGCTAAAGGTATTTAAAATCTCTGCATCAAGGAGTGGAGTGCAGTAACAGTGTTTTATGCCCCAGTCAAGATTCTTTAATATAAAGGCAGTCAGTTCTGAAATGGTGGAGGAGACTGGAGTGCCTGGAGAAAACCACCTATCTTCAGCAAGATAACTGACAAACTTTCTCAGACTAGGATCCCCCAAACTGTGATTTGAACACAGGTGGTAAGAGGCACTTGATTTGTAAATGTAACTTTAGACCACTCGCCCACCAAGGCCCAGAATGTACACAAAATTGATAACTATCAAAATTGTGTTTTTCTCTACATCGAAAAGGTATCATTCTCACTCATCTTACTCAGTACTGAAAACAGGGGTTAAATTAAGATTAAATATGCAAGATTGTTGACCACAAATTTTGCTTTACCTACTGGTAAATTTCTCTACAACAGAAAGTGCAAAAGGTCTCAAAAATCTCACTTGATACTCTAAACAAGACTCATGATTAGAGGGAGTACTTGACACTTATAATTAAACTTATACAAGTTTAGAGGTTATGAGCACATTAGAGGAACCAAAAGAGGTTGAAAAAATCAAAAGAGAGTAAAATATGGCCAAAAGTTTCCCAGAAATTCCCCTGCATCTGGGGGTTTGAGTCTTTGCTACTTGCACTACCTCATGATAAAATTCTCAACACCCCCCCCCCTTTTTTTTTTAATAAAATTTTTAATTCACCCCTGGAGCATCTTTCAGCAAGCAGAAATTGAAGATTAAAATTGTCATACTGGAAAAAAGAAATATGGTCAGTTGTAACATCTGAAATATCACAAAAATGCCAGTAAAAAGAATAGGAAAGGGCCAGTTGGAACATCTTTGGTGAGTGGTCACTAGATCTAAAAATCAACTTTGATATTTCGAAGACCCACAAAGATTCTTGAAAAATGTCACCATGCCACTGATAACTAAAAAATAAATATTTCAAATTTAAATTTATACTGTTACTTCCCTGTGTTTAGTAAAGCGTAGAAACTGCAACCATAAAATATTAAAATAACAAGGAAGAATGACTTAAAATAATTTAATAAACTTCATAATTAATCCTGTGTTTAACCATAATTCATTTCACTTCCTGTATATGATAAACATTAACACTATGGAATGAAATCATCACATGTTATACAAATTTTCATTTTCAGTTTTGCTCAAATTTGAGAGGTTTCATTTCCTTGTATTTATAAAATATTTTACAAAAATATCTGCATGTGCCAAATGAGCACATTTCGGAAAATCATTCCTTATCAGTGACACTAGGGGCTGAAAACGCTGATAGATACAAAAAACATAAGCCAAACAGCTGAAAATTAATGAATCCCAAATTTCAGAATGGAATCCGAATTGTTTTTTAAATATTGTTTATCTATATAGAACTTGCTGTCTTAAAATGTTATATATAATTTTACAAATAAATGGAAAAATCTTATTTCTGCTAGATTTGTTGAGGTGGGTGGAGTTGGTAGGGTTGGGTATCAAAATCCAATTATGTTTACATCACAAAAGTTGTAATTGTGGCATTCAGTTCTGCAATGGAATAGCATCAGCATTTTTCATCTATTCACAAGAGCAAGTTAAGAAATTTTTTAAAGATTAATACAAAAATAAGTGAATGTGTGTGTATGTGTGTGTATGTGTGTGTATGTATGTGTATGTGTGTGTGCATGCAAGATATGCATGTGTGTTTTATACCAGTAGTCTGTCCTATACGTGTACACGAGCACTCTTAGGATGACCTTTAGGTTGCTAGCTAACACAGTCAGTATGCTGCACAGAAACACAAAACTCCCCAACATAAATTATACCAACACCAGCTGAATCAGTCAATATTTGGCCCTTTTCATACAAAGAAAGCATCAGACAAATTTTAAATGTTATAGTCATATGTATGAGTCAACAAGAGTTCGAGCCAACAACATTAAACTCTTTAAGGGGATTCAAGACTGGTCAAGTATTTTTTAAAGTCCCAGAGGAGAAAATTTCACATATCACCATGGGTCAGTTCTATAATGGAAAAGAAAAAAACAAAACCAAACCCTCCACCATAAGGGAATGGAATGAACTTCCATTAACTATACGACAAACTCCGACATCATCATCTTTTAAAAACCTTCTCAATGCAAATGTAAGCAAACCACCTTCTTATTATGGCATAGGAGATAGGTGCTCCCAAATCTTACACATCAGACTCCGCAATAATTGTTCACTTCTGTTACATCTATATAACAAAAATATAATAGACAATCCTTATTGTGAATGTGGTGAAATAGAATCGACATAACATTTCCTTCTTGACCGTGACCGCTATTTGAACATACGTGACAGACTACTTTGTACATTACCGTATACGCTTTTGACTGACTTGTCAATACTTACTTAACCGTTCAACAGAACATAGAAATATTTAGATCAACACAAAAATTTATATGTTTTACAAAACGTTTTTGCTCCAACTAAATGATACTTGTTGAATTTGCAACATATGAATGAATGTATGCGTAATTAATTATATATCAGTTTGTTGTACAATCTGTTTGTGCGCATTTGAAAATTTTGTAATTTTAATCATTCTTGGGAAAAAGATTAATATAAGTGCTGTGACACTTGTTTCTGGATCCCTTTTGTCACCATTATTTAGATGCTATATTACGAAATTGTATGATTTTTCTTGACTGGCAAATAAATTATGTTTAAACTAAACCAAAATCCCAGATAAAGCCAAGGTTGGACTCAACACAATATTTCAAAAATAATGTTGTTGTGACAGTACCATATTGTACTGGTCAGCATTCCAATAAGGGAATTAAGAATGATATAATAAATTCATAAAAGTTCATAATTAGTACATTAAAAATATTATTCCTGGTCAATGGATAATTTCTTATGTTTAAAATAATATAATACTGTTTATATATATATATATATATATATATATATATATATATATATATATATATATATATATAATTATAGTAATGATGGTCTTGTTCATGGTTGGTTTCTACATGAATGCATCTCCTATATGTCAAGGTGTGTGACAGGCCAGAAGGATACAACTGGAACTATCAATTACACCACGTTAGCACTGTAAACAAGGTGGAACAGATACATACTTTAGTATTTATACCCTCCATTTATATACATATAGACTCTTTATATGTAAAAATTTTCTAGTATTTAGCACAACATAAAATGATTTGATATCAGATATAATTCATTGCTTTAAGCCATTGATCGGCAATTTTAACCACTACTGACAATACTCAGGGTATTTAAATCTCTATTTAGATAATCAATGATTTAGTTTTACTTAAAGTAAAGATTTAAAAGGTTTTGGAAGAAATTTAACCAAAACAAAGATGTATCACTTGCTACCGAACTAGGTCAAAAATTTAATACTATCCCAATTCATTTATATACATTATTTATTCATTGATAGTTAAAAAGGGGGATTGTCCCAATGAAATTTTATCCAGTAAGTCTATTTATGACCTGAATTCACAATACAAGACTGAAGTAGAGTGGAGTGGTGTAGAGTAACTGGTGTTTTCACCCAAGTCAAAATTTATTCACTCATATATAGAGAGAGATGGTGGAGGAAAACAGGGTGCCTGAAGAAAACAAACTACCTTCTACAGGAAAACTGGCTAATTTTCTCTCATTAAGATATTTCCCAAACGGAATTCAAACCTAAGGGGTGTGAGGCACTGTGGTCCATAAGCATGCAATTTTGACCACTTGCTCACCAAAGCCCCTCAAAATACCAAGAAATGTCGGAAGAAAAGTGTACTACAGTGTTGGTATTTCACCTGCAAAATTTTAACCACAAATATTAACACTAAAAGCTATCTTTGACTCAAACTTCAGCTCATACTTTAAATATCACCTGTATACATTTCTGTAATATTTGTAATATTTTGAATTTCAAATAGGTTGAGCTAAAGACTCTTTATCATATTTTGTCCAAACTAAAAGCTAAATTTAATCCTTAGGTTCAACACTATTTTAAAATTACCACTTCACTGTTATGACAGATGTTGGTCATTCATTCATGAGGTTCTAGGCTTACCCAGTTATTCACATCTGCCTTAAATCTGTGTAAATAGACAGAAGTTTCCCCCTCCCCCCCCTCCCCGAATTTTCAAGTATGAAATACTGTATACAATGAAATTTAGAATATTTCTGATCACAGATTTAATGAATGATATTGGATACAAATAGATTGGAGCCAAATGGATAGATTTTGCAAATGGACCATGTTTCCAACTGGAGATATAGGTCCAAGTATTGACCAATATTATTTGTAGTCACATGTATTGTAGTTGACAATAAATCCATAAAATACTAAAAAATAATTTGACACACACACATACCCCTCCATGAATATTTTTTGAAATAAGGGTCTACAATAGTGTGATTCGTCTTACAGAAAATTGCAATTTATTAATTAACATGAATAACTAACATGTTTTGACCCAAGTGCAGGGTCAAGTTAATATAATTATTGAACTATCCATCACATAAAATCAGGTATCAATGTCAATATTAACAAGTTTCTCATTTAGTTGGCCATGTAGGACACACACCCTATAGCAATTAAATCACTTAAATCTGTCATTTATCTGATAAATTGACCGTTTGGGACAATAAGATGCAATCCTTCGTCACCCAACTGTCAAGTGGACGTGTCACGCTTGACTGGAGATAAGGGCTTGTTATATTCCCAGCATGAAAATAATTGACAATATTTTATCCCGTAACAACTTCCGCGTTTTTTCTCAAAAGTTAAAACTCGTCCGTATCTTCAACTTTGACAACAAATCTATTGTATTTTGTCATAATATATCTCATTTTACGTCGAGTTCACATTATTTTTTTTTTTCGCGCAATATCATATTTTGTCTGACAAAAATAAACAGAGCAATTAGCTATTCCTTATACGACCCCTTTTCTACACCTGTCAAGTGATGACAATTTTGGTAGTAAACGCAACTCCTTTCCTTTAACTTTTCAGACACTCGTAAAGTTTTAGTGCAATCAACAGATGCTAATTAATAATTTAGAAATAAAATCTTACCTTTGTTTTAGTTCGATTTAACTTTTTTAGTGATTTTGTAAAAATTCCACCACCCTTGCTGTGCTCTGCCATGTTGCGATTCATTCACTACAATGTGTCAACTTTTCCGATTGGACGCCTGTGTTTATGTCCCTCGCTATAGTCCGTTTCACATAAGTTTGTGGGCTGGGCTAGGAACATGATATACGGTAGTTATGAACTACTTCTGCTGTATAAACATTAACTAATTTGTTTTTAATCAAATACTTCAAGTTGTGTACTAAAAAGTATTTAAAAAGTAAAGGTATCATCAAAATAATCGACTGTTTGAAAAATATTTAAAGTAGGTCTCAATTTTGTAATACTAGTCCTGACAACCTAGTCCAACTAGTACAACTCCAATTAAACCGGAGACTTTTTGATTGCAAAAAATAGCATGTTTTCCAGACTCTGAAAAACTAACTTATCTTTTAAACCCAGATAAAGAACACTTGTCTCTTATTGGTTCTTCTATTGAAGAATCGCTTAGACTTAAAAATGAATCTGTTTAGGATAGACGCCATGGTGCTACTCCACGGTACCCGCACATAACCGTTTTTTTTTTTTGTTTTTGGTTTTTTTTTTTGTTTTTTTTTTTTTTTGTCTGAATTCTTACTTAAATCTCCGTTAAAACTGGGTTAGACAGTTTAGACATGTTTTTCACAAGCAACTGGATGAAATTTTTTAATATAATTAAGGACAGAAATTTCGGTCTGGTCTAAGTTGAACGACAAGAACGAAGTCATATTTATAAGGAACATCTCCAATATGTTTTATTTTTTATATGCCAATAAAACTAGGTTATGAAAACTTTGCCAATAAAACGAGGTCATATGGACATCGCCAATAAAACTAGGTCAAAACGTTGGCCTTGTTCTATTTGATCGACCAGATGTACATCTGTAATAAAACGAGGTCAGCGTAATCAGACTTGCCTGTTTTAGTTTTAAAACCGACCAGATGAAAATTTCCAAAGAAACTAGATCGGCGAATTCGGCCTTGTTTTTTGTTGTCTGAATAGTTCAAAATCTCAGGCCTCGTTTAAATTGACCGATTAGATCATCTCCAATATTCATTCATTCATTCATTCATTCATTCATTCATTCATTCATTCATTCATTCATTATTCATTTATTTATTAATCGTTCTTTACCACTACACATGTGATTGTTATCAAAATAAAACTTTTTGAGTTTTATCAAAGGACACCACCATATAGTTATTATATTAATCTGATGAATACAAACTCGTAAGTTCTTAATTGATCTGTGACTTGAGTAATACATATATTTTTATATCACTTTATTTAGTATGTTTTGCTGTTCTTTTTTGGTTATTGGGTTTTGTTTTGGTCATAAGCAATGCCATATCGATGTTAACTTTTAGATTAAAATTGCACATGTAATTGCAGACATGATATCTAGTCAAACAAGGACATGAGAAAATAAAAGCAATCCAAATGTTTTCATTGTTCATCATCCATCCACAAAACCTATACAGCTATTCGGTAAAAAAAAAAAAAAAAAAAAAAAAAAAACGGTACAAACGCAAATAGAAAGGACATGTAGAATTTATGATAGCTACCACACTTGACTATCATCACGTTCTTTTAAAATGAATGTTTATTTGATTAGATTTGTTAGAATGTTTTTAATAAACAAATAAATAAATAAATAATATAAATAAAATAAACCAGAAAATGCGTATTTTTTAACACTTGTGTTTTTTCTACAGACGCAAAATCTATAAGGCAGATCGATGCAAAAAAACAAAAACAAAACAAAAACACACAAAAAACCAAAAAACCAAAAAAAAAACAAAAAAAAATAAACCAAAAAAAAAAAAAAAAAAAAAAAAAAACAAAAAAAATAAAAACCAAAAAGACTATTTGGTACTAAAGATAGGAAACACATTTATTGGTGGTAGAGCTCTCTCCGTCAGTGGGAGGTCGTGGGTTCGAGCCCCGGCAGGGTCTGACCCAAGACTTGCAAGTAAGTAGTGACTGTTCTTTCGCCAATAAGCACTCGGCATTACAAAATGAAAGTCACGGTTCTTGGGAACTTAAAATAGGTCCCGTGTCACAGTAACCGTGGCAAGATGGAGAACTCTGCTGTATAATGCCATCAGCGCAACGCACAGGCAAAATTTCTGTACTTTCGCCTATAGCTGGCGACGTCTCAATATAAGTGAAATATTCTTGACTGGGACGTTTAACACCATTACTCAACTCAACTCATTTAAATGCATCAAAATTTCTCAGAATGCGTTACATTTTCTGTGGTTTGTTAAAGAATAAATTCGTGCTGCTTCATCTTTTTGCTAGACGCGTACGAATTTTCAGAAATTGACAGACAAAATTATCGCACTTTAGAAATAGCGTTGTCAGGTGCTATAATTTTACTTGTCAAGTTATAAATTTGTTAAAAAAAATTATTTTAATTTTTAAAAAAAGTTCTCATCTCTAATACAATTTTCCCCCCCGACATTTTAAAAATTTTATTTCATTTTTTTCCGTGTATAAATGGGTGTCTTTTTTTCTGTTGAAAATTTACAAAAAAGTAACGCATGACATTCACATCAGTAATCAGCACGTATTGGGCAAAAATTGTCAACAGTGATGTAAATTTATGACATTTTCCACATATTTACATTATTTTTCTTGTGGATGCTGCTTATGCATAGCAATGAACGTCTAGATGAATTGTTCAAAACATAAAATGGAGAGGTTTATTCATTTATTACATAATTTAATTTCCTGCAAGTCTTTAGTGTATTCACGAATTCGAAAACATGAAATCTCGCTTTGTCTGAAATCTCGTTTAAGTCTCGTGGGGGGGCAAAGCGAAGTTTACGATTGCAATTTTGTTTATCTAGTGTACTGCGATATCGTTAGTTTTTCGTCAGTTTTAATGAAATTTAAAGTAATATCTTTTTTAAAAAATTGTTAAATATGACTGAAATTAATAATAAAAAATCATTTAAATGAAAAATTAATTTATATTTAAAAAAGACATGTCGGTCCGCAAGCGTTCAAAATTAGTTAAAACTTTTTCAGTCGTATAAATGGCACTAGAGATGTGAAGGAAATTAAATTTATTAAATAATTTAAATGATTTTATAAAAATATTGCCAGATAAGGAAATGTAGATCTAAATCAATTTGAATTTACCAAAAGTATTTTTATTCCGCCAACCAGTCGGTTTTTCGATTAATTATTTCAAATTAATCTCAAATTAATTTATTAAAATAACATAATATAATTTACATTCGTTCTTCCCACACATTTCGTCAACATCTCAAAATATTTACAAACAGCAAAGATACCTATCAATCAATTTAGCAAATTGCAAGGTAAGATCCTGATGATTACAGGTGATGGAATGTGCCTAATAAACAGGATGTCCACCGACTTAGATTATTGATAATCTTTTAATTAGTCGCATGTTAGATTATTATGTAAATACATTCAATATAAAGAAAATATCAAAATTAAACTTTCTCATGAGAATTTTTTTTCGACGAGTTGTTGCATAGATTTTGAAGATATCGTTATTTCACCTATCAAAAATGTTCTAATCAAAGCGATTTCTACTATGAGCACTTTTTATAATTATAATTATTATTTTTGTGTGTGAAAGACCTTAGGTTTGTGGACTTGTATCTTAACCACGTGGCCACTGCAGCCTCTAAATTTCATATTCTGAAACAAACAATCTTAATTTGTGAGACACTGTTCTTATGGGTATCAGATGTAAAAAGACAGTCTTAAAAATAAAAAAAATCTTAACAAACAGTCAAATTTTCTAGAAAGATGAATAAAGAATATATCAAGCTTATGCAATTAAATCCATATTTTTTCTAAATTTGTTTGAGATACATTCGAAATTTTGAAAGAAAACAATAGATGTTTCAGAAATAAAATTTGCAACATGATGTTTATAAATTATCCTTTCCGTGGGAAATTATTTTATAAATTATCCTTTCAGTGGAAAACTTAAAATATGATCAAACATGAATAACATATCAAATTTAAGTATGAAAATTGTCAATCTTTATTAATACAAATTGAAATGCCTATTTGATGTGAACAGCCTGGAACACTACAATTTCGGTAGGTATGAAGAGTAAACGGGAGTAAACGAGAGAAATAAAAGAAAAGTTGATTAACATATTTTGCCTACAGTAGGTTCAGTAGACGCAGTTTAAAAATGAACAAATTAAAAAAAATATGACTCTAGGATGATTTTTAATGAGTTTACGGCGAAAATATGTATGCATATGTACGATACTGTTCACCAATACATGTTAGACAGGAGTAAACGGGAGAAAATATAGAGAAGTTAATTAACATATTTGCCTACGGTGGTAAATCCAGTAAGAAAAAAATTAACAAAAAAAAAAAAAAAAAAAAAAGAAAGAAATATGGCTCAATTCACTTAATTATAACTCTTCACTGATAAAGTTGGAAAGATTCGCAAAAATGTATTTCAAGCTAAACGCGTACGCTTATTTATCATTACTGTGATGTGTGGTATATTGAAATGCAAGAGAAATACATCGTGTATTAAATTACAACTATATAATATAAATATAATTTTTTTTTTTTTTTTTTTTTTTTTTTTTTTTTTTTTTTTTGAATTAGTAAATATAATATTCGATCAATACGATTCTTCTTAAAACCGGGATTTACATTTTACTTTTAATTGATCTTGATACATCTTCAAATGGTCAAGTACACATCCAGTTTTAAATGTATTTGGTTTTCAATAAACATCGCGGTAGACGATTTTATATTCCACCACGGCAGAAATGTTCTTTGCGGTGGACCGCAGTGGGAATTTAATTCCTTCTAGCCGGCAATTTCAAGTCTTTTTTTCCGATTTTAGATAATAAAAAGAATGTCCAGTTTTTTCAGCCGATTAACGTATATTTTTCCACGTGGAATGAAGAAGTTGTATTTAGATTTCAAACTCTACAAGATACACAACTGGTCACAAAAAATAATAATAACAATAAATAATAATTATAATAATTAAGATAAAAATCAAAAAATAATAATAATAATAATAATAAAAACCCCGACTCAAAGTCAACAAGTACATAGGCTAAATGAGATTGGATTTCGATTTCCCCCTCTCCCCCCCCCCCCCCCAGCCTCGTTTTCAATCGTAAGAGTTACTTCCCCTGTCATGTTTTCGAATTGGTCAATACGTGTTATGCAGAATGGAACAAGGTGCGCGGGTTATCTCCCTTGAAAATTTCATGTTCAGAAGAAAAGTGGTTTAAATATTCAAATTAATAAATGGTTTATTTGGAATTTTCTAATAAAAATATAAACAGAATTAATGTTATTATAAATTAATTTTAATTTTTTTTTTTACCTTTGAGAAACTAGGGCTGCGGTCTTGACTTCCGCCTGGCCACATTTTGCAAATCATGCCGGAGAAAACTTAGATATTGTTCCATTTTTGTTATTTTGAAATATTTGAAGAAAACTTATTTTCTAGAAGTTGATAAACGAACTTAATGCTTATTGAATGATAAAAGATCGTTGTCAAAATGGTGAAAAATACAAGTGCGGACGTTGAAATGAAGGACGCGTCTAGTCCCTCCACAGGAACTGAAACAAATGGAGTTGAAGAACCAAAGAAAGATCCTGATCTTTTAACACTTGAAGGTGAAGACAAGATATTTTATGACCTACTTTGTATTGGTGTTAACATGTAAATGAAAAGAAACCATGGGGATATATTGCCACTTCAATAAAGAGAATTTCATGAAAAAATTATTTGAAAAAAGGGGGTGTTGATATGAACAATGAAAACTGTTTTGTATATCAACCATTCTGGTTTTTGATGTTTACCTACTTAAAAGTCTATGCAGTATGGGTAGAAGTAGTCCAGGGATGTTGGATATCCTAACACTGGATTGTTCTGTGTGACGATGGGGTTCACTAGTTTATGTGAATTGTTTTGAGAAAATAAAATAGCATATTCATTTAAGACCTCAACTCAGCCAATTTGACATCAAATGGAAATAATACTTCTACATATTCTGGGTATTACAATATGAATGGGCAAACTCCATTAATAAGAAGATTACTGTGGAAATTCTTGTCACATAGCCCATAGTCCTTTTAAGGGGTAGAAAGACATCCAAGTGCTCCATTGATTAAATTAAAAACACTTCCACTTGTCCGTTAAATTTTGTGTAAAATTTTTGAAAATTTATTTTTCACAGAAATGTGCAAAATTGCACATTTTTAGGCTGTTTTATTAAAAATTAAAATTTTAGTGGAGGCTACAAAAGGAAGTATTTCCAAGCTTCCCTCATATTCAAGTAATGAAACATGTGCCTCATTTGTAGTGTTAGGACTGTAAATTTGTTGTTCATTGGTTTAAATCTTGGCATCAGTTTAGGCAAATCCTGTAATTTCAAACTGCAGCTAAGTAATCTGTCTGTGTGATGGTAATTGACATATTGGGTTTGTGAAAAGCAAACATGCACTTACTGGCCACCAGCTACCAGTCTTAGCCACATTCATTAGTGTCAGTATCAGTAGAGTTGCACTAGCACATCAGTGTTGGCTATATAGAATTGCGTCTTGCACTGCATAAAGAAGAAAGAAATTACGATATGTACCGGTAACTTAAATTGTCTTTCCATACTTTTACTTTTTGTAAAGATTAATGGCAGAATTTCAGTAATTATTTTTAGCAGGACGCAATGGCACTTTTTATATCTTACTTGCAGCATTGAGGCTTCACTTTCCATCTTACAGAATAAGTACTTACCTGATAATAAAGAGACTTTATTTCAAAACTTAAGTATAAAGAAAAATAAAATGTGTAATATTTTGGACTGATTGAATCTTTTTGTTTTGAGAATATCTTTTTTAAGATTAAGATCAAACATTGCCAAAACCTGACTTAATGATATTTTAGTGAAATTTTTGCTGAATTCTGCATTTATTGCTGAAAAATTTCGATACAAACATTTGAACATTGATATTTGGATGTATTTTACAGATATCAGAGAGCATATTCGTCACATTGAGAAGGCTGTTTCAACAAAGGAGCTACGTTATATGTCTCGTGTAATCAGGGGTCTTGTAAATGTTCGTCGTAAACTTAACCATGTCATTTTGAGAAAATTGTTACAAGGATATATGGTTTCCATGGCAACACAAAGAGATGAATTAGTGGGATTTCTTGATGAGGTAAAGATGCACTGCTTAACTCTTTATTCTTACTAAAAAGGCTGAAACAAATACCCAAATTTAACATAAACATATTTGTGAGCTATAATTTGAACCCTGATCAAATTTTTGATATAAAAGAGAAACATTGCATTTTTCCTTGAATAAATGTATGTAGATCATAAACTGGATGAAAATGCTATGTATAAAATAAAACCCCCAAAAAAATTTGATACCTTTTATGCAACCTTATTTATCTCAAAGAGGATTGATAATAGCATATCTTTATTATTCCAAAGCATAAATTTAATTTTTAGGATCATGTAAACAGTATGCTATACGACAAACATGTTTGGACGATAACCTGATAAATTTCATTAACCACTCTGCTTGAATGTTGTATAAAATTATAGGGAAATAATAATTTTAGGAAGTAAGCAAACTCTTGCCTAATGACAGGGTCCATCTCGAGAAGCCTTTTTTCCATATGCTAGGTGATTGTTTCGACGAATAAACTTTGTAGGTAAAAGAAAGATTAGCAGATTTTTGCGATATAGAAAATTTTTCATTCCCGACACAATATCAGTGGAGTCAACATTTATTTGATGTTATACATTTTAAGTTTTAAATCCTTGAATTGGTGATTATCAAGACATATAATCCTTGAGTGTATTTGTTTAATTTTTCAGCCAATGGAACCAAATGGTCCAGGAACCCCATTTCGTCCAAGGACTGGTAAAAGTGCTAATACCCCACTACTTCCAGAGATAGAGTTATACCTACATCTTCTAATACTGATAAGTCTTATTGATCAACAGAAATATACGAAGGTGAGATAACAGTTATTTGAAAGGTATTTCAAACTGGTTGCTATAGACGGGTTTTACTGATCGGTCAAACATATGCATTCTGGTCCTCAAATGGAGTTTAAAAAATTTCGAGTGAATTACAAGTTTGTCCTTTTTGACAAGGAATTTTAAAGGCCACAAATTTTCTACTTAGTTTGTAGAACTTTATTATAAATATTGGTCAGAAGCCCAGGCATTTGGTGTTGTTAGGGTTCCACTGTTCCCATGGTTTGTTTTTATATTGGAAAATCATTGTTACTTTCATTATAAGCACTAAGACAAACCCTTGATTGATTTGAATTAAATTGTTGAACTAGAGCAATGGTATTTTACGTCCCATTCAAGATTCTTTCATTTATATCTTGGTGGTCTTTGTTGTGATGGTGGAGGAAATCTGAGTACCCAGAGAAGACCATAACATGTTGAACTTTGAGATCCATACCTTAAAGACTGTATTTAAGAAATCATTGATGAAGTTCAATAGGTTTTTCTGTGAAAATTTTTTCAAGCACTCCTTAACAATATACAGTTTCTGATCTTGCACTTATAAAACCCCTGTTCTGTTGAAAGGAAAAGTTAAGGTGTTTTAAAGTGGCAGTAACATATTGGTTCAATTTTCAACATAAATGATATTCAAATATTGTATTCAATAATGTATATTTTCAGGCTGTTACTTGTTCTGAACTATTAATGAAGAAAGTATGTCAACATAACAGAAGAACATTAGATATGTTAGCTGCCAGGTGCTATTTCTACCATTCTAGAGCTTATGAACTCACAAATCAGTTTGACAAAGTGCGATCGTAAGTCGCTCTTCACTGTATTATACATTTAAAAGACCAGGTCTAGTAATCTAACCATTGTTTTTGTCTAATAATTTTTTTTTAAATCCAGAAAAAAATGGTAAATTTTATTTTATTTCAACTGTACAAATTGCATATACCGGTAAACTCTAATCATTGATTTCAAAAATCAGTCTTGCAATGAATAAGATAAAGAAACACGAAAAAATGGTTAATTTTTGTTTAACTGTACAAATTGCATATAAACTCTAATCATTGATTCAAAAATCAGTCTTGCTACGAATAAGATGAAAATAAATTGAAGTTATAAAAATCATGACAGCTTAGTAAATGAAAAATTGGAAGAGGAAAAAAAAATGAATGAGATCATAGCATTATTCAACATCTAGGTAGTTGTAAAAACAGCATAACTTTTGTGGATTCTTTTGAAAATAAAATAGAGCATTATTTTGATGATGTCATGTATAATACAAGCTAAATTTAAAGGTTTATTTCTTAACAGCACAACTGTAACTTTTATTATTAAACATGTAATTTTACCATTTGTAGTCACAAATATTATTTTATTTGACAGGTTTTTGCATGCCAGATTACGAACTTCTACTTTGAGATCAGATCACGAGGGTCAATCTGTGATTCTAAATTTACTCCTAAGGAACTACTTGCATTATAACCTTATAGAACAAGCAGATAAACTTGTTTCTAAGTCAACGTTCCCAGAACTAGCCACTAATAATGAATGGGCTAGGTATTTATATTATTTAGGTAAGTACATTTAAAAATCTCTAATTTTAATAAATCAGATTTTTTAAAAATTAGGGCTGTTCCATTAAAACATATAAGTCACCCGGGGACGGCAATTTAATAAAAATATATGCCAGGCTGGTCAGAATGGAAAAACAAATCTATCGTATGTTGTGTTGGACATAAAACACATCTATGGGTGGTTGGTCTAACGTAATCTTTCCAAAAATGTTAAATATAAGTCTATGGGTTCGTTGGTAGTTTTTATCGTTAAAATTTTGGTAATTCTAGTGTTCCATATCGTAGTAAAACAGTCATTTCCAAATGGACGAAATCTGTGTCAATTTGCCCTGGATACACTAGCCCCGAGTATGTTCACCCTAGATCCGTTCGTCGGAAGGTGCGTTCAACCCAAGAGATTTTCCATCAGAAAATAACTGATTGTAAAGGATAATAGTTTGAAGTCATCTCTGCATTTTAAAATAAGATACGTCTTGAAAAAAATCAACTTATTGATAACGGAATAAAACCATATTAAAAGTAGGGCGAATGAATCCAGGATGAAACGTGAACAGGGGCAAAGTATATTTTAGGACGAATAGACCCGATAATCGAAAGTTTGAGTAGCTGCCCTTGTTTTCAGTTTTGTTCTGCATTCGTAACTGTCACCGATAACGACTAATGGTATTTTGTGCAATAACATTCGGATATTAAACTGTTGCAAAAGAAAACATCCGAGGAACTTGCATAAAGATGGTGTGAATGTAAACGGAAAAAGTTTCAAGTTAATATATCCATTTATGCCATATGAGGATGTAAGAGTTTTGGGATAAATAAAATCTTGTGATTAAAAAAAAAAATAAATAAATAAATTCTATGGGGGGCTGTAAATTGCAGAAAATTGCATATATGGGTGGTCATAAGAATTTGTTAATCTCTTCTATTGGTGGTTACCTAAAAATCAAAAGTGCCTTCCCCGGGTACCTCATTTGTTGTAATGGAACAGCCCTTACTAGAAATTGACCAAAATTGTCTGAAAATGAGAGAAATTAATTTTAACTCTATAAAGATTTATTATAGCTCATAACAAATAAACCAAAAATTTTGGTCACATTCCTGGCTTAAAGTGTTAATATCACTATAAAGAACTGTAACTATAGGATTTTGACTTCCAAAGATAAGATTGTAAGAATTCGTCCACATAAACACTTATTCTGCAAATATTAACAGCAAAATTACAATTTTGTTTCTAGGGAATGAATTAAATTCTCTTGCCAGTTTCAGACTTAGAATAAAAAAAATATTCTTTATTTTCAGTATACATGTATTTTTAAAGTTATGAATTGTGGTTTTTGAAACTACATATGATTGAGAGAGTAGTTGAGTTTTATCGTTCTTCACTCATATTGAGATGATCAGTTCTAGTGTAGTTAAGAAAACCCAAAAACCAGGAAAAAACAACTGACCTTTGGATAGTGAATAAATAAATGTTCGTGTTTGCCCTTTCCATAGGATTTCATGATGATTTCACAAAGACTGAATTCATACCACATGTTTTCTATATTGTTTATTTCAGGAAAGATAAAGGCAGCACAGTTAGAGTATTCTGAAGCACATAAACATTTATTACAGGCATTAAGGAAAGCACCTCAACACAGTGCTGTGGGATTTAAACAAACGGTAAACTTTATGCAAGAAAACCGAACGTGTAGTTTTGGGTGTGTTCTAAACTGTAAGATTAAGGTTACTTGTTAAATGGTGAATTTGGACTAAGTGAAGTCCTTAAGAGTTTGGTACAAAATTTAAAGTAATGTTATGTTTTTGATAAAAGAAAGCCATAAATTTACACATATAAATTTTTACACTCTCTCACTCGCTCTCTCTCTCTCGCTCTCTCTCTCTCTCTCTCTCTCTTTCTCTCTCTCTCTCTCTCTCTCTTCAAGACTTGGATAATGTTGAAACCAAAGAAATACCAGCGTACGATAAATTAAAAGGGAGATAACTCATGGAGATAATCCATATTCTGTATTGGCAAAGTTGAATGCATTAAGATATGGCTAAACTTCACTTACATTGGTAATAGTCTCTATGAAACACCATATTGACACAAAGATTTTGTGAAATATTTCAATTTCATGGAAAAGCACAACAGAGTCTACAAAACTAGACCTGTCTATTGTATGTAGAGGTTCATTGTAGAAAATAAATATGAAGTATAAATATATATCTTGAACTGTAAGTGAAGTATTCTAGCTTACAGATTTGTATTTGTTTTACTTTTAACAGGTACATAGATTAGCCATTACTGTGGAATTATTATTGGGTGATATACCCGATAGATATGTATTTAGACAACATTCACTCAGAAAAACACTGGCTCCATATTTCTTATTAACACAAGGTAAGTTTTACTATAGATTCAAAACTTGTGTAAAAAAAAGTAAATATGATTTTCTTAGATAGCTAAAAGGAATGGATTGTAAGTTTTTTATGAACCTACCAGTATATTTTATGCTGAGGTTGTCAGTTCTTTGACAATGAAGAGGAACTAAAGTACTTGAAAAAACATTGACCCTAGGCAAAGAAACTAATCATATTCAAATTATGATATTTTGAAGGTCATTCAGACATTCTAAACTTTGACAAAATGCAGGCTGCTTTCCTTGATTATTGTCCTGACATATTTATGTCAGGGCAGTATGCCAACAAGAACATTAAAAGAGTAGATTCTAGTAAAATTTTATTTGCATTTAGATGTATAATACAGTTTCTAATTTTACAATTAAAAAAAAAAGAATTTTAATGTTAAATACATTTCATAATTCCAAAGATTACTTGCTGAGTAATACTTTCAGTAGATGTTTTAGAAATGACTGATTACCTATTTTTGTATTTGATTGAAACTTATGTTATAAAAAAAAAAATAAGAATAAAGAACTTTTCTTCACTTTTTCAGCTGTGAGAGCTGGTAATTTGGCCAAGTTTAATGAGGTGTTAGCAACATATGGTGACAAATTCCAGACAGAGGATACATATACACTTATAATACGGTTAAGACATAATGTGATAAAGACTGGCGTTCGTATGATTAATTTATCATATTCTCGAATTTCTCTGATGGATATAGCTCAGAAATTAACCTTGGATAGTCCTGAAGATGCTGAATATATTGTTGCCAAGGTAATTTATTTATAACCCTGCACATCATTGGTATACCTACCAATTTGAAACAGTAGAGTCTTCACCATGTTTAACTTAAATTGGTGAACAGATAATGAGAGCTTTAACGGTTGCTCAAACTCGTTGCTGAATTGGATTAGATTGAAATAATCAGTACAAGATTCTTTTACTTATATTGAGGTGATCAGTACAGCGATGGTGAAGAAAACCAGAGAGCCAATAGAAAACCACTGAACCGTGGGCAAAGGAAATGACAAACTTTCTCGCACTAGAATTTGCCCAAGTGGGATTTGAACCAGGGCAGTTAGAGAGACGTTATAATCAGTATTTGTGTGATTTAGACCACATGGAAGGAAAGGCCTTAATAATCATTACTGTTTTTAATGGACAATTTTTAAGGTAGCCTAAATTAATAATTGGGTCTAAAATCAGGTTGTAGTGCTCATTTCTTGCATATGGCACACCATGCTAAAATTAGGCATATTTTAATAGAACAGGAAGATTTTGTATTGATCTGAACTACATCTTGTATCTACATCTACTAACTTAAGTACCTTATCAGTACATTAGGTCCTGTGTTGATGTGATTTTATTATTTTGTATGAGAAATGAATAAACTTTGATATATTTTATTAGGCAATACGAGATGGAGTTATTGAAGCAACCATAGATCATGAGAAAGGTTTTGTGCAGTCAAAAGAAACCAGCGATGTATATATGACTCGGGAACCAATGGCGGCATTTCATCAACGAATCAGCTTCTGTTTAGATATTCACAATCATTCTGTAAAGGTAAATTAGGAGTAGTTAGTTGATTCTGATAAAAAATTCAGAATGTATGGTAACCATAAACCTCATTGGCTACTGATTTTTGGACATCAATCAAAAGTTCATAATAGAAATCTGATAAAATACACATTAAAATGCTTAAGAAAATTTATGCACTATTTTAGATCATCTTCATTAGGTAAAGATGTCACTGCAGTCAATTGTAAAAGTTTGTGGTAAAATTTTTTGGATATACTTGATTTGCAGGCTAACAATTTTTTTCTTTCTAAAGCATGATTTGATGATGTTAGCAATAACCAAAGCAGCCAAGAACATTCAAAATAATGTAGGAAGTATTTTTTGAAAAAATGTCCACTAAGTAACTATCGAAGTTAACTTTTACGAATAAAATTAAGATAATTTTGTATTGTCTATGTAACTTCTGTTTAAAAATCACTATTTTCATTTATTTTTGGTGAAAATAATTAATAAATAAACCCTTACAAATTAACATGACATTTGTTTCTTTTTTAGGCAATGAGATTCCCACCAAAGTCCTACAATAAAGATCTAGAATCTGCTGAAGTAAGTACATGTGCCTTGTGTAAAGACAATATGTGAATAAAGGGTCATTAGTCTCATCATGTGGCCAGTGAGAATTTGTGATTCACCGGGTACAAAAACGATCTGTGTGATTACTGGTAGATAAAATGGAGAAACTCACTCATGTTATACTTAACCTTGCCATCAGCATCTTGCTATTTTTTTGACAGTTCTGCTTTAATCTTTCAGACCTAGCTCTAGTTTTGTACTGTACATTGGGAAATGTTTTTGTCAGGTAAAATTTGCAAAAGAGAACATGGACAACTATTAGCACAATTTTAGTTTCACCAGCACAAATAATATTGACTTAATATTTGTGATCATTTTATTCATGTCTAGCTTAACTCGCGAAAGTAAAAATAAAATGATCGCAAAAATTTCCTGATGTTAATATGTTTAAATAAGTATTTAACTTTTGATTTAGCAACTGCTTGAATGAGAGTGAGTGATTTATTTTAAAAAAAAGGGTTCATGAATATGCACATAAAAACTTTGATTTATTGCCATCATTTGTTAAGCTAGGTTTTAGCGAATAAAGTGGTTTGGTTATAAATCAACAGAAGGCTTTTATAAATCAACATAAAAAAATATACTTTTAGGATTTTTGTTCATTAGTGAAGTGACAAAATTGTCAAGGGGCATTATTGTGTGTGTTAACTGTTTTAAGTCGTGACATATAATTGCCTCTGATTGCCCATGTCTAATTTTTTAACTTCTACTCTTTGGACATATTTAGTGTGATTAAAAATGTCGGTTGACTTCCCAGAAGTCTAGTAGTTTTCTCAAAGAAATCCGATTTCCTCTACTTTTTCAAAAACTTTCTGCTTCAATATTAGTAAAATAATCTTGCTTGGGGAACTATCTTTCCACCACCTAACATGTTATCACTCATTACATTGAAACGTTTGGTATTTTGGAATGTGAACAAGAATTAAAATAGTTTTAATCTGTATCATAAAAATTAAGCCACATCTTGCAATGATTGACCAAAAACAAAGGCACTTATAAATTATCTTACTATGTTCTCATTTTTGTTGTTATTTTAGGATCGCAGGGAACGTGAACAACAAGAATTAGAAAGTGCTAAAGAGATTGCTGATGAGGACTTTGATGGATTCCCTTGATGTTAATACATGTTAAAAACCATTATAACATTTCAAAAAAAAAGTGAAATATAATATTGTGTAAAATTGTGAGAGACATCGGGACAAATTGTGACTATTTCATTTCCCTATGGTATTTACATTATTATAGGGATGCCTTGAAAAAATATATGTTCCTATAATGATACTTATTTGAATATTATAAATATCATTGACAAATGTCTTTAAAACATTTAAAATAGTTTAAAAAAAACCTTATTAATATTTAAATAGTAAGAAATCAGATTTATTACAATTTGGAAAGCCAGTAAGTTAAAACCTTTTTGCAAATAACATGTTGATAGAAACATTGATGGAGAGAGAAAACAAATTTAATATCGGAAATATGCTGCGAAGTTATACCTTTCACAATAAAAGTTACATAATAGTGGGAGAAACCAAGTTTGAAAAAAAAAAAAAAAAAAAAAATTTTGTCATCCTAAAAGTGTTTTAGAAAGTGTATCACATAACAGAATTTCTTAGGGAAGTTAAAATTATCGGACGTAAAATTGTATTTTGATATGATGTGAAAATTGAATTTTCTTCAAATGAGGTAGGTTGTGTAGAAAACTCAAAGTCCTGTGCTTTAATAATTTTGTTTTAAGGAGAAGGCATTTTGTTTTGTATAGAGATCTTAAATAGATTTTCAGTAATTCTCTTTTTGAGATGAAATGTGGACATTATAATATGTTGAACTATTGAAAAAATTCAGTTCAAATATTCTTTTCATTATGATATTTTGATCAATTCATTTAAAATATTCCTTGAATAAAAACATTGTTTTCATTAAGAATTGACTTCATTCATTGTTTTTTTTTTTTTTTTTTTTTTTTTTTTTTTTTTTTTTTTTTTTTTTTTTTTTTAATGTCTTTTATGAATCGAGTGGTATTCATGCAGTCATTATTAGGACTTGAATGATTCAAACTTTTTATTTATTGTAATATTAAAGAAATGTAGTATAAGGGGAAAGGCTTCTTTTTGTACCCCCCACTTAAATTTTAATTTTGACTGAAATAGCTTAAGAATGACAAAATCAAACTATTTTGAACATTTCTGTGAAAAAAAAAAATTTGAAAAATTTTACATACAATTAATAAGTGGGATACAAAAGAAAGTCTTACGGGATAAGGTAGGCTTTCAAAAAGTTTACAAAAATTTAGTTTTTAAATCTGATAAAAACATCTTGAATAAAATTGCATGCATTTAGAATCATCATGATACCATCATGAATAAAAAAGATTTCCTGTCTTTTCAGATATCGAACATATAAGTTTAAAAGCAACATTGTCTGCTACAACTTGATCAATACACAGAACACAAAGGTTTCTGAAATTCAGAGTGTGGATACATCTAATTTTTTTAACATCTGGTATTGATAAAGCTATCATAGTTCCAGCTATCACTCGGCCTATTAATTATTCCACTTGTAGCCATTGTGGGATGAGAATGTCATGATTTTCATTTTCACATGGGAGAGACTAAAAAGTCACGTTTATTTAAAGTTTGTAGTTGTTTGCATTCTAAATTAATAATTTAAAATTATAAAGGCATTGAAACAATTCCTTGAATCACATATGACAAATTTGTATTTTTTCCTATGCAGTCAAACCTGTCTATAAAGGCCACTCGTTGGAATCAACAAAAGTGGCCTTTATGGACAGGTGGCCTTTATATACAAGTTCAAATAAAATAGACAAAGAGCAAATGGGATAAATTTTTATTGACCTTTATAAGCAGGCGGCCCTTATAGACAGGTGGCCTTTATGACAGGTTTGACTGTATTTAAGGTTCCGTTTCAGCTGTTTTATTTAAACTATTGTGAAAGGTTTCTGAGCCAAACTAATTTGCCGTAGACTGGTATTATGTCTTTAATTACATTGTTTTTTCAGACCTAAAACATTCTAATATCACTCAAATTGATTTAAATTGAAAAGTGATAGTAATCAATTAAAGTGTCCTATTAAGGTCTCACCAGGCCAACAGGCTAATCAATACGGTAATCATTACAGTTTCAATGATGTGAAATGATTGAGAGTAAAAAAAAACTTCCCTGTGGATAGGTCGGTCTATAGCAAAGTTGACCCTAAGCATATTTACTCATACAACATTCATTTTGGCAGCTGGGTGGACCATAGCAATGTGATGTTAAATGTCCTTAAATCAGCAGCCTAGCTAGTACTCAAACCCATGACCTTAACAATTCGTCCAAATATCGTCAATGTTATATAAAGTATATAAAAGAAAGTATTTTTAAAGAGTTTTATGATTATTACATGGTACATACTGTTTTCAGAGAAATCTTTTTTCCTGCTTATAAATTTGGTTTAAAAACTTTCTCACACTAGGATCTGTCCCGAATAGTGATTCAACATAGACAGTGAGAGGTTTTAAGATACTGATGTCATCACTGTACAATGTTTGGCCACCTAGGTTGTAAAGAAATATTGCTATAAAATATTCACAAATTTGATCATGGTCAACAACAGTTCTTTAAAGGAATTTCTAAATTTGAAAATCTGGATAACCTTTATTATTCAGGTAAAAGTAAGTTTCATTTTCTAGATAAATTTTCTAAGCATATTCCTATTACAAAGTAGTTTGGGAGAAAAAAGAGAACTATAAATAAAGAAAACATTTTTATGTCTCGTCCAGCATAATTATAATTTTTGCATTGGCATGAAATAGTGATTTAACAGTAAATAACTGAAGTAATAAAAGTCGAGAATGATTTGAAAATAATTTGAATTCATCTTTTCCAGTAGAACTTTGTAAAGTATGTTTAAAATTGACTTGAAATGCAGAAAGCCTTTCTTTCAATGATTTTAGTCACCTACTACACTTTCTGAGCACCGATCCTCATCAATGTCCAATACCACTACCAAAGGTGTTGATGTTTCAAGTTTTGCAATGTAGATATATGTATATGATGGTTATCTCCCCTTCACCAGTGTTGCGAGTATAAGTTTTCTCCTTTAACATGAAACAACGACTTCGGTAGCTCAGTTGGTAGAGTTCTCGTTTGGTATGTGAATGGTCGAGGGTTCTAACCCCGACCGGGTCTGACCAAGACTTGAAAATTGGTAGTGACTTTCTTTCTCCAAGCATTTGCCATTTAGAAATGAAAGTCGCGTCATCCTTTGGAAGAGACCTTAAATACCGGTGTCCCTAGACCGAGATTTCTGCGGTCTTTAGATTTATCCTTTTCAATTTTTTTGCCTTGGCGGTCTACTGCACGATTGGAGATTGGAGATAGACCGTCAGATTTTCGGACTACGGTGTCCCTTGTCACTGCAGGCGTGGCACGTTAAAAAAAAATCCTCCCTGCACATTGCACTAAGCGCACTTTAAAGGTCAAAATTTCTGCCTCGTTCACCTATGGCTGGTGATGTCACGATATAATTGAAATGTTTTTGACTGGGACATAAACCCGATAAAATCAAATCATTCATGTAACATGAAACAAAGTATATATTCATCTTAGGAGTTTGAGTTGAGTAATGGTGTTTAACGTCCCGGTCAAGAATATTTCACTTATATCGAAACGTCGCCAGCTGTAGGCGAAAGTGCAGAAATTTTGCCTATGCGATGCGCTGATAACATTTTACAGCAGGGTACTTTATCGTGCCGCGCCTACCGTGACACTCGAAAGAACCGTGACTTTCATTTCGTAATGCCGAGTGCTTGGCGAAAGAACAGTCACTATCCAGTTTCAAGTTTTGGGTCAGACCCGATCGGGGTTCGAACCCACGACCTCCCATCTAAGGAGATCACAAGGGTATCCATCTCTGGTACATGTATCTTTCATGTTGCTAAAATTTAATTAATTTCTTATACATAAAGGCTTATTAGTGGTCGAACTGTTTTGGTCGTTCTGTTTTTCTCCACACACTAAAACTTAGTGTCTATAGAAGATGTAAGAATTTTGATGAGTTGGTTTTTACATCCTCTGGGTGCCTGTAATAAATTCCAAAACATTTAAGGGAAAATACATGTGAACGAGGAGATAAACATTTCATTTTTTCAAAACGAAATAAGTTGGTTTGATGGTTGCGTTTAACGTCGTATCATCAATTTTAGCCCTTCGCGACGAAAAAAGTTTTCTGATCTCAAAGGATTAGCGGGTTGAAGTCGAGATAAAATCGAGATGGACAAAAATGGGACATTTTTTTCAAAGAACTAAGATTACGTTTGTTTTTTAGTTTACCACGATCACACATTTTTCATATTTTTGGGGATAGAATGCTATGACAACATTTTTATTAGTATCCTTTTCAAAGACCTTAAATAAATATTTAAATAGCGGTCATTTAGACAGATCTAAAACCCAGCATGTACAATAACTTTTATTACACAGACCCCCCAAAAATTATCTTTAAATGTGGCAAATGATTGAATATTACTTCTTACAGCATTCAAAGAAAAAACCCTCTTTAAATTTCAGTTTTCAGCACCTTTCATTTACAATAACACAGGAACCAAAAGTCTTTAATAATTTTCATTTACATATCCTTAAAAACCGATCACTTTAGACTGCTCAAGACTGATCACCACCAAAACGCAAAAATGAATAGTTTTCATTTTAAACACCACAACATCACACTTCAGAAATTTTTCGTTTACAACACCACCAGAACTCATCACTGAATTGTGTTCAATTTCAAACTTATAGAACAAATCTTCAGAAAGCTTTCGTTCACAACACCACAATAGTCCAAATCTTTACAAAGCTTTCGTTCACAACACCACAATAATCCAAATCTTTACAAAGCTTTCGTTCACAACACCACAATAATCCAAATCTTTACAAAGCTTTCGTTCAAAACACCACAATAGTCCAAATCTTTACAAAGCTTTCGTTCACAACACCACAATAATCCAAATCTTTACAAAGCTTTCGTTCACAACACCACAATAATCCAAATCTTTACAGAGCTTCCGTTCACAACACCACAATAACCCAAATCTTTACAAAGCTTTCGTTCACAACACCACAATTACCCAAATCTTTACAAAGCTTTCGTTCACAACACCACAATTGCCCAAATTTTTACAAAACTTTTATTCACAACATCACAAGAGCCCATCATCTTGATTAGCTTTCGTTTATTACACCACAGTGGTCCAATTCTTAACAAAGCTTTCGTTTACAATACCAGAGTGACTCAAAATCTTTACTTTACAAAGCTTTTGTTTACAACACCAGAGTGACCCAAAATCATTACTTTACAAAGCTTTCATTCACAACACCACAGTGACCAAGATCTTTACAAAGCTTTCGTTTACACACCACAATAACCCAATTTTTTACGAAGCTTTCGTTTACAAAACCACAAGAACACCAATATCTTGAATTTAACTTTCGTTTACAATAGTACTAGAACTCAACATCTTGCTTAGTTTTCGTTTACAACATCACAAAATCCTAGCACTTTAAACAGTTTTCGTTTACAACACCACAAGTCCCAACGCTATATACTGTATAGTTAAGTTTACAACGTCAAAAGAACTCAACCCTTTGAACAGTTTTCGTTTACAAAACCACAAAACGAGTCAACGCTTTGAACAATTTTTATTTACAACACCAAAATAACCCGCTTTGTAAAGTTTCTTTTACAACGTCAAAAGAACTCAACCCTTTGAACAGTATTCGTTTACAAAACTACGAAAAAACTCAACACTTTGAACAGTGTTTGTTTACAGATTACAGGAACCCAACACTTTGGATAGTTTTTTGTTTACCACAACACCAGAACACAACACTTTGAACAGTTTTCGTTTACAACACCACAAAAACTCAACAATTTATAGAGTTTTCGTTTACAACACCACAAAAAACTCGGGTCTTTAAACAGTGTTTGTTTACAACACCACAAGTCCCAACGCTTTGTATATTTTAGTTTACAACGTCAAAAGAACTCAACCCTTTGAACAGTTTTCTTTTACAAAACCACAAAAACGAGTCAACGCTTTGAACAGTTTTCGTTTACAACACCACAAAAGCCCAACGCTTTGTAAAGTTTCTTTTACAACGTCAAAAGAACTCAACCCTTTAAACAGTATTCGTTTAAAAAACTACGAAAAAACTCAACACTTTGAACAGTGTTTGTTTACAGATTACAGGAACCCAACACTTTGGATAGTTTTTCGTTTACAACAACACCAGAACACAACACTTTAAACAGTTTTCGTTTACAACACCACAAAAACTCAACAATTTAAAGAGTTTTCGTTTACAACACCACAAAAAAAACTCGGGTCTTTAAAAAGTGTTCGTTTACAACACCACAAGTCCCAACGCTTTGTATATTTTAGTTTACAACGTCAAAAGAACTCAACCCTTTGAACAGTTTTCTTTTACAAAACCACAAAAACGAGTCAACGCTTTGAACAGTTTTCGTTTACAACACCACAAAAGCCCAACGCTTTGTAAAGTTTCTTTTACAACGTCAAAAGAACTCAACCCTTTGAACAGTATTCGTTTACAAAACTACAAACTACACTTTGAACAGTTTTTGTTTACAGATTACAGGAATCCAACACTTTGGATAGTTTTTCGTTACAACAGCATGTGACCAAACGGACTCCAAATATTCGTTAGATTTCATTTAGAACACAACACTGAATTGTTTCCGTTTATAACAACAGAAGAACTCAACAATTTGAATCGCTTTTAAGTTACAAGTTCAGGAAACCAATACCTTGAACATTCGGGGAAAAAAAATGGGGAAACAGCCCACGTACGAGAAATTATATCTATTCTATACATCTATACGTTTCAATACATACTGAAACGTATTTTACGATTTCTACTTTATAAATTACGAAAGGAATTTCCTTGAATCTGAAACGAAATGAAGGAATCTCTAAGCACTACTAACGTTTGTTTCACACATTGTATATCTATATATTAAGTAGACATTTCCTTTTTAATGTCTTAAGGCGATTAGTACATTTATGACAATCCTATGAAATACTACATTATATATACATCGTGTATTATTACACATATCCTGCATCGTGTAAGTCAGATCACCCCCCCTCTCTCTCTCTCTCTCTCTCTCTCTCTCTCTCTCTCTCTCTCTCTCTCCTTTTTCTTCTCTTCTTTACAAAGAGCTCAGTTGGTGGTAGAGTGCTCGCTCCGTAAGTGGGAGATCGTGGGTTCGAACCTCAACCGTGTCTGACCTAGGTGGGTACTGATTTTTCTTCCGCCAAGCACTCGGCATTACTAAATAAAAAGTATGGTTCTTTCGGAACGGAACTTAAAAAAGAAACCTTCTGTGTAATGCCATCACCTAAACTGCACTTTCGCTTTAAAACGTTAAACAGCACTACTCAACTCAACTTAATTGGATAAAGTGTGTGTGTGTGTGTGTGTGTGTGTTGAAAACACATTGTTAAGAACTAAGAGTTAATTAATTTACAGCAGGAAAAAAACGCACCTGTCTTAACGTTGGTACATAAGTTATTTTTGGAAATGCTACCATCGAGGTGGCAATTTACTATCGTTAAGACAGCTAGTTTGGTCTAAGACGCACCCACACATACTTTTGATTAAATAAAAGCTTGTATGTGACTATAACCCTACTAAGATTTTTTTACTTCATAAAATTCCACGACACTTAGCGTGATGTATTTACATATAAAACGTGTTTGTTAGATATTATGATAATCTTCTTACAGAGCATGTAGTGTTTGGTCTCCGTAGAGTTCCACGTATTATTTCATTTAAAAAATACTTGAAAGGAATGTCTGAAAAAAATAGTATCACAAGACACCTAAATATTGATCAGTTTCTCCAAGTGATTGGCGAGCATATGTTAATGAGAGAGAGAGAGAGAGAGAGAGAGAGAGAGAGAGAGAATAAATAGAACATTGAACCCCTTGTTAAGTGAATGGTGTAAAACCCTAATGTTCGTTTTTTAAAATAATTTATTACAGCTTTATAACAATGTCATGTGCAAATTTTAGAATTTTTATGAAATAAAATTTATTTATTTATTTGAATATTTTATTTTATAAAATTTCAAACATCAAATGAAAATTTTATGAAATAAATAGGTAGGTCTAAAAATGTCCTTAAAATTAGCGGAAGAGTGAAAAAAAAATAACCTCTGTTTCACAGGAAACTCGCGATGATGAATAACAAATCTAAGAGGATACTCTCTCTCTCTCTCTCTCTCTCTCTCTCTCTCTCTCTCTCTCTCTCTCTCCTAAATTATCAATAAACTGATATTTAGTTACTTCGAAAAAAAAAAAAATAATAATAATAATAATAATAATCATAATAAATAAAATTTTTAAAATAATCGATTTCTCTTATGAAACGAGAAAGGGGCATAAAACGAAAAGAGAGAAAGATTTTTTTTAATGCAAGAACTGACTAAATTTGTAAACCGAGAAAGTTGGGTGAAAACTAAATATATATATATATATATATATATATATATATATATATATATATATATATATATATATATATATATATATATATATTTGCATCATTTTGCGAAAAATTTATTTGAGTTTTACGGAAGCTTCAGTTACAATACTTTAATAAAAATTGACACCGTGGAAGTTCTACTTGAACATGATTTTTTTTTTTTTTTTTTTTTTTTTTTTTTTGATACTGGAGATATATATATATATATATATATATATATATATATATATATATATATATATATATATATATATATATATATATAAAGTATAACGTATACGTTGGAAACACGTGTGCGCTAAAATTGCGTCAGTGAAACGATACAGTCAAGATTTCAAAGTACTTATCAAACTGAGAAATCACTATTGAATATATTATTAAAAAATCTTTCCAAAAATTAAAAATTACAAGGTAATACTGTAAAAAGATGTATTCTGTGGAAACTGAAATTGTTTGAATTCTTAATAAATTACGTAAAATAGTTCAAAAATTAATTAGTAAAAAAAAAAAATTATAACAGTTCAAATTGTCTTATCCAAGTGCGTTTATTTTTAATGACAGTTGGCGCGCAAGTTTTTGGATTATCTTACATACTTGAAACTAAAAAGGCACAGGTGTGATTTTTGTGCAGAACTTAATGAAATAGAAAGAAAGAAAGAAAAAACAAGTGATGGTATTTGAAAATTTGAATTCCTGCTCGTACACTAGAGGTCACCTACAATGGAAAAATTGACCCTTGGCCTAAAGTTCATCTGTGAACGCACGACTGTTTCCTCTCGGGGTTTAGTAACCTTCGATTGAATATTGTTATATTTAGTAGTTGTAAAGGTTTGCCCCGTGGGGGAGCGTTTTTCGCTGGATGAAATATTAATCGCCAACAAATCTATGCGAACAAAGTCCCCAGGGCCGTCAGCTTGCCATATGACTGTTATCTGTACAAGTTTGGATCGATAAAGCATTTTCCCAGCCACACCGTTTCTGTCGGCACGACTATGAACATTTGCAATTTTTCTCTCACAATCTGGGGGCAGAGAAAAATCGATAGCTTTCTCAGTATTTAATCAATTCGACTTTAAAACGCACTCTACTTCTTGTATGAAAATATGAACTATCGCGCATTGTATTTTGGCAACCCACAGATTTTCTAATGAAGTGAACTTGCTCGGCCCCACAGACACAGTCTTTCTGGACACATTCCAAATATTGTTTATTGTAAGGTACATCTAGATGTATGGGCTAATACACATTCATAACATCAGGGGTGTGGATATATATAATATAGTTATTTAAAAACGCAATTTCTAATTTGTAAACATAAAAATGGAAAATGTAATTTTTATTATTTTTTCAGTTTTTTTCTAATATAGTTAAGCAATGCTATTTTTTCAGTATTAAAATGAAGTGCTGATAAGGTGTCGTGAAGTGCACCGAACAAACTATATTTTAACTATATAACAACTTATACCCACGCCCTCCAGGGGAAATACGTCATTCAACATACGGTGCCTACCCACGACAGCAAAGATTCACGTGGGGCCGGCTGCCCAATCAGGGTCGGGAGAGGCTCGCAAGGAGAATGTGACGTCAATTCTTTAGCCATATATGGATATTTCCCCTTCGGAAGTCCCCACCCATACGGCCATTGCTAGGGACGGGATATACCTCTCGACACCCACAGAAAAATAAGAACGGGGATTTAAGAATATATAGAATCGTTACGGATTGAAATTTAAGGTAAGTTCATTATGAAATAATATAAATTTGACAAATTATCAGCTGACGAATTGTTATCGGCTCTATATCTAACATACGCGGTACATGAAGTAGCCCCGGGGTCATGGGAAAATTTTATGATGTTATGTCTGGACCGACTACAGCACGCAGACAAGTTTCTACACGGACTTTTTATTGACTGACGTATTAATTAGTCCTTGTTAATTAAATTAAAATAAAAAATTGACTATGTTTAATTTATAAAAAATTATCATGATGCGGAAATATATTCAGCGTTCAGGAAAATGTGGGAGGAATAATAACAACAGTAACACTGCCATGTTCTCATATCTTGTGGGGCTCACAAAAGGGACTTTAAAAAATTCAACATTGGTATAATATAAAATATATGTTAGCTATGACATATCATTAAAAATTATTTAAAAATAAAAACATATATAACATAAAACAATTTTAAAAGATATTTTAATTGATGATTGATGGAAAATCTTATTAAAAAAGAGGGGGGATTGAAATACATTTGTATCGCCCTCAGTATCATGCCAAATATTCTTCACCATAACAGTTTTTCCTATTGATTGTGTATTTAATTGAACTTTTTTTTAAAGAAAAGGTGCTGAAATAATTTTTTATGAATTAAACAGAATTTTTATTTGAACATTTTTCTATGTTTAAAAAAATCATACATCACAGTTTGAAAAAATGTACAGATCGATAATTAATTAAGCTGTAAATGACATTTAATTAAAAATGTTATAATTATATTATAATATTGGTCCAGGAAAAAGTCTGGGATATTTTTAAATTGTATTGATTTAAAAGAAAATTTTATATGAAATAGGAAAAAGTTTTTGCATGGTACTAAAATAATAAAATGGTTAGCACTTTGTAAAAATGAACTTATTTTACAAATAACCTGAATAGTACATTTAGTTTCATCTTCAGGTTGTGTCAGAGTGTTGATCACTTTTAAAAGTAGGTCATATCAGGGTCATAGTGACCTACTTTCATGAGATTTGACACAAGTTTAAAATGGTAATTGTAGAAGTGCATTGCATTACAGTAGTTTCAGCATTATTCTTTCATATTATATTAAATAATTGTTTATCACAGAAATGTTGAAAATGGCTTTATTCTGTCATAATTTTTTTTTACTTTATCAATGAAAAATTACAATGTTATAGGAGGGATGAAAACTTATGGAAGTCCTTCCAAAGTTCCTATTGTTAATCCCCCCATCCTTGAAATTCTGTGTAAAAATTATGAATCAGTTTTCGCAGAAATGTGAAATACAACATTAAATGAGACATTTTTAGGCCTTTTCAATTAGAATTATATTTTGGTGATGGGTGCAAATGGAACTCTTTTCACAGTTGCATTTAGGTAGGAAATTATTTATTAAATAATTGATTTAAATTTTGTTGTATTTATCTAATGACCAAGTATTTTGGATAACAGGTTTTTTTTTCTAAAATACATGTATTGACTTCAAGTGTAAGAATCTTGTCCCATAGTTTAGAGAAAAAAATCATAGGTTCACTTTCTGATTATCTTACTAACAAGTTACTGGACAGCTAGTCCTGACAAGTTACAAATCGGGTGTAGTGGACGTTACAAATCAGGTGTGGTGGTCAATATAAATCAGGTGTAGTGGACATTACAAATCAGATGTAGTGGTGAATACAAAAAAAGTTGTAGTGGTTATTTTGGCTGACTATCTGAAAGTTGGTATACGGTACATGTGGCCTACAGGTCAATGTGACAAACTGCAGCTACCGTATATATCGGACATGTTTCAATTTTTTTCCTCTCCAAAATGTTTTTGATGAACTTTTTACTGAAAAATCCTGAAAAAAAAACTAAATAAATTATATTTAACATTTTTGTGAAAAATAATTTTCAAAAACTTTACATAAAATCTCATGGGAGGGGGGGGGGGTCTCAGTGGCTGAGTGGTCTAAAGCGCTGCGCTTACGGATCACAGCGCCTCTCACCGCCTGGTTTCGAATCCCACTCGGGACAGATCCTAGTGTGAGAAAGTTTGTCAATTCGCTTGGTCGGTGGTTTTCTCTGGGTACTCCTGGTTTCCTCCACCATTGCAGGAACTGACCGCCTCAAAATAAGTGAAAAAATATTGACTGGGGCGTAAAACACCATTACTCCACTCCACTCGTGGGAGAGGGAAGTGTACAAAAGGAAGTCTTGCCATCTGTGTGTATATATATATATTCTGTTCTACTCAAAGTATTGTTGACTCTTAATAATGATAATAATAACAATAATAATAAATAATTTAATAATAATGATATTAAATTCAATAATAATAATATACTTATTAAAAGTTTATTATATTTTTCTAGCAAATGCATATATTGTTGGACAAAAAAATTTCATAAATACATGTATACATGTTTCAGTCTGTTTAAGAAAATAACGATAAAAAAGTATGAAGATGAAGGTTTTATATACCGTACAATCTTTTTATTTACTAAAGTTGTATAAATTATAACAATTTCCATAATTTTTCTTCATTCTCACTTTTTAGGACAATTAAGCTTTTTTTTCTCACTCAATCAAAAGACCACTTGTGTGAAAACATTTTATTTGAATTTTAAAACTAAAAAACTCTTTAAATTACTTTTAAAAAAAACTATAATTTACTTTTTGTTTTAAAATTAAAAAAACTCTTTAAGTTACTAAAAAACGAAACTACAATTTACTTTAACATCATAATTGACAATTTTAAAGATTAACAATAGTGAATATTAATTACAGGTAGTAGGGTTAAATGTTGTATATAAAGACCACCCACAGGGACTTTATCTAGACCAGCGGTCTTTATTAAAAGGGAATGTGTGGTTGAAATATGAAGTGAAGGGAACTTAAAACTGTGGTTTTAATTCTTATGTAGTCATCATACACAGGTGGTGACTATTGCAGGTTTTACTGTATGTGGAAACACACCCTTACTATCTTTGATGGTTTTGCCCTTTGTTGGTCCTCTCACAATAATTTGTTTTAGTAGAATAAATTAACTCACTTAAGAAAATAAAATGAAGGAAGGAATTACTGGTATTTGCTAAATAGTTCATTATTTTTTTAGAAAGCTTAAGTTTAAGTTAGTGTGTATGAATATATAATTCCCCCCCCTTTCCTCCTAAATTTTCTCTCACTTGTCAATGCCAAAGGTGTACCTCACATCTTTGGGCGAGGTTCAGTAACCTTAAAAGTCAAAGTGTGTAACAAAAACTGTAAAGGGTTTTAACAACCAGGTAGAGACAGGCTATTTATAAAATATCATGATTGAATAGTTATTTTTCACGGTATTTGCCGATTGATCCAATCACTGCTTTATTGTTGGTGTGATCCACACACACACACATGCACATGCACACACACACACACACCCACACACATACATACAAACACACACACGGAGTAATCAACACACTTGGACTTACCGACAAACTGGTTGAATGTTTGACTGTTTGTGGATTTTATTTTCCAGTGTTGAACAGAAGTTCTTGTTTGCTTTTTAAAATAATAAAAATGGGGTTATATCCATTGATTCATGATTGTAATTGATTGATAAATATTGAAGATATTTATTAATTGATTAATGATTAACTGATTAATAAATGAGTACCAATAATTAATGTGATTACTGTAGAGCTTGGTTGATGTGGTGTCGGAGTAACAGGGTTGTTTCTATTAATCTACTGTTACTCTATAATTAATTAATCAATTGATTGATTGATTGATTGATTGACAATCTTTGTGTTATTGATTGGTTGCTGAAGATATCGATTGATTAATTTAACAGAAACAGTCAATGATTGATTAAGTCCTTGATTTATTGATCGATCAAGAAGGCAGTTTATGATTGATTGATTGGTTAATATATGACTGATTTAAGCTCCTAATTGATTTAAGTTCAGAATTACCATATATAGGTCTTCATTGACCTTCATACATGTACCGTAATGAATGAATTTACGCAGTTCTTTATTGATAAAGAAAAAGACTATAACATTTATTAATGTGATATATTTGAATGTATTATTTTAGTTGGGCTAAAAATACTGTTTTCTCTCTCTTCCTATCTCTCTCATAATTGTCCTAAGGATATGGTTGGTACTACCTCCTCTCTCTTTTTCTCATAAATGTCCTCAAATTGCAGTCTCTCTCTCTCTCTCTCTCTCTCTATCTCGCTCTCTCGCTCTCTCTCTCTCTCTCTCTCAGGATATTTCAATGTATTAGTTTAATTATGTAACTTATGCAAGATCACATATGTAGACACATTTAACACATTAATAAACACAAGTTCTCTGTTGTTTCCCATGGATATATATATATATATATATATATATATATATATATATATATATATATATATATATATATATTATATTATATGTAAAACTCCAGTTATCATCTTTTTTTTCTAAATCAGTATAGATATGACACTGACAGTAGTAGTCCACTGACAATGTGATCATTAATTTGTTTTCATGTTTTTTGTCGATATAATTCTTCGAGCTGTTTTTTTTTTTTTTTTACACTGGTCAGGGTCATGTAAGGGACATGATTTATAATGTGTTCAACACTGCATAAGAAATTAACACGTTTTGAAAACTATTAGAGCTATGTCTAGCCTATGAGTATCTGCATTCAGTTTCAGGTGGAAGATTTGATAGACAAAACATTGAAATGTTGGTAAAAGTTTTTCATTGTATTGTGGAGACACAGTGAAAAAAAACTACTGTTTTTATGAATCAAGGGTCATGGGTTTGAGCTACTGCTGGATTTTGTAGTATATCCTAAAGCAAGAAATTTATATGCCCTGGAGAGAACTTTGTGATAAACTGGCATTTAAGGAACTGTCTCTAGAGGAAATATCATGAGAAACAAATAAATGCAAAATTAAGAAATTTTAGTATTAAAATGTTTTGTAAGGAACTGTCTCTAGAGGAAATATCATGTGAAACAAATGAATGCAAAATTAAGGAATTTTAGTATTAAGATGTTTTGTAAGGAACTGTCTCTAGAGGAAATATCATGAGAAACAAATAAATGCAAAATTAAGAAATTTTAGTATTAAAATGTTTTGTAAGGAACTGTCTCTAGAGGAAATATCATGAGAAACAAATGAATGCAAAATTTAGAAATTTTAGTAATAAAATGTTTTGTAAGGAACTGTCTCTAGAGGAAATATCATGAGAATCAAATGAATGCAAAATTAAGGAATTTTAGTATTAAGATGTTTTGTCAGGTCACCGGTTTTCCCCAGGTAGTCATCCTACAACTGAGTGCTTCCATATGGATGAAGCCCAAAATGCTATTCTAAACAATTATTCAATCTTTCAGGATATTTCAAATACTGCCCTTTATTCAAGTATTTGTTTAAACCCCAACCACATATGGGTGCTGACTGCTTGCTTGTTTAAAATAGTTACAGTTAAAATAATGCATCTAAAGGAATGTGAGTGGGGTCTACAGAAACATTTTAAATGATTTTTATCAGTGTATTACCCTGAGTGAAAAGACTTCCAAGTTTCCCAGTTCTTCAAAACAATGAGCTGTTCTTATTGTATCTTAAGATTTGAAGGGTGTAATTTATAAACAAAATCATAAATTTGTGGTGAAAAAAATCTGCCTTTAATTTTTTTAAAGTGTAAGTTTTTCCCTTTTGTTTTTACTTACAATTGTGTTTGAATAAAAAATTGAGTTGTTTCCCTTAGTCTTGAAAAGATACAGCTGTTGATAAAAAATGATAATAAAATGTGTTTGTTAATGTGTAGTAATTGACATAAAATAACTGTGCTTGAGCAACCAATTTTTATTAAATTCTCTTTGAAATAACTTAGTAGTAGTCAATTAGTTTTAAATTCTAATACATGTATTCTATTCTGGTCATTAACTTGGTCTTCAGTTTCAATGTTGACATCAATTTTGTGACAAGGTAGTAAGTAGCAGTGTGGACATCATCCACTTGACTGTTCGTCAGTGTTCTCAGTGACCACATAATTTTACCAGTGTGGACACTATCTACATTGCTGTGTTCCAGAGTGGACCTTACTATAAATCTATATCATAGTACTTGGTCATATACAATGTATTGATGTTGTTTTAAAGAAGATACAGTACCCTTAGTACTTATGTAGAAGGCATTATTACATCTGGCTGGATAATTCCTCCGTGGGAAAAAGAGGACCATGGTGACCGAGTACTATGAAGCACTGTTATGACTGTTAAAATGTGGATATTATCCACATGACTGTTTATCAGGTACTTCAGCGGCCAAGTGGTCTAATGCACTTTCATGACTGTCAAAGTGTGTCAAAGTGTGAAAATTATCTACATGACTGTTAATCAGGTACATCGGTGGCAGAGTGGTCCAAAGCACTGTCATGACTGTCAAAGTATGGATATTATCCACATGACTGTCAATCAGGTACCTCGGTGGCAGAGTGGTCCAAAGCTCTGTCATGACTGTCAAAGTATGGATATTATCCTCATGACTGTCAATCAGGTACCTCGGTGGCAGAGTGGTCCAAAGCTCTGTCATGACTGTCAAAGTATGGATATTATCCACATGACTGTTTATCAGGTACCTCAGTGGACGAGTGATATAAAGCATGCACTTACAGAGTACAGTTTTTCTTGTTAACTAGGTTTGAATCCAGTGCAGGCAGATCCTAGTGTGAGAAAGTTTGTCAGTTCCATTGCCAAAAGGGACTCCCAATTTCCTGCGCCCAAGAACTCATCACTTCAGTATACATAAAAAATTGTAACTAGGGCATAAAACACCCTCACTACACTCCTATCCTCTGTGGAAGAACATGTTGTCTTTGTTGACTGTTGAGGTTATGTATATAACTGTTGTAATGTAACGCTGTACAATGCCACATAAGGGGAAAATAAATTCTAAACTTTTTTAGCTCACCTGAGCTTTGTATAGGCATGTATATTAGAATATTGTAGGTATTGCAACAACAATCATTTTGATATATGGATCAAATTCATATGTTGAAAGGTCAAGGTCACAGCTGCAAAAGAAGACTTAAATTGCTAATTATCTTGATAACTATTAATTTTTTGTATAGACATATATATTAGAATATTGTAGGTATTGCGACAACGATCATTTTGATATATGGTTCAAGGTTATATGTTGAAAGGTCAAGGTCACAGCAGCAAAAGAAGACTTAAATTGCTAATTATCTTGAAAACTTTTAACTTTTTGTATAGGCATGTATATTAGAATATTGTAGGTATTGACATAACGATCATTTTGATATATGGTTCAAGGTCATATGTTGAAAGGTCAAGGTCACAGCTGCAAAAAAGGTTTAAATTGCTAATTGTCTTGAAAAATATTAACTTTTTGTATAGGCATGTATATTGCAATATTGTAGGTATTGCGAAATTGATCATTTTGATATATGGATCAAGTTCATATGTTGAAAGGTCAAGGTCACAGCTGCAAAAGAAGACTTAAATTGCTAATTATCTTGAAAACTATTAACTTTTTGTATAGACATTTTTATTAGAATATTGTAGGTATTGACATGACAATCATTTTGATATATGTCTTAAGGTCATATGTTGAAAGGTCAAGGTCACAGCTGCAAAAGAGGACATAAATTGCTAATTATCTTGAAAACTATAACTTGTTTTATAGGCATGTATATTAGAATATTGTAGGTTTTGACATGGCGATCATTTTGATATATTGTTCAAGGTCATATGTTGAAAGGTCAAGGTCACAGCTGCAGAAGATGACTTAAATTGCTAATTATCTTGAAAACTATTAACTTTTTGTATAGGCATGTATATGAAAATATTGTAGGTTTTGACATGGCGATCATTTTGATATATGGATCAAGTTCATATGTTGAAAGGTCAAGGTCACAGCTGCAGAAGATGACTTAAATTGCTTATTATCTTGAAAACTATTAACTTTTTGTATAGGCATGTATATTAGAATATTGTAGGTTTTGACATGGTGATCATTTTGATATATGGTTCAAGGTTATATGTTCAAAGGTCAAGGTCCTATCAACATAGGAATACTAAAATTATAAATTATCTTGAAAGCTATTTATTTCATGCATTGGCATGTATATTAGAATATTGTAGGTATTGACATGACAATTATGTATGGTTTGAGGTCATATATGTTCAAAGGACATAGCTGCATAAGTATACTGAAATTGTTAATGATTTGGAAATTATTCATTGCACTACAGTTTATTCATGCTTATTATATAAGCTACTTATAAATGAAATGTGAGTGGATATATTTCTGATTAAGTTTTGTGGCAGTTCTTAACATGAGAAAATTTTAAAAGTTTCTGTACTTAATATATTGTCTATTGTACTTTGCAAACAATATTGAACATATCCTCAGGTGAGCGTTAAGGCCCATGGGCCTCTTGTTATTATTATTATAAATTTCTTTCAGTTAGTACCTTGGGATTTGAAGGCAAATGCCTGTACCACTTGACCACTGCTGTACCTGATCTATAGAAATAGCATTGTTCCTATTCTGCCATCAACTTTAGATTCTATCTGTATTTTTTAAAATTTAGTAAATATTTTTTTATAGATTAATCTTAGCTCAATTATATTTTTGCTTCAGAATAATTTTTCACCCAAATTTTTAAAATCATGATCACATGAAAAAAAAAGAAAAAAAAAACCAAAACAAAACAAAAACCAAACAAACAAACAAACACGATTTCAAGAAGATGTAAATTTAAATTTATAAATTGTTAATTTGTCAATTTTTACATGTAATGTGCCACATGTAACATTAATACATGTACATGTATATCAAACCAATGTATATAAAGACCACCTGTTTGTAAATGCCACATTTACCTTCTTTTCATGTGGCTTAAGTAATAAAATCTTTATAAACGTTTATATAATTTTTGTTTTAACTTAGCCTAAAAATTATTTAACATGCATTCAGTTATTGCCCAAAAAATTCTGTACACCCCCCCCCCCCCCCCCAAAAAAAAAAAAAAAAGTAAATAAAATATAACTGTAATGTCGTTAAATTAATTTTGCCAAGGGATATGAGTAAGAAGTTGTTGACATGATATATATAAAAGCAGTGTCTGTATGCATTTGTTAAAAAAAAAGAAAAAGAAAAAAAAAAGAAATTTAAAAAAAAAGGAAAAATCTTTAAAGTTGAGTTGAGCTTTAAAATGATGTAACATGTCATGTATATCAGGTAGTTTTTATAACATACATTGTAAACTGTGCAAGATAAATACAGGCTGTGCCGCCTTCAAGTTTTTAATTTTTTCTTTTCCTTTTTTTTCTTTTCCTTTCTATCTTTTTTTCTCTATTAAATGCATTTATATTTATCACTTAGGAGAAAGCTGTATAAATACTTGCATTCTGACTGGTTATGTTAATGCTACATTGCAACATTTCGGTCAGGATAAACTGCGCACAAAAAAAGCTATTTTCAGCAGGATATTTTTATCTTTGAAAAAAAGTAAAACCAAAAAAACACAACCTTTTTACTGGAAGGTTTAAAATGAAGAATGAGAATTTTTTCTGCATATTGCAAGCATCTGAGATGCATGTGTCAAGCAGAAATATCAAGCCTGTTACATCATCATTCTGCATCTGCTGCCATTGTGGATGAGGAAGGGAGTATCATTAAATTCAGTTCAATAGTAATTGTTAAGGAATTTAAATACTTCATAAAAATTCATTCGACAGATTCATATAGATACTATAAAAACATGTATAAATATTGAAATAATTGAGCATGTAAATACTGGTAGACATTTTGGAAAACAGATTGAGTGGAGGGATTTATAAACATTGATTGACCCTGAATAAGGAAATTTATGCAAACATTTAAGTGACTGAAAAGGATTTACAAAGGTTTAAGTGAATAAAAAGGAATTTACAAACACCTGAGTGTCTGAAAAGATTTAAAACATCTGATTAACTGAATAGGTCTTTACAAACATCTTGGTGAATGAAAAGGGTATACAAACATCTGAGTGAATGAATAGGGGTTTACAAACATCTAAGTGACTAAATAGGGATTTACAAATATCTGAGTGACTCTGATGATACAGAAGGCCTGTCCCATGTTTTCTTGGTCAGTGGAGCCTTCAGATCGAAGTCTAGGCAATTGGTATTGGCCCTGTCCCGAAATGCAGTTTGTTTTAAATCCGTACATGAACTATATAGGTAAGTTAAGTGATAAAATTCATTATCATTGGTCCTGATACGGTAAGAGTCAACTTTGAAAATATCATGTGTGTACATAGCCACGAAGTACTGTCAATGGTTTTCAGATTCCAGGGTTGATGGTTTGAACCCTTATTGAAATGGCAGAAATTTTTACTTTTGCACTGCACTTAGGACAATTTGCAGGGAGGTTTCTTTTGCTTGTCATGCCTACCATGACACGGGTCATCAGTTTTAACGTCTCTTCCAAAGGACCCTGTGACTTTCATTTCTAAATGCCAAGTGCTTGGCAAAAGAACTTTCAAGTCTTAATTAGACCTGGCCAGGGTCTGAACCCCTGACCTCCCACATACAAAGCCAGCACTCCTACCTACAAAGCTATACTGTATTGGTTGTAGTTATAGTAGCGGTATGCTGCCCTTGGATGCTCTAGAGGTGAATGAAACAGACTTGGCAAACATAAACAATAACTTGCCATTTTTACCAGTAAATAAGCCTCTCCAACAAGACTGGAGTTAGACAGGTATTTAATTTACAATATTGACTATGGTTGTGGTCTTGTCTGGTCCATCAAACATTTTTTTAGGTCATAGCCTCATTTATGGGTTATGAAGAAGGGGACTTTGCAGCTGAGTGGTCTAAAGAAGGCACTAACAAATCACAGCACCTCTCAGTTATAGTATTTGTATGTAGTGAAATGTGTTCCCTTTTTGATCATTTAAGGGAGGTTACCTTTTACAAACTACATAATTCATGAAATTGGTCACATTTTATTAACTTCAGAAACCCAACGAATGGCACAGAGTCCTTCAGATGAGACCCTAAAAACGTGTCATGGGGGTGTGGCATGTTAGAGAACCCTCCCTGTCCCTTGCCCTAAGCACACTGCAAAGGTTAAAATTTCTGCCACTTTACCTATAGCTATTGCATCTTGACATAAAATGAAATGTTTCTTGACTGGTGACGTAAAACCCCATAAAATCAATCAAGTCAATCAATCATTGAAGTCAGAAACAGCTTGTGTACATTTCAAAGCAGTCCAGACCACTGCGGTAGCTCAGTTGGTAGAGTGCTTGCTCCATAAGTGGGACGTCTCGGGTTCGAACCCCGACCAGGTCTGAGACAAGACTTGAAAGTGGGTAGTGGCTGTTCTTTCGCCAAGCACTCAGCATTACGAAATGAAAGCCATGGTTCTTTTGGATGGGAACTTTAACTTGTCACGGTAGGACTGGCACGATAAAGAATCCTGCTGTATAATGCCGTCAGTGCAACACACAGGCAAAATTTCTGCACTTTTGCTTATAGCTGGCGATGTCTCGAAATAAGTGAAATATTCTTGCCTAGGACATTAAACACCATTACTCAACTCAACTCAACTCAAAGCAGTCCATCATTTAGTGTAGATGTACCAGGGAAGTCACAAAAAGGATGCAGTCAAATTTGCTAAAAGAGAATCTGAGAAAGTGATATGTTTGATGGGGATACTTTGTACATAAATGCAAAGAGATCTGATACATTGATATTTTTGATGGGGTTCTCTTGGTAAAGGCTCACTTGAATTATATCATTTGAATAGAAACGTGATCTAACTTTATGATCTCTAATGCAAATGTCAGCAGCAATTTTAACAAGAAGAATAAATCTATCTAGAAATGACGATTTTTTTCCCCAGACATGTTGATACAGCAATTAGACATTAGATATTATATGTATATATATGTGTATATGGTCATATTCTTCTGTCGTGGTATCTGTGTTTGTCCGTATTTGCTAACATTTTTCTGTCCCCTTCGTATGTCTTAAAGGTTATGAAAGATTTTAATCTTACATGTCATAATTGTTTGTCACAGTCAAAAGATTTGCCAAGCTTAATGCATAAAGGTTCAGACAAAGATCTTAAGCTTTTCCAAAGTAACTAAAGGTGGGGAGACTTCTTTGGGTGCTCCAGTTTTCTCCACTATACCAAAGCTGACTGCCTTAATGTCAGTGAACAAAATATTGAATATACACATTTGTTACAGAAACTGTTGACCCAACATCACCATTCCCACTTAAAAATATTTTGGATATTCCAAAAGTTTTAAAAATGCAGTATTTATTAATATATTCAATTTATTTTTTTTCTGCACACTTGAAATAAATACTTTTGCAGGGATTGTAAATAAAAAAAATTTAATGTCAGACATTACAAAAACTATATACACACATATATATATATATATATATATTAATCAGCAATCAATCAGCCAGAATTGTCTCTTTACTACCTTATGACATCTTAAATTCCTACATTTGTCATATGTGATAAATTGTGAATAATTTTTAAAAATTCTATTATGATAATATGTTATTAAATTGCAAGGTGGGTCTCATAGCAGTGAGGCAAAAAAAAAAAAAAAAACAACAACAACAACAACATAAAAAAAAACCCCAAAAATACATACACAATATTCAGATAAGAAAGGTTATTTGGTTTCTTATCATTAAAATAATCCTGTAAAGAACTGCAAGTGTATTTTTTGCTACATGCATAATGTAAAAAATAAAACAAAATAAAATGAAATGAAATAAAATACAATGAAATGAAATAAAATGAAATGAAATAAATAAAATAGAATAAAATGAAATGAAATGAAATGAAATGAAATGAAATAATATGAAATGAAATGAAATGAAATGAAATGAAATAAAATACAATGAAATGAAATAAAATACAATGAAATGAAATAATAAAATGAAATGAAATGAAATAAATAAAATAAAGTAAAATAAAATAAAATAAAATAAAATAAAATAAATAAAATAAAATAAAATTACAAAATAAAATAAAATAATAATAAAAAAAAAAATAAATAATGAAATGGAATGAAATGAAATAATAAATAGAATAAAATAAATAAATATGACCTTTCTTCCTGTTTTAGAAATTTATAAATTTATTTAATAGAAAGGTTGTAGTAGTAAAATAAAAAACAAATTTGGCTGTCACCCGGGGAACCAAGAACAAAAAACAAAAAACTTCATAAAAGATAAAGCAAACTAGATGACTTGATTAGAGTAATGGTGGTTTATGCCTCAGTCAAAATTCTTTAGTTATTTGGAGTTGGTAAGTTCAAGATGGTAGAGGAAATCCAGAATCCCCAGAGAAAATCAGCATTGAGCAACCTTTGGCAAGCTGATGAACAAATTTTTTAACATAGGATCTGCCCAAGTGAGAATCTAACCCTAAACAGTGAGGGGTCCTGTGATTTGCCCTGTGATTCATTAGTGCATGACCTAGACCACTCTGCCACCAAGGCCCCAATATGAGACAAGATTAAACCAAACAAATTTGTTAATGAAACCATTTGATTTTGGATGCTCCAGTTGTGTGGATACTGTTCTTTTTGAAAGCCACCCTACTTTTTAACAATTGGAGGTCCATCAATTATTAAAAAAGTCTTATTTGATCAAAGATGTATGCACATGAATACGGTAGTCCAAACACACTGTGTGTGCATGATTTAATATTGTAGCAGTCTCCACTATAATGGGACCTCAGTGGCCCAGTGCTAAGGTGTCACGCAGTTGTGGGTTTGTTACCAAAATAATGAAGAGATTGGTTTGTGCATTTTATCTACAACATTGAGGGCAAGTGTACTAGCACACTCCAGGTCAGCATTATTACACACAAGTACAAAGCAGTTTAAAAATAACTTTTTTTAGATAAATCTTTTAGATTAAAAGATAAAAAAATGTCATTGCCATGATTTGGAGAAAAAATGCTTATATGACATAAAACAACAACAACAACACCCACACACACACACACACACACACACACACACACATACACACACACACTCTGATAAAAATTGTAAAGCAAATATTTTATTATATAAAACATGCAATCCACCCACCTATTCACTCTCTAATCTCCATGTTAATCATGCACTCTGTACAACTTCCACACCTGCAAAGTCATTTTGCACATGCATCGGGGAAATAGGATTTTCTGAATTTTTTATTATTTTTTTATTTTCAAATATAACAAATGATCATAAAGTTGCTCTCTAGAGAGAAAATAATAGAAAGAGAAACAACAAAAAGCGTTTAGTAATTAGCTTGATTGATCGAGTCGAAATAATTAAAGAACAGATGTTTTTTTACGTTATTGTGACTGGTATTACATCATTTTCATAATATTTCTAAAATAACACATTTTTTTTTAGTTTTCAAGAAAATGATATCGTGTGATTAATATTTCAAAGTATACCTTTGACGATAAAGGAGGGAAATATTATCTGTTCACTGTTTATTGGCTTTGAATCTAGTCATTAATACAAAAGGATATGAAATAACGCAGGCAATATTGTCACAAAATTATTGCTTTGTTGCAGTTCCGAAAAAAAATCTTGTTGCATTTGTTGTTGTTTTATTATTATTATTATTATTATCATTATTATTATTATTCATCTTTGTTCTGTGAAATTTTTATTCATTATTCGCTAGGAATGAGAATTTAAAGGCAGTGGGTGGGTGGGTGGGGGAGAGGGGGAGGGTTGAATATTTGGATTAATATGTATTCTTTCCATTTTGCTATGAATTCTAGGTGATCATGCATTCATATGTAGACTCACAACCTATTGGGAAGATTTTATTGTGTCACATGACTTTGATTGCATAAGTTGTCACAGGTACTACATTGAACTCTTAACAAACGGTAATTACAAGTAGCTGCAATAATGCTGATGTGGCTAAAATAAGAACTCACTCTTCAAAAAAAAAAAAGAAGAAGAAGAAAAAAATAGAAAAAATAGAAAGAAAGAAAGGAAAAAAGTAGGTTTCATTGGAATTTAAAATTTCCAACATTTTTTTCTTTTTATCAATAGTTGTTATGATCAAAACAAACCAGTGCTTGCTTTAATACCCCTGTTCTAAAATAGGGAAGTATGACATGTCTGTCCGAGACAGTTGTATTATGCACACTAAAGACTGTGATATTAAGTTGATTAATTTAAAATTTTAATTAAAGCCTTATAAGCCATATAATGTAATCAGCACTTGGTTCTTAATCAAAAATAAGGATTAGTGTAGTAAACTTGAAAAAACTACAGACTTTCAGCAAGAGAACTGACAAACTTTCTCACACTAGGATCTATTGATACTTGATCCCTGAGAATCCCTATGGTATTTAAGCCAACCTTTTTTTAACTACTTTATTGATATTGGAATCAGCTAAATAAATTGGTATGTTTTAAGTATAGAGTTTGAGACTGACCTTAGTTAGTGATGGTACTCTAGTTTGAGACAGCATGTTAGTCTGCCTGCCGAAGTTCTGTGGTTTCCATGGATACCCCAGTTTAATGTAACATTCAAGAACTGACTGTTTTGGTATAAAACAAGATTATACATTTTGTACAACACCATAACTCCATTTGGGCCAATTTAGTGTCAAAGTGAGCTAGGTTTAATTTCAACTGGGAACATATGCAAGTTTAAGAAAGGTGATTGGTTTGTTAAAGTTTGGTCATAATCACCACCATTTGAAAATTGACCATCTGTATATGAGTGATATAAGAACTTGGGCATATAATATTAGCACCATCACCCATCTCTCTCTCTCTCTCTCTCTCTCTCTCTCTCTCTCTCTCTCTGTGTGTTTATAAGAGAAATTAGGACTAGGGCAGCACCATCATGCATTCTCTCTCTCTCTCTCTGTGTGTGTGTATGTGTGTATGTGTGTGTGTGTGTGTGTGTGTTTATAAGAGAAAATAGAACTAGAGCAGGGAAGAGCACCATCATGCATCCTTCATGCACTCTCTCTCTCTTACTCTGTTTATAAGAGATATTGGAACTAGAGCAGGAAACAGCACCATCATGCTCTCTCTCTCTCTCTCTCTCTCTCTCTCTCTCTCTCTCTCTCTCTCTCTCTCTCTCTCTCTCTCTCTCTCTCTCTCTCTCTCACGTTTTACATAGCAACACAGTTTCTTGTAATTTGAATCTATACATGTAATTGTATAGAGAAAAAAAATCATATCAGATATTTCATATACAAATATATGAACAAAAGCTGATATTTCATCAGAGTACTAATATTTCTAGATATTCTTTATGTATTTTCTCTCCTTTCTTTTCTTGTTTTTATGAGATGTTGGATGATTTTTAAGTGATATTTTTATTATCATTTTAATAGTCATAAGTTGCACAGAATATTAAAATCCTAAAGCAAAGTTTTTTGTAATTATTATTTATTTTATTTCTTCGTCTGTCGTGCGTCTTGTGTCATCCGTCATGCTTAAACTTTTTACATTTTAATCTTTTCCTCCAAAACCACTGGGCAAAATTTAATGGAACTTGGTAACCATCATGCCTGGGTGAAGCCCTTTCAGATTTGCACGAATGAAGGAGTTATGTCCCCTTTGGGCCCAATAAGGGGGAAATAGTGAAAAACTTTAAAAATCTTCTCCTCCGAATCTACATATACCTTAGTTATTTCATTTATAACATCCTTAGGTCAATTATTTCAGATATGCACAAATGGTAGCCAAAGGGCTCAAAATGGGGAAATTGTAAGGCACTGAGTGGGGAAATTGCTTAAAATTATATATTTGTCACTATATCTTGAAAACTATTAACTTTTTGTATAGGCATGTATATTAGAATATTGTAGGTATTGACATGATGATCATTTTGATATATGGATCAAGGTCATATGTTGAAAGGTCAAGGTCACAGCTGCAGAAGAAGACTGAAATTGCTAATTATCTTGAAAACTATTAACTTTTTGTATAGACATGTACAGTAAAACTTGTGAAAACCGGACCGCCTCTGTTCCTTATAAAAAATCCGGTTTTCACAGGATCCGGTTTATTAAGGTTATTTGCTAGAGTTCACTGCCCTTGATAATAAGTAGCAGATCCATTTGTTATCTCCCTTTGGGATGTGTAGCCATGGGTAACACATGTACATGTGGCTTATTTGAAACGATAAACTTAAAATACATCGTAAAGTAAAATCTAAATTTTGTTGGGTAGGTTGCTTGTATTTTAATGTTTTATTTATCTCAAATAAACTATCATGAAATGATAGATGGGTGGGATCAGACATCATCATTATGATGTATAATTGTCTCATTGAGATAATAAACATTGAAATACGATGTATATCATAAAGTTATTATGGTAAGTAACGTGTATTTTAAGTTGTGTTTATTTCGATGCAAACATATCGGCAAAAATGCAGGTGCGCTTTCCTCTGCAGGAGGATGTAGGTAAACGTAACTAAGACTCAGCCAAAACATTAAATTGCTTGAATTTACTGACATGGCACATAATCGATGTTTGGTTTATGCATTAATGATAACAACTGCCATTCCATTGTTAAGAAATTTGTTTTCCTTATTTTTCCATCATCTGACTGCGCAGAATGTTTTATCTATACAAAGCACATTTCAGTTGTTCAATATAGCCGAATAATTTCAGGATTCAAGGTCATCTTAACTGCGACTATTCTATTCTATGGGCATATAATATTAGCAACATCACCCATCTCTCTCTCTCTCTCTCTCTCTCTCTTGACTGAAGTTTTGTGTAACCTCAAAACTTATTAAAATATCAATCTTGACTGAAATTTTGTCGATTTAAGATAGCAGAGAAAGTTGTGAATTATCACTGTGATATCAAGTTAAAATGAACCAACAAAGATGTTCCTTTAAAAATTAACACGTTACAATCGAACACAAGCTAACCTCGATTTCGGTTGACTGATCTCTTTAATCCGATAATTATTGTTTATTTGTGACACCTTTCACACGTGTTAATGTATACTAAAGCCATTTGATGACAGTAATAATTTGTATTTCTTAGTTTTGTTTTACTTAGAAGTTAAATGATGTTATTTATGATATCGGAAATTACTTTTACTTTTATTTGTAGTTAATGTTTTTATGATATCGGAAATAACAGTCATTTTGTTACAAATTTGCAAGTTTAAAAAATTTCAATAAAATTCTCGGTTTCGGTTTTTTTCATAATCAGAAAATCGAATCCGGTTTACAAAGGTGAAAATATATAGGGTGAAATGCGTCCGGTTTATCAGAATTCACAGGATCCGGTTTATTAAGGTTTCTATCATATAGAATAAAGAAGAGAGTAAATCGGGACAAGCACACACGTCCTGGTTTTCACAGGATTCCGGTTTTTCCAGGGTCCGGTTTTCACAAGTTTCACTGTATATAAGAATATTGTAGGTATTGACATGACAATCAGTTTTGATATATGGTTCAAGGTCATATGTTGAAAGGTCAGGGTCACAGCTGCAAAAAAAGATTTAAATTGCTAATTATCTTGAGAACTATTAATTTCATGCAGAGGTATGTATAATAGAATATTGTAGGTATTGACATGACTATCATATATGGTTCGAGGTCATATATGTTTAAAGGTCAAGGACATAGCAGCATAAGTATACTGAAATTGATTAATGATTTGGAAATTATTCATTGCACTACATAATAAAAATTATAGTTCAGCTATCCAGTGTTATGTGAAAAGAAAGATATTTGTTTGAAAAATACAATTTTATTTATGAAATGCATTTTGTACTTTACCAACATTATTTTCAACAGTAATAAATAATATTACAGTTTCACTCTTAAAAATGTATTTCTAATCAATCAAAAATTAACCTCGCGAGACATTTAATTGTGTTTTATAAAATGAAAAAAAAAAGAACTTTAAAGAAGAAGATAAAAAAAATGTAACTAAAAAACGTGTGTTTGGCAACAACCATTGCAACCAAAAACACAAAATAATACAAAATATTGATAGAAACAATACATGAAATGACAAACATATATTGAGATCATTGTTTACAAAACTGGCAATTTTGGATGGTCACATGATCTAATGTTCAGTGTTGGGATGTTACTACTGTTTGTGAGTGTGGTGGTGGTGGGAAGGGGGGGGATTAAATCCCACTTACTTTACAAACATTGGTCTATAAATAGGAATATTAAAAATTATAAATAAGTCCTAAGGGTATATGCTATCTATGGAAATTAAAAAAAAAACCAAATAGTTTTTATCATTAATTTTTAAATACAACAATGCAAGTTTGATAATATACCTGAAAAGGTGTACTATGCTTCAAAGAAGCTGTGGTAAAGAAAGTGATAAGCACAAGTCTGACCGGTACACAGCAGAGGTTGTAATAAGGCATCCACATCTGTAAAGTTTAAGTGTGAGGCTATGGTAGCTGAATGGTCTAATTTGCATGCATACTGATCACAGTGCCTCTCACTGCCTAGGTTCAAATCCAAATTGGGTAAATCCTTGTGACTGCTGAAGGTCTGTGGTAAATCCTTGTGACCTGCTGAAGGTCTGTGGTAAGTCCTTGTGACTGCTAAAGGTCTGTGGTTTTCTTCCAAAAATGACTGCCTCCATATAAGTGAAAGATTCTTGACAGGGGACTTAAATACCATTACTCATCTCATCTCTTTCCAGTGTTATCATATAGTGTGCAGAGACAAGCTACTAAGATTGAAGGTTGGTTAGGTATGACCATAAGTTGGGTCTGTCATATAAAAATTTAATCATACTTTCTGTACAAATATTGTACAACAAACATAAAAATTGACATTACTGACAATCTTCTGAAGTTTGAGAATAAGATCAAAAACATTTAGAACCTTTTTGAAAATCTGTTTAAAAAAGAGATATCACAATTCGTGGCTAGAAACTGCAATTTTTTCTTGCCACAACACCATTTGAATAAGTTTTATTCCTCCAGCAACAGGGTATTGATGGCTCAGTGGCAGAGTGTCTGCCTTGAAAGCTGCTGTAGGTTGGTGGTTCAAACATGGCAGGGTCATACATAAGACTTTAAAAAATTGATATACTACTGCCTTATCTAAGGCTTGGCATTATGAAAACAGTGTATTGACTTATCAGAATAATTTGATTGGGGGAGTAGTTTGTTTGTTGGTGGCATTCTTATACTTGTTGACCTACATGCAGTAAAAAAAATTGCCCTAATTTCACACTAGTACAAGACAGACAATAACATACATTTGCACATCACCCTCATACAATCCTTGGAGATTTTAATCTTGCTCGTATCCAAAAAGGATGAAAACTTGCTGATGTGACATTAAACAAACATTGCTACTGACAAAACCTCTTAGAACCCAGGTTTAGGCTACTTTGATCAAATTTTGTGAAATTTAACTAGGCACAATTAAGATAAAAACAAGGTCAAACCTTTAGGAGACATGCTTGGTCTGAAAGATGATAATGATAAATGGCTATCTATATGAAATGTAGAGTCAAGTAAAAAAAATTATAATTTTCCGAAAAAAAACTAATTCAGAATTCTGTTAATTGTAATGTAAAATTAGTTTACATATACTAGATGTTCATCTCTGTGAGCTTTGACAAAAACTTGTATGGTGTAAACTAGTTAAGTTTAACTTACTTTGATCAAAGTTCTTTGTTCAAATCTGCATACTGGTACTTTGATCAAAGTGACTGTATTTGTCATTAATTAAGACTTTCATATACATTAACATTTAGTGTAGTTGGGTCACTGTCTTTTAATAAAGATCTTTATTGCTAAGCGTGAGTGATGATTAATTACAAGTATCTGAAATACAATCTGCATAATGAGTCTTTATAAAAGTAACATTTAGGATTTTACAAATTAAAATAAGTGTGATATTTGCAAATACAAGTATTTACGCAGTTGAAGAACGCAATTCATCGATTTCTGGATAAACCAACAATGGCTGCAACACAAAATATTCTGTTTGCAAAAATAAATTATTCATATTAGTTTATAAAAAAATTTTTTGCTAAGTTTCTAGAAGCCATAATTTTAGTCCAGTTTTTTTTCAAACTTGCCTAGACTGTATCTCTTAAGTTAAATCAGGTTAATTAGTGATACGTGTTGGGTCAGTGAGTAGGTCACTAGGTCAAATTTTTTTCAAAAAGAAACCTTATAGCACATTTAGTCAAGTTTTTGTAAAAACTTTCCTAAAATTTTTCTTTATTTAACAAAAGCTTGGTCAAGCTACCAAATTGATCAGGTGTGGTAAAGAAAAAAGGTTGGCTTAGGACGGATCATAGGAAATCTTCAACACTTGAGAGATTCCTTGCTTGTCCAATCTTCTTCAAACTTGTATAGAATAAATGATCCCTGTGACAAAAGTAACATCAAGTTTGTATTGGGGTCATGTTGGGTCAGAAAGAGGGGCAATTCCTAGAAAAATCTTTGATAACAATCTAGAGGCCATATTTGTTACTGTCTTCTTCAAAATATGTTTTGAATTATCTTTTTTTTTGAAAAAAAACAAAACAAATCAAAACAAAAAAAAAACAAAAACAAAAAAAACTATTGATATATTAAGCACTTATAAGACTATTTCATAATACTGTATTATATCTAATGAAATAGCTAATGAGCAGATCCTATATGAGAGGAATAATGAAATTTTATGGCCAACTCAAGATTTTTTCACTTATATCAGGACAACTAATTTAAGGATGACGGAGGAAACTGGAGTGCTGAGAGAAAACCACTGACTGTTCGGCAAAGGGCACTGACAAACTTCTTGCACTAGGATTCACCGTCTGAGTTGGATTTAAACTTAGGTAGTGATAGGGCACCATGATGTGTAAGCATTCACTTTAAACCACTCGGCCACAGCCACACAGGCTGTTGAATTTGTACAAACTAAATGATCATTTCATGATCAGTTATTACTAGAACTGGCTGTTAAAAAAGATTTTAAAGCTTCTTTAGTTTGTCAGATCCTAGGTCCAAAATCATCACTGCGGTAGCTCAATTGGTAGCGTGCTCACTTGTACATGGGATGTTGTGGGTTCGAACCCTGACTGGGTTTGACCTGAGACAAGAAATTGGGTAGTGACTCTTTCCCCAAGTCAAGGTTCTTTCGGATTGGAACTTGAAAAAAAAGAGGTCCCTTGTCACAGTAGGTATGGCATGATAAAGAACTCTGCTGTATAATGCCATCAGCACAAAGCACAGGCAAAATTTCTGCACTTTCATCTATAGCTGGTATCATCTCGATATAAGTGAAATATTCTTGACTGGGACATTAAATTAACACCATTGCTCAACTCAACTAGATCCTAAATCCCTATTTAGGTTCAATTCCTCTTTGAACTGGGGATTCTTCAACCAAGTCAGTGACGATTGCCTTAATGTAAGGGAGATAATCTTTGCATACCTGAACTTAAAACTAAAGTAAATTACCTGTCATGTCTTATCAGGCCGTTTTATCTTGTTTTTGTTTAAACCTAGGTCGTTAATGTATTCAAGGCATGTGCCAGCTATTCATGTACTACAGGTTATTAAAATCAAAGTATGCACTGATAATGAGCTTAGATCAGAAATTACTGTAATGATTTTTTGTCATAATTTTTGTCGGAATTGATGAAAATTTGACAGACACATTCAATGCTTGTAAAGAGTAAAATGTTTTTTTTGATATGTTTTATATTTAAACTTTTATGTTACAAAAAATCACATAAAATTGCGTTTTTCTGCAAATAAACATTGACGTTTGATTTGAAATTATTTAAAATTGATGTTATATTTGAACTTCATAACTCTAGAAATTTAATTTAAATCAATTATAATTCCTGAGGTTTGATCTTAAGCTCAGCTCATTGTGCAAACTTAAAACTCTTAAATTTAAACTAATTACTGTAACAACAAAATTTTAAAAAAAAAAAAACATATTTTTTTGAACTGTTTGTTTGTTTGTTTGTTTTGTTTTGTTTTTTTTTATTTCAATTAGTGAAAAAACATAAATTTTTGTTTTTATTGTTATGTACTGGGTGTTCCTTTGTAACTTGTGTGCAGTACAAAATGTCACCTCAGTGCTGTAGTGATAAATCTTACAATGATTTCAGATGTCAATAGGTGTGAACATGGAGTAGTGTATAGTGAAATGTCACAGGGTTTAATGTAACGAGTCCAAAAGTTATGGGTGTCAATCCCAAAATCGACAAAGATTTTTTTTGAAGGGTTATTTATTGACTTTGATTATCCCCTCGCTCAACAAGGGCTTTAAAGCTGCATCATAAATTTACCAGCTTTTAGAGTTGATGGAGAGGATATAGAATTAGGTTTGTTCATTATTTTATTCATTTGTTCATCTGGTTCAGAAAGATATTAGGATTTTTAAAAATGTTTTATTTCTTTGGTGCATTAAATTTTAGTCATGGGACTTGTTTGTTTTTACCTGCATCAATGAATGTTCCATTTCAATGGAATTGTTAACCTTTGACCCAAATTTCATGCTTCAGTGACTTAGTATAAGTTAATGTTAAGCTTTCAAATGAATCTTTTGTGCAGTTGAAAAGGTCGGTCACTCTGACCCATATTCTTTGCTTTATTAACTTCATAAGTTTATTGTTAAAATTTAAAATATTTAACATAAAGACGTGAGATTTTTCAACAACAACAACATTAACAACAACAACAAAAGGGAAAAAAAGAGAGAGAAATAGGAGATTGCAAGACTGGCTAAGATAAAGAACTTATGACAAATACAAAAGTGAGGAGATAAGCATTGCTTTAGTGTTGCAACAAGTGTTTATTTTACCTATAAAACTAGTCTCTCATAGGAGAATGAAAGTCGGATTATTTTTGCCTCTGGCAAGTGATTCATCTTATTTCAAAAAAAAAAAAAAAAAAAAAAAGGGGGGGGGGACACCTGTGTAGCTACAAGTCAGAGGACTACTTATTTAGCATATTAAGTAAAAAGAATTGAAAATTTGCTCTAAAAAAATTAATCTTAGCTTCGGGTTAGGAGAAAGTTTATTTAGTGGAATACAGATTTATATGTCACATTTAAGATTTTTTACCATTATTTAGACTGTTATTTTGGCTTTTGCAAACAAAATAAAATTTTATTTGTAATGATAAAAATGGAAATCTTTTCAAAACATTTTGACTGGGGGCATAAAACAGAATTTCAGAATTTCAAACAATCAATGAAATGTCCAGAAATGCAGACGACTTCTGTCTATTGTCAGCAGCTTATGTTAAAACATCTGCATGACTCAGATTTTTCAGTCAGGTGATAATATCAGATGTAAATGAATTCAGAGAAAAAGGATGCAATGGCCTTGCATAAACAACTTTACTGAGACACATAAAAAAAAACAAAAAACTAAAGGAAAACAAATGTGCGACATCATTAAAAATGTACAAAGAACAGAAATAAAACATTTTAACCAATCAAAAAAAAAAGATTTCTTTAACTTTAACAAAAAACTCGAATTTTTTTTTTCAAGTCGTAATTGGAAAAATGTTGTATCTAGAATAATTATGTTTAAATTAAAGTGAGTACAAGTCTGATGAAGTACAGTTCGTCTCGGTATACCTAATACTATCATTTCTGGTAATGGAAGCTCTCTCAAACTTGTTTGTAAATAATTATTGTCTAGCATGAAGAAGCCAGTTTGAACTTTCTGTTGACTGCACATTGTCAATGAGTGGTAAGTCATTAAAAATTAGGTAATTTTATAATTTTCGATAATTATTATTACTTTTCATTTTAAATCATGACTATATTTTTTTTAAATGGACATGCTGGTAGTACTTTATATGATTTCAATGCTGATCAAATAAAGTATTGGTCATGTGATTTATTAGAAGTTTCATTTTGGGTTTGTTTAAAATTTTGCCTATTCTATATTTCAAATTTTCAATTCAGTCTCATCTCTATATATAGAGACCACCAGCCAAAAATGGCAATATTGTTAACTCTTTTTTCTTTCCTTTTTCACCAGTATTTGTATGAGGACTATGGTAAATCTGGAAAAATTTGCATCAGTTTAATTTTTGAATAAATTTGTGAGAGTAACAAGATGTGAAAATAAGATTTTCGTATACGTTTTATTTTGAATAAATTTTCTTGTATTTTCACTGACTTAATTTAGAGGCTGCAAAAATAAACATACACAAAAATCTTGAAAATGAAAATTCTTGCAACCCCCCCACCCCCCCCCAAAAAAAAAAAAACAAAAACAAAAAACAAACAAACAAACAAAAGGAAACAAAACAAAAACACACACAAATTTCTCATATTACAAGAATTGATCTTGTTAGAAATTAGCTGAAAACTGCTGATGTGGTATAAAAGAAAATGTATCCACCCACTCTGTTAAATAGAACAATGTGATGTATCTATGTACAGACATTCTTTCTGCCTTTGTTTGAATTTACACATGGTTTTTCTCATCATCCTTATTGTGTGTCTTGTTAAGCCATGGTTTTTTCATAACTTTTCCTATGTCAAGCAAAGTTGGTAAAAGTTTATATGTCTATCATTTTGCTGTTTTTCTGGTTATTGTGACAATATTAAAACTATTGACAGTACAAGATTATCTACCACCCCCAATATTTCTTTTGACATCTTTTCATTTTTTAAGCTGATTGAACTTGATTCAGGTAATTAAATGCCTTGCTCAAAGGTAAACCATACAGTCAGGCTTGGGCTCAAACTCAAAACCTTTCATCTTTTGAATCATGAAGTATTGACCTCATCACTAAACTGATTGTCTTCTCATAACAAAATTATGATTAATTTTAATCAGTCTCAAAAAAAGAGTATAAGATTTCGAACTGACTTGACTAACGCTTGATCAGTTTAATCATTGATTAGCTCAAGTTTCAAAATTAGTAAAAAAAAAAAAAAAAAAAAAAAAAAAAAAAGCATATCACAATGAAAATGAGTTCGAAACAATATGTTTTTACTTTGAAAAAAACTTTTTCGCTTTTTACAAAATTTACAAAATATTGGACAATATGCAAACACAAATTTTGACGAATCCTGTTATATGAATAATCAACCTTTGAAAAACTGGACCTGTATTAATTCAGGTAAATTTAACTGAACTAATCAAATTGGAAAAAAACTAACAAGTAAATGTAAATTTGAGACAAAAATTAAAAAAACAATTAATTCGTACCATCCTTTAAAATTTTCATTTTGACTGAAAAAGGCTTAAGTAGCTTAATTAAGCCACTGTAAAATTTCTGTAAAAAGTAATTTTCAAAATATTGATAAAGAAATTAATGGATGGGGTGGTTCAATAGGATTTTATTTCCAAAATTTAGATTTTAAGATAATTTTTTATTGACCCACTAATATTTATTACATTTTGTTCAAAAATTTTAATTTATCAACAGATATTTTAAAACCTTTTTAAAAAAAGGATTTTGTTTGGATGCAAAAGTATTTTGTATGAAATTAAAAATGTATAATTCACTTCAGTTTATTTTAAAATTTGTTAAAATCAGAATTATACTGATATATTTATTAAGAAATTTGTCGGTTTCTTTAACCAAAAAGGTTAAAGAAACAGAAAAAAAAGAAAGAAAGAAAAATCTTGAACAATTTAAAATTATAAAGGAACTTTTACTGAAATAAGTAGCTAGTTTTAGTACATGTACTGTATTGAGTACACCTGCACTGATAGAGTATCTGGTACCATAGTTTAAAATGTGCTTCATCACCCCCATATCCTTGTGTTAGTAATTCAATGAATAAAAATGAAGTGAAACAGAAAATTTGATTTGAGAAATCTAGAAATTCATAGGTTTTTAATTAGCTATTGTTTGCTTTTCACAAAATTAGTTTAATGATTTTTGTGGATTTAAATTTCACACAGTATAACAAAAATAATTGATAGTTATAGTAAACTGCTATGCAGTAACTGTTTGGCTGTAATTTGAGATTTATCGTTTAGTTTTTATATCCAGATTCCCATTCCTAAATGAGCAATGTTATCATTGTATTTTTATATGCCGACAAAATTCATAATGATGAATGCTATAGGTTTATAAAATGATTTAATAGCAAGATGTTCAGTTATGAGTAACAGAAGTCATCGTGAAATGATAATCTTCATCAATAAATAGCAACAATATGGAGTATTTGTGATAAAAGCTGTACATGTCTCTATATATACATGAGGAAAAGATGACAGAATAGATTTATATGTGAGAGACTTTGTGCAACAAACTGAAACTTTTTGTAAAAAAAAAAAAAAGAATTTTTTTTTTGTGATGGATACTTTGACATGATTATTGACAAATATAGCAGTTTGCAATACTTATATATACATGTATATTTATTAATATATATATGTGTTTAAAAGTATTATTATTATTTCATTTATTTATTTTTGAAAATTTGATGAGTTTATTTTGGAAAAATTGATTGTCCAAGTTTCTAAATGAAGAAGTAGTTTAATCATATTGACAAAGTTGGTTAAAAAAAAAAGCAAACAACATGTTTTTTCCACCACCTTTTCTAGGATTTCCATGCACTCAACAGCTTCTAGGTAGGTAATTTTATATCTGTATATATTGTGTCATTTTCCTTTCATTCATTCTTCTTTCTATCATTGTTTAAACAAGTAAGTTTGTTTTTAATTAATTTTAAATGGATTTTGTAAATCCACAAAAGTTAAGGTAATTTTAATCCAGATATAGTTCACTACAAATTTCAGTTGACATCTCTGCAACTTATTTTAAAAATCCATTATATCAGATCCAAGACCCCAATACTGCATCTTATATAAGTCTTGTTATTTCTGCTTTTAATTTTACACATGTAGGATTTTTGAAAAGCTTTTTGAATTTTTTTTTTAATATAAAATGGTATTTTAAAAAGTGGAAATAATTGATGCACATTTTTCATTGATTAAAAAAAAGGTAATCATTTGCAAATTGAATTAAAGAGTGTAGAAGTGAAGTAACTGCTGTTTTATTATCACCCAATAAAGATTTTTTTCACTTTTATTTAGGTGTTCAGAGAAAACCCCTCATCCTTGTCAAGCAAGCTGACAAATTGTCTTACACTAAGATCAGCTGGAGTGAGGTTTGAATGTCAGGTGGTGAGAGGCACTGTGATCTGTAAGCCCGCGTCTAAGACCAATTGACCATCTTAACTTAAGAATCTGAATCACAAATTCTTGAAGATTAAATCCTTAATCATTGTTAATTTAAACTCAAAAGCTGACTAAAAATGTCAAAAACATAGATTTTTACATAAAAACTCATAAAAATGTTTTGTTTAAGATATAATCTTAAAATATATTTCTGTACTTTATTTAGAGCTGATTGTTCAAATTTTAAAAAGTAATTAATTTGCTTTGTCCTGGCTCTTCCCCCACACAGTCTGTAAAAAAATCATAAAAATGTTTTATTTAGCATAAAATCTGAAAATATATTTCTGTACTTTTATTTATAGCTGATTTTTAAAAAAAATTTTAAAGTAATTATTTTGCTTTATCCCCCTTCCTCTACCCCACACAGACCAATTTGGATGTACTTATAACTGTTTGAAATGGTTATATTTTTACTGTGACCAAGACACTGTGTAATAATGGATTAACACTTGTTGGATTTGACGTTAAAGAATGGTATTTTGGAGATATATTTCAAAAAAAAAGAAAAAAAAAGAAAGAAAAAGAAGAAGAGATAGATTTCAAAAATAGAAAAAAAAGATGTAATAGATTTCTTAAATAGAAAAAAAGAGGTGATAGTTTTCTTAAATAGAAAAAAGAGGTGATAGATTTCTAAAAAAAAAAAAAAGATGTAATATATTTCTAAAATAGAAAATAGAAAAAAAGATGTAATTGATTTCTAAAATAGAAAAAGAGGGGATAGATTTCTAAAATAGAAAAAAGAGGGGATAGATTTCTAAAATAGAAAAAAAAGATGTAATAAATTTCTAAAATAGAAAAAAGAGGTGATAGTTTTCTTAAATAGAAAAAAAGATGTAATAGATTTCTTAAATAGAAAAAAGAGGTGATAGTTTTCTTAAATAGAAAAAAGAGGTGATAGATTTCTAAAAAAAAAAAAAAAGATGTAATATATTTCTAAAATAGAAAAAAGAGGTGATAGATTTCTAAAATAGAAAAAAAGATGTAATAGATTTCTAAAATAGATAAAAGAGTTGATAGTTTTCTTAAATAGAAAAAAAGATGTAATTGATTTCTAAAATAGAAAAAAGATGTGATAGATTTCTAAAATAGAAAAAAAGGACTGTAGGTAAAACATTAATTAAGAAAAGGTGTAAAAATATGAAATTATATGCAGATTTGGTCATCACTTTTTGTCATACATATATACTTTTTTTGTTTTTATAGTAAAAATTTAATTGGTAAAGTACTTTTTGCCATAAAACAGGTAACAGGTAAAAAATATGTATGGTGATCAGGTGATGACCTATTCTGCATAGATTTTCATATTTTTATGCTTTTTCCTAAATAACTGATGTATTCAGGATTTTTTTCACTTTTAAAATCTGTCACCTCTAAACTCTACATTTAGAATTGAAAGTCAATTCAGTTATGAGTGTAAAATTGAGTGTTAAGTGTCCCTAAAATTGGTTTGATATTCAAACATACTTGAAGTAATTATATAATTTTTGTTAACCTATGGGCTCAAGCTAAAACATTTGATGAAAAACAGTCATTTGATGACATTCTGATATGGCCACTTTGGAAATTCAATAGGAAGAGTGCTCATTTCATATGTAAGAGGTCAGGGTTTCCAACCCTTGCCAGGTCTAACCATAACTTTAAAATAGGTAGTGACTGTTCTTTTGCCTAGCACTCAGCATTAAAAAGTCTTGGGGTACTTCCTAGGAGACCTTAAAAACCGATGCCCCATGTCATTGTAAGTTTGACACACTGAAAAAAAACCCTCCTTGAACATTGCCCTGAGTTTACTATGAAAAGTCTGCCACTTTATCCATAGCTATTGACATCTTGATATAAGTGAAATATTCTTGACTGGTATGTAAAACACCATTCAATCAATCAATCAATCAATTAATCAACTTTCTAGTACAGGGTTCGTATTTTGAGAAAATTTCACAAAAATATAGAAATACAGGGGAAAAAAACAGTTCAGAAAAGCAACAATGAATAAGATAGTAGCTTCTCAAGCCAAGATCAGTTTTAAGGTCTTCTCTGAAGAACCCTGTGAGTTTTATTTCAAAATACTTAGTGCTTGGCTAAAGAACAGTCAGCTTCCAATTTTCAATTCTTGATCAGACCTGGCAGAGGTTCAAATCCAGACCTCCCACATACAAGACAAGCACTTTACCAACTGAGTTACCTTTGTGGTAATGTATTACTGCTGTGGGTTTAACACAAGTTAACATCTATTGAAAAAGAGTTTTTTCTTGTCATAGAATATTTCTGTAGAAAGGAAACTGTTCCTGCTACGTCAGAAATTGGGACGTTTACACTTGAAGTGATGTTTTTTGTGACACTTTACATGCAAATTGTATGTGCCAAAGAATCCATCATTTGCCTTGTTCTTCAACGTGTAAAATCTCTATAGCAACAATAAATATCTTTCTACAGAAATATTTTATGATAACTGCTAATCGCTAATTTCAGTTGCTAATAGCAAATTCAGTTCCAACTAGACACGAGTAAGCGAAAAATACCAAACACTTTGACTCAAACAGTAGCACTCTGAAGCTCACCATAAATCTACAAACTAGTAAGATGATTCAAATCAGAAAAGCTCGCACATACACACATGCATCACATAAAGTTGAACTTAGATAAATCCTTGAAATCAATAAAAATTATCTCAGTATGTATAGCTGAAAAAACGCTGAGGTGACTGTAAAACACATTCAACCAACTAAGCTTATTTTATCACTAGGATTTATCAAGGTAAGATAAACATTCTTTGCCAATGTTAGAAAAGATTTCAGTTTTTAATAATCAAAAAGGTAATTTTAATCCATTGTTTGTGCATGTCAAGATTGAAAATCAAAATTACATGCTGTTTTAAAAAGTAATTCTTTCATATATAGTAACTATAAAGGATGCTTTTCTGTTATAGAAAATGTTTCTGAAATATCATACAGCTTTTAAAAACTCAGCAAAGTTCATAACTCAATGCTTTTGGTAAAGAATTCCATGCTATTGCAAAAAGTTTTCTTTTTTAATCTTATTTATTAGATTTGTATACAATTAATTTCATATCTGGTAATGTCAAGATGTAAGTTAAGAAATTTGTGCTTTTGTAAAAAAAAAAAATTTGATTCAACTGAAATTTAATCGGTAGCTCATGAAATGAATGAAGTATTCTTTACTCGAAATAACGAACTTCACGAAATTGATCAATTTATTTTTAGAAAAATTATGAAAGTTAATAGTTCAGAATTTTTCTCTCACTTTGATAATTTTTTTTTTTTTCATTAAATCATGCCTCATTTCTTGTTTTGTGAAAAAGTTAATGGTTATTACGTGAAAATTAATTATTTAAAATTTGTTTTGAAAAAGGGAATTAATAAGGTTTTAAATTTTCAAGGCAACTTCTATTATTGTTTTCAAAGGATAGTTTTTGATTTATGTTTGGAAATTAATTTATCATGAAAGAGTTAAAAGTGAATGATAAAAGAATAAACAAACCAAACCAAAAAAGGAAAGAAAGAAAAACCAAATTGGTTTTACTTGAAGTTAATCATATATCAGGAAATTGTCGTATTTCAAAAATAATGCCAGCATATTTTCAGAGATTTTGACTTCTGTTGGGAAGGTAGATTGATTTAATGGAGGTTTGTGTCAAAGTCATTTTACTTATATCCAGATGTCACCAGTTATAGGTGAAGTGGCAGAAATTTTGACTTTGTAGTGCGCTTAGGGCACTAATGATTTAAATGTGCTTTGCCTGCTGTGACAGGGCATAGGTTTTTAAGGTCTCCTCCGAAGGACCTAGTGACTTTCATTTATTAATGCTCAGAGTGCTTTGCGAAAAGAACAGTCACTACCAATTTTCAAGTCTTGGTCAGACCCTGCAAGGGTTTGAAACCTCGACCTCCCACATATGAAGTGAGCACTCTACCAACTGAGCTACCTTAGTGGTAGGGTAGGTTTAATGCATTGTTTTAATTGATGGGATTGGTACAAAAATGTTTGAAGCCCCAGTCAAAATTCTTTCACTTATATTGATCTTGTCAGTTTTTGGATGATGGGGGAAAATGGAGTCCATGATGAAATCACAAGATGTTTGGCAAATGAACAATTTTTCTCACACCAGAACCTTTCCTTAGTAGAATTTAAACTTAGGAGATGAGAAACACTTTGATATATATTTGTGAGATATTGACCACACATTCTTCCGAGGCCTCCAGTTTTAAGTTTACTGGTTCCACCCCTTGGAAGGCCTGGCTAAAGAAATCAAATGCTTTTTTATTTTAACACAAGGTCTGAATTCAAATTAAAGTTATTTCCTTGGGTTCAATTCAACTTAACATGGTTATGACTATGAACAGTAAAAATATTGTATCGCCTAACCCAGTTAGTTTCATGGGCTTTGTGATAAAAATCTCTATGAATTTAACTGATATACCTCGGTAACCAATAAGCAGCTGTTTTACACACAAACAAAAAAGAAAATAAAATAAAATAAAATAAATAAAAATCAAGACTTCTAGTCAGAAAGTGGTAATGATTGTTTATTGGTAAGCTATAATGTTTTTTAATGTCCCATTAGTAATGTTTCAGCAATTCAAAAAAATAAGAAAGTTTGTTAATCTTTGTTGATTAATCTAAGACCATGTTCGAATTTGTGTGAGATGTGTAAGTGTATGTTATGGTTTGCACTATGGTTCCCTCTTAGGTGCAACATCAGAGTCAGTATGTCACAGAAAAGCATGCTCTTGTAAAGTCATATTACACATAAACACCAGTTGAACAAGTCACTTTCCTCTTGATGCCAAGCACCAGTCAGAAGAAGCATCATCTCAAATTTTATAGTTTTATGTAGTAATCTGAACATTTGAACCCAAGACCTCCTGTTCTCAAGTTAAGACACTCTTCTATTTTGCCTTTTTTATAAAGGGGATAGTAACTGCATATTTCTATCATAAAAACTACATATTTCTATCCAAAAAAACTGCATATTTCTATCATAAAAACTACATATTTCTATCCAAAAAAACTGCATATTTCTATCATAAAAACTACATATTTCTATCCAAAAAAACTGCATATTTATATCATAAAAACTGCATATTTCTATCATAAAAACTGCATACATGTATTTTTATCCAAAAAAACTGCATATTCCTATCATAAAAACTGCATATTTTTATCATAAAAACTGCATATTTCTATCATAAAATTAAGAAAATAAACTTATGAAGTAAGCCAAAGGATTATTTTGTACATGAGTATTTAAATCCAATCCAAAACAAAATGGTTGATTATAAATTGCTGTTTTTTGCATAATCATTCATTTCCTGCTGAATTTAGTACATTATGTACAGTTTGTATTAGAATTATTAAGCTTTTTTTTTTTTTTTTTTGCTTTTTATTTATTTATTTAATTATTATTATTATCATTATTATTATTATAATTTTTTTAAAATTAGATTCAATAGTTTAAAGAGTTCTCTCATTTGGAACACTATTACAATAAACAAAAATACCGGTAGCTAAAAAAAAGGATGATTCTCAAAAAACCGAGGCATCCGCCTATAGAATTCATAATTTAAAATTTGTTACAATGATATTTACACTGTAAACATAAAAAAGAGAGTACCAAAATGGAACGGTTTTGAATATTAAAAGTTTGATAAAACATTACATTATGTGTTTAAAGATACATTTCAGAATACTGCATTCCGTATACTTCCATACAAATACGAAAATTTTGATAGAATAGACTGTGTATTTCAATTAATGCACATAGAGCGCATTCCTCTCCATTAAAGATATTTTGAGATATTTAAAGACTACCAAAACTTCTATATTTTATCTTCTGTTTTGCAAATTTTGGTTGATGGAGAGGGATGCGCTGGCATTGAAATTTGGGGATAAAGATAAAACACATTACCCCTTAATTGCCCCAAACAACATACATTTTTGATATTAGCTAGGATACGATTTCCATATCATCTACTGCTGGCTGTGTGGTAGGACGTAGGAAATGATAACCTAAAAGTCCTAGGTTCGAATCTTTTGTCCGTTTTTTATTTGTTTTAATATATTTTATATTATTTTTTTTTACTTTCACAATATTTTTCTCATTTAAACGCACTGTATTTGCTTCCTCGACCCATTTAAATTACGCACTGCTCATCTGAACACATCATTGAAACTAGTTTCAATACATGTCGTATATATCTAACAACGATATGATCTATTGTCAGGCCACTGGTCAATACACGCGCGTTTCCTATACAATTTTAAAGTATACAAAGCAACATTATAAAGCATGTTAAACACGGAGCTACATGTATTACCATTGCAATGTAGGCGCTGCATTAGTTCACAGGCGAAAATCATGTATTGTGAATTTTGCTCTTTACAATCACAGGTAATAATAGTGAGAAAACGACCAGTGACACATTTTCATATTAAGTTTTTCCTAGTAACAATTTTGAGATGTCTTTATTACGTTAGTTTTGATATAGGCACGTTAGGCTAAAATTAATTTGCATTTGGCCTCGAGTCGATGTTGGGATATAGAGGTCTCCCAAAGGTGTAACCTTGTTTCTTGGCATTTTTCCTGTAGGCAGATTGCTCGGCTTTTTGAAACTCATTCTTTTTCTAATTTGCATCAAAGCTTATTTTAAGGGCTGATATTTACTTATCAAGTGTTCATTTTAGTAAAATAATAATAACTGAAATAAGTGTGTTTGCACAATAAAACTGACATTGCCACAACGTCTCAACCTGTTGAAAAGTTTTGATACAAATTTGCAAATATAAAAGTTAAATAGTTTCAAAATCAAATGTTAACTCATTTTCATTATTTCATAAAGATTGAAAAAAAAAAAAGATTATAGTTGCCAGGAAACCAATAAAATCTTCTGAATAAGGATAACAAATGCAGGATGAAACAAAATTAGAATTTAAAAAAAACCAATATGATATAGTTGAAACCTAATAGTAATGAAGTCATTCTCTTTGTAAAACTACCCAGAATTTATAAAATAAAATAAAAAAACATTAAGAGAAAAAGATTGAATTTATGATAGTACCATCATACATATTCAGGAGCTGTAATGAAAATTGTTTTTTTTATTCCTGTTGATTTGACATTAATATTCAATTCAATTCAATGTTCTATTCAAATCCATGTTTACTTTGTTCTGTTCAATTCAATTCTTTTTAATTTTGTTCTGTTCAGTTTTATTTTTTTATTCTGTTTAGCATGGGATTTATTAATTTTGTGATATATATATATATATATATATATATATATATATATATATATATATATATATATATATATATAAACAAAAACAAAACTAAGTGCTGGCTCACCTCTCTGTCTAGGTTAGAATCCCATTCTGTTTCCTTTTTTCTTCTGTTAAATTCCGTTTTATATATTCTATTTAGCATAGATGTATTACTTTTGTTCTTGTGTATATATAAAATCAAAAAAAAAAAAAAAAATTTTGGCTTGCAGCACATCTCGCCTCTCACCGTCTTGATTAAAATTCCACTCTGAACAGTGGCTAGAGTGAGAAAGTTTGTTAGTTTACTTTGAAAAAGTGGTGTGTTTTTTTTCCCTGGACACTCCAATTTTCTCCACCATCCCAAAACAGTGTTTTTTTCCCTTCGCACTTTGGTTCTTGTTATTGTCAAGTTGGAATTGTGTAAGTTTATTATTTTATGGGTACTCAAGATTCCTCCACTATTCCAGAACTAAATGCATTGCTGAAAGTAAAAAATAAATCTTGACTGGGGTGTAAACCACAATTAATGTAGTTCAATCAACTCTAAATAAAACAGATTTTATTAGTTTGTCGCATTGCTGGTTATCTCTTGATATTAACCCTTTAGCTGGTAATCTCTAAATATAAACAGGCAATGTGACTTCAGACTTTCATGTAATGAGAGTGTAAAGAGTGCATTTAATAGGAATCATGAAAATAAATTCTTTTCGTTTATTTTTGAGTAATTTTTATTTATTTTTAGGTTAATTAGCAGCAATATCAATCATTATTGCAATTTTCTTAAATTTCATTTCCTAAAACAACAAAATTATTTTCATGGGTTTGTTTTGTAAAATGCATTAATGTAATATGTATATTTGGTACAGTCGGTACATGATATCAGGATAAATTTGAATTTTAGAATTTTAAGTTTTTAAAGAAAGAAATTAAAATTGAATCATGGATTGTTTATGCATAGTAACAAAAGGTCATCGCTACTAATGTAAATTTATAAACTATGTATAATACTGGTAATTAAATTTTGACATTAAAAATTTGTATTTATTGATATGATTTCTCTGTCTCTCTCTCACTCTCTCTTGCTCTCTTTCTCTCTCTTTATATATATATATATATATATACATCCAATATTTTTTAGAAATAAGGATTTTTTCATAAAACAAAATTGTTTGTTTTGCCTCCACATTTGGATGTGTGGTACATGTGTGGACCACTTGACTCTTGAATGAAAAGGATTCTAGCCTTAGGTAGTGCTTCTGTGTCAACTTTGTAAAAAATTACAATCTATATAAATCTATTCTTTTGAGTGTATACATTATGTAGAGATATGAAAGCAGAAGTCAGATGATGTCAGTGCCAGCATTACTTAAGCATACCTGCTTGACAATCCAAAGAATATGACCAAAATTCAACACATTTTTAGCTCACCTGAGCTGAAAGCTCAGATAGGCTATTGCTCTCCATCTTCGTCTGTCATGCGTTAACTTTATGCTTTTTAATCTTCTCCAAAACCACTGGGCCAAATTTAATGAAAAACCATCATGCCTTGGTGAAGCCCTTTCAGATTTGCACAATTGAAAGAGTTATGTCCCCTTGGGGCCCAATAAGGGGGAAATACTGAAAAACTTTAAAAATCTTCTCCTCTGAATCTATAAGAGATATACCTTAGTTATTTCATTTATTCATCCTTAGGTCATCAATTTTCAGATTTGCACAAATGGTAGCCATGGGGCTCAAAATGGGGAAATTGTAAGGCACTGAGTGGGGAAATTGCTAAAAATTATATATTTGTCACTATATCATGAAAACTATTACCGGGTAACTTTTTGTATAGGCATGGCATGTATATTAGAATATTGTAGGTATTGACATGACAATCATTTTGATATATGGATCAAGGTCATATGTTGAAAAGGTCAAGGTCACAGCTGCAGAAGAAGACTGAAATTGCTAATTATCTTGAAAACTATTAACTTTATTGTATAGGCATGTATATAGAATATTGTAGGTATTGACGATTAAGATCATTTTGATATATGGTACAAGGTCATATGTTCAAAGGTCAAGGTCACAGCTGCAAAAGAAGACTTAAATTGCTAATTATCTTGAAAACTATTAATTTTTGTATAGGCATGTATATAAGAATATTTTATTTATGGCGATAAAGATCATTTTGATATATGGTTCATGGTCATATGTTGAAAGGTCAAGGTCACAGCTGCAAAAGAAGACTTAAAATTGCTAATTATCTTGAAAACTATTAACTTTTTGTATAGGCATGTATATTAGAATTTTGTAGGTATTGTGACAATGATCATTTTGATATATGGTTCACGGTCATATGTTGAAAGGTCAAGGTCACAGCTGCAAAAGAAGACTTAAATTGCTAATTATCTTGAAAACTATTAACTTTTTGTATAGGCATGTATATTAGAATATTGTAGGTAATGGGACAGTGATCATTTTGATATATGGTTCAAGGTTATATGTTAAAAGGTCAAGGTCATATCAACATAGGAGTACTAAAATTATAAATTATCTTGAAAACTATTAATTTCATGCATAGGCATGTATATTAGAATATTGTAGGTATTGACATGACAATCATATATGGTTCGAGGTCATATATGTTCAAAGGTCAAGGACAGAGCTACATAAGTATACTGAAATTGATTAATGATTTGAAAATTATTCATTGCACTACAGTTACTTCATGTATATTATATAAGCTACTTATAAATGAAATGTGAGTGGATATATTTCTGATTCAGTTTTGTGGTAGTTCTTAACTTGAGAAAACTTTTAAAGTTTCTGTACTTAATATATTGTCTATTGCACTTTGCAAACAATATTGGACATATCTTCAGGTGAGCGTAAAGGCCCATGTGCCTCTTGTTGTTAAGAAAAAACCATCTAGCATGACAAAAGCCCTTTTTAAAAATCAAGTCTAAAATTTTTAATATCATAAAATTTCCATATTGGCATAGGAATTGAGCAGTCTATGTTAGTTGTGATAATTGCTAGCTTTAAAGGGAGATAACTCATATTTTATATTGACAATGGAAACATATTCTACTGTTTTGCGCTAAGGATGTTTTCAATAGTTTTATATTTTTCCTTCATTTTTTATTGATTTTTTATTTTTTATTAATTTTTTTACAGAAAATATCCCGGTTGCCATGACAACCACACAACCACGGAATTCCTCCGAATGGCAGCTTTATAGAGTTTTACAACGTGCTAATTTACTACAGTATTACGACACCTTTATTGCTCAGGGTAAGATATCAATTGTTTTTCTTTTTTGTTAAACAAAATTGCTCCTTTATTAATCTTAGTAACCAAGAGCAAGCATATTGTAAAATACATTACAATCCATTACTACTAATATTACGAGAGTGATTAATTGATGGCAAGATGATATTTAATTGTTTTAGAGATCAGAGTAGACCAGTGAAGTTGTTATGATTTTATGTCAAATCTGAGAAAAATTTTTTTATATAAATTTTGACAAAATGATTTTAAATTTGAAACATATAAAAATTATATCTTTTCTAAAGCAAATAAAATACAAAAAGATTTTTTCAGACAAACTGTTTGGTGACACATTTGACAGCCTAACCTAAACAGAATGAACATGGTTACTGACAATGAATTTTTATTCAATGGAAAAAAAAAGATATGGAAATTGTGCTACATTTTAGCAACTATTTTCTGCTTTAGTTGTGTAAAATCCTATGCATTTTACCACTGTGAGCCTCAGACTTTGGGCATTTTATCTTGTAGGTGTCAAATCATAGGTATTTAATCACCCTGAGCTTAAACCCAATATTTCTACATAAAACATTGAAATTTTAAATTTAGACAAGATCACAACACCAGTCACTGTATACATTTGAATATCACCAATATAATCGGAAAAATATTAACTGAAACATGATGCATCACTGTTTTTTATATCTGAACACTCCCATTTGTATCCAAGTGGTATAAAGCACATGCTTAGATAGGCAATGACTCTCATTGTCCTAGGTTTAAATCTCATTCAGGCAGATCGTAGTGTGTTTGCCAAAGGTGGGTGGTTTTTTGTTTGAGTACGGTACTCTAGTTTTCTCAACTTTATTTCACTCCTATTTCTATCATCACTCTAGATATAAACAACATGATGTACATCATTTACTGGGGCATAAAACACCATTAATCCAGTTCACTCAACTCGCTGCATAATAACATTTCATCAGTTGAATGTTGAAATAAAATGCCTGGTATTTTATTACGATATTAGTCGAGTCAATCTATGAAAAAATAGAGTCAAACTTCAAAGTAATTGCATCAGAAAATATTTTTATGCGATTGTTTTTAGGAATTGTGTTTTTATTCACCATTAAAAAAGTACCAATTTCAATACAGTGGAATTTGGGTTTTTTGCCAATTGAAGTTACCAATAGCATTTTCTATAGAAAAGGGAGATAACTCTGTATATTGTGATCCTAAATTTTACACAAAAATTTTCAAAAACTTCAAATTTACTCTGATACTATATGAAGAGCAACCTAGAAATTAGGTGGATATTTATACATAGACTGAAAATAGATAATTTAAGACAATTTAGAATGTAATATGTAAATGGAATGTAAAATAATTAAATTATTTTGTTGAAAGAATTTATGCAAAATGCTGATTAAGGGCATGTTGATGAGATGGAAAAAAGATTTATTCACTCAAATATATTTTGTTATACACAAAAATGATAAAATAAGTATATCTCAGGTTAAAAACATAACTTTTCTATACTTCTACTTCATTACTTTGAGTATTCTGTTATTAATTCCTCATCACTATAGAAACATAAGATTGTGAAAGACTCAGAATAAAATGCAACTAAATAAAAATGGGCCAATAATTACACTTAAATGAAATCAGAAATGTTGAATATACATATGGAATCAATTATGATTGATTAATTCCTGGGTCTTTGCTTAACCTTTTGTTAAAATAGCAAAAAACATATGATAATTGGACTAAAACTCCACCTGTTTACAGGAGTTATCTCCCTTGTCTATAGACATTTAAAACTTCTCAAAAACTTGTTTCCCCTTGTCAGATTTTGGTAGACTTTTTACTATGAACATTTCATGTATTTGAGAGCATATTAGTAACAAAACTTTTTCTGTTGCAATTGATTAGTTTGAGGTCAAACTGTAGATTGACTAGACTATATTCATATATAATAAAGTCATGGCAATTTTTTTTTTTTTTTTTTTTGTCTCTGATGTTTGTACATGTATATATAAATGTATATATATAATTTCAATTAAAAAAAAATTTTGAAAACTAAAATTGTTGTTACTCAATTCTGTATTGTCATAAAGCATATCATTTTTCAGGATTGTCAGTAATTTTTTTCATTCCAATATATATTATTTTTACATACAGTATATGTAGGTCATTGAGTATTATTAAGGTTATTTTAAATGTTTTTATTTTAATATTTGGATATCTTTGGGCATTCACAGCAATAAAACACAATATCATTCAAAGACTAATATCAATTTTATATTGCTACATGCAGTCAAGATAATTTTATCATTTTTTATTCAATCAGAGATTTTTCATTATGCTAGCAGAATATTAAGAAAAATTAAGAATTTAAAAAAAAAAAAATTAAAAATAATCTATGTTTCAATTGGCTATTAAAATTTAATTGAAAATTTATGTTCTAAATTTTCAGTTATATTAAAATGACAATTTTGCATTATTATCAATATTCATGTAAATATATTATAGGATGATTGAACTGATATTGTGAAATATTGTCCTGAGTTAACTCTACATTTGCATGAGCTTGTGAGTGTAAATGTCGAGTCAACTCAGGATAATATTTCACAATATCAGTTTAATAACCCTTTTTTTATATAACAAAATATATTTCATTTGCTTTCCACTTGAATTTCATCTAAAAAATACCATTTTTGTCTCAAAGTACACAAATATTGCACTAGTTTTTATATATTGTTTTAAGAACTAATGCAATACCATTTTTTTGAAAAAAATGTCCCCTTCAGCCATGATTCATACGACTGTGTAATGTGACATAGTGTGCATTGTGAAAAATGGATTTGGAAACCTTGGATCAGAACAAAGTTTGCATGCAAATATCAATATATATTGCATGATAACACCTCAGAATTTATCGTTTTATTGCTGCATGCAACATATATTACTATATAATAAATATAGTAGAACTTTGATAACTCGAAGTGCACTGGACTTTGGAAGTGACTTCGAGTTATCGTGTGTGCGAGCTATCTAAGTTAAAGGATAATGTCACCTTAATACTAGTATATGTTTTCCACTACAGAAATCTTTGATGTTGTAAACAGTTACCAGCAACTCAAATGAGATGCAATTGAGAAAAACAATAAATACTAATAGATACTTTTGAAACATAATTATAATAATAATGATAATGTATTAAAGAATTGATATCGAGCACAAATGTGTACAAACATGTTGTTTTATTTTAAAATCATAATGTAGACGAACAACGGGATCCGAAATCAGATATATGTACCGGTACATGTTTATTAACAATACTTATTTATTACGAAAATTAATTATTTATTATGAAAATATGTACAGATAGTTAATAAAATTACAAAGCAGTGCATTAAGTTTTTAATATTTTAATGCATTCATGAGTACCATGAGGTTAGTCGAGGCAGCATATTAATCGGCTTCCATAATTAAATACATGTATTAAATATTAATCCATTAATTGATACTAATTAGTATGGTAGATAACTAGAACTACTCTGTTCACTTCTCTAATAATTATTGATATGTGATTTCTCTGATTGTTTTAATTAATGGGCCATTGATCACACATTGTTGGAATAAAATTTGAGTTTTTGAAGTTAATTTTAATAGATTTTTTGAACTACAGACCAAATTTTAATTCAAGTTATCGAGGGTATTCGAATTACAGAAGGTTGAGTTATCGAAGTTGTCTTAATAAAATATACAGAAAACATGGGACAAAATACAGACTTTAAGTAATAGTTGAATTAGTTGAGTAATGGTGTTTAATGTCACAGTCAAGAATATTTCACTTATAACGAGACATCGCCAGCTAAAGGCGAAAGTGCAGAAATTTTGCCTGTGCGTTGCACTGATGGCATTATACAGCAGGGTTCTTATCGTGCCAAGCCTGCCATGACACGGGACCTCGTTTATTTTTTAGTTCTCATCCGAAAGAACCGTGACTTTCATTTCGTAATGCCGAGTGCTTGGCGAAAGAACAGTCACTACCCACTTTGAAGTCTTGGGTCAGACCCGGCCAGAATTCGAACCCACGACCTTCCACTTACTGAGTGAGCACTCTACCAACTGAGCTACCCCAGTGGCCTTCAAGTAATACATGGTATTCCAGTTATCAAAGTCATACTGTATACATAAATATTTGTGTATATATATATTTATATACATAATCATAATGGTTTTATGAAATACTGTAATGGGTATCGTTACATGTTCTCTAATTAAATATAGCTTACTGCAAAATAATAATAATAATAATAAAATGAAATAAAAATAAATAAATAAATTAATTAAATTAATTTTTAAAAAAATAATTAACATAAATTAAAAAAAGGAAAAGAATTTACTGTAATATAGATAAATCTATATACATGTATTCATAAAATTTAATCAGATTTTTTTGTAAAATATTTACTTTTAGTAGATTTAATCTAAATAATATATTACACATAGTCACATTGTGACAGTAGGGTTGACAAAGGGTGTGTCTACAAATTCCTGCTGTGGTGATCTTTTTTTCAAATTCAACATATATATGTACACTTATCTATTAAGAATTCAAAATGTAACATCATTTTGATCTCGACCTTATTTTTTACATTATAGTTAGTTAGTTGGTAGAATGTTGTTTTACATCACATCAGCATTTATTCACCTATTTGTGGCGAGACTCCTCCCCTCAACTAACCTCTTCATGCCCACAGGCACATAAGGCCCCAGTTTGTGACAAGACAATTTTATATTAATCTCTAAGATTAATATTACCACAACTCCACGTGGCACATGAGTGTGCAAGTGTTTCTGATCTGCATGGTACTAGTGTGCACTTATGGCAACTTTAACAAGTGCTAATTCACTCACCTGCAATGTCACAAAAATTGCAAACCACTCATTTCATTATTCTGGTACTGAGCGAACCAGTATTACTTTAAGAGATTTGTCCCTGTATTTTTTTTAATTACTTAATGAAATACACCCTCAAAAATGTTTAACATTCAGAATTCAGAATGTAATGCATGTATCATTTTATGACATGAAGATAACTGAAGCTGTCATGTGAAATCGTGTATAGCCAGTTATTTTAGTAAGGCTAAATTTTGGTGATTTTTTTAAGACAGTTGAAAATTTTTGCGTATTTATTTTGTGATATAAAACAAGTCGCTCATTGTCTACTAGTATACAAATATTTTCAAGATTTTATTTTGGTGATTTTAATACTACCTCCCCAAAATATTGCCTAAATTTTATACCTTTACAATCCCCGAATGGCAAAAAGCATTGATTTTTTTTTCCATGTCTCCTGTGATGCAGGGCATCACTTTTTTATGTCTTATCCAAATGGCTCAGGTAATATGATAGCTAAGTTTTTATGGTAGAAAGTCACAGGTTTGAAAGCTTATAATGAATGCAGTGTGATAATGCTGGTTTCAAATACGATTTTATTTAGCAACTCATCTGTTTTTTAGTAGAAGAAAAATTCAGCTGGGGTGAGTAAGTGAGTGGGTTATTGTTTAAAGCTGAATCAGCATTGTATTGCAGCTCTTTATGGCTAAAGTGGAGAGTGGAGTGGAGTAATGGAGTTTTACACCCCAGTCAAATCTTTCACTTATTTCCAGGCGGTCAGTTCTGGGCTGGTGGAGGAAACCGGAGTGCCCGGAGAAAACCACAGACCTTTGGCAAGCGAACTGACAAACTTTCTCACACTATGATTTGTCCTGAGTGGGATTCAAACCCAGGCAGTGAGAGGCGCTGTGATCCCTAAGCGCGCACTTTAGACCACTCAACCACTGAGCCCCTTTCATGGCTAGAAAAGGTTAAAGATACAACAGTACAAATAAAACATTAAACTGATGTTAAACTAAATATATATAAACTATTTTAAAACTAATGCTAAACTAATCAGAACCAGTAATGTCAGAGATAAGTAATAAAAAAAACTGTATAATATATGAAAACAATCAAATTTTATTTCACAAGTATTTTTTTCAAAGAAATTTTAAAAGTTTATGTCCACTAACATTGGTAAAAAGGTCTTGCATTGTGAAGCAAAATCAACTCAACTCAGAAAAATGTCTTGAATAGATTGTTGAACTTGACAAGGGACAAGTTGGATGTTCTCCTTTTAAAATAAAGAAATTAGTAAAATAAGCAAACAAAGATAAAATATTTTCCTCACATTTTTGGATCACCAGAAGATAAATGAAAACCGAATTTTTCCTATTTCTGAAGATTGTTTTTTTTACAAGCTAGATTTATCAAATTTACAATTTTTTGAACAAAATGATTGATTTGAAAAATTCCGTTGTAAATATATATTGTTACTTTTAAAGACTATTTATTTTTTAAATTTGTTTAAATTTGTTTAATATAAGTCAACAAGTAAATCAAATTTCACGAATTTTTTTTTTTTTTTTTTTTTTTGATGGAGGTTTCTTTTGATGTAGACCGATTTTAAAAGGTCTCACCATTCCACATATTTCTTGTGAACCGTTTCAAATGATAATTTGTATTCAGATGCTTTTACACGATAATCCTTGGAAGTTTTATGATAAATTATTACTAGCAACACAGAGAAATTTGCATTTATGCAGAATAATTTTTTTTTTTATTTCTCCACCTTTTGAAAGAGATTGTTAGTCAAAGGTAAAAAATATATAGGCAATTATCCAGGTAAAAAAACGACTGTCTGTTAGATTTGCATAATATTTCAAAGCAGCATTATTGTTTATTATCAAATATTTCATCTATTACACATACGAAGCACGGATTTTAATAATCATCATTTTTATTGTTTACACCTTAAAATATATTTTTATTATTGTTATTTAATTACTTGATGATGTTTTATTTTTTTAGTTATGTAAATAAACTAACTTTGTGATAAATATAACCAACTGAAGGTAAAACATCCTTTTGTTACACCCCCCACCCACCCATTAAAAAAAAAAATTTCACTAAAATGTTTCAAATGAAAACGTTTTTTCGTTACATGCCCACCTTCCCCTATTACATTCTATGTACAATTTTTAAAAAAATATTTTTCTCTGAAATGTTCCAAATGAAAACGTCCTTTCATTACATTCCCACCCATCCATTACATTCTTTTGTGAAATGTTTGAAAAAAATATTTTTCACTAAAATGTTCCAAATGGCTTGATTTTTGTCATTTTTGACCATTTCAGTTGAAATTAAAATTTAGTGTAGCATACAAAAGAAGGAAGTCTTTCCCAAAATATATGATATCTGGTGGACATGAAAATCCAAATACCAGCAAATGTATGCATTTTGTACTTTATCGAGTTCTAATTGTGGTCAAAAGTAACAGTTTATTTTTATTTTATCCACCATTAAATATTATCATTTGATAGTATTTTTTTGTGAATTATTTTTCATAAATATATTTTCAGAAATAAGCAGTGATATTTTTTGCCTGAGGTAGATTTAATGAGATATAAAATTATAGCTCACAAAATGTTTCAATGTCTGAACAAGTTAGAATACATTTGTATATAAGGGCAAATGTTGAAGCCATTTAAGGTGCATTGAATTCAAAATAACAATTTTTTATTTTTTTCTATTTACAGAACAGTGCCAAAAGTCTTTCCTATATCCTATTTTAATTTTTCTTTCTGGGTAAAATTGGTTTTTATAAAAAGAAAAAAATTCCTTAAGTAATTTCTGGGCCAATTTTAATAAAGTTATCATTGTAAGAACTTTAATATTTTTACGGAATTCAGGTGATATATATTTTTTTCACTTTCTCACCATTTTGTAAAAACTGAAAAATTATGGGTAAATCACTAATAAGAAATTTACAGCACGATTTATTTTATTCTGAAGCTAAAAATCAGCTGTAAGCTTTTAAAATGTGTTCAATTTTTCATTTTTAAAAGTTACCAATCAGACAGAAAATTTGAACTCACAAAAAAAAATAAAAATAATAAAATAATAATAATGATAAAACAAATATGAAAAATAGATAAATTAAAAAAATAAATAAAATTTTAAGAAATAAAAGGAAGAAATAATTTTCTGTCTTATAATTAAAACTTCATTAAAATTAGTCCAGGAATAAATTTCAGAAAAAAATATTTTAACAAAATTTGTGTAACATACACATACCAGTAGAAAGCAAATGGAAAATTATGTAACAGTAAAGACTTCTGGCATGGTTCTCATTGCATGTTTAATGTTTTTGATTCATTTTATAATAGAATGATTACAAATACCCAAATTATCGGTTTTATCGGTATACACTGTTTGGTATACAAAATTATGAATGAATGGGAATAAGATCAGGAAAACTTAAAATCTAATTGATTCTGTGAGAGAATTTTTCAGTTTGCTTTGCTGAAATTTGGTGGTTTTCTTTGGGCACTCTGGTTTTCCCTACCATCCCCGAATTGACTTCCCCAGTATAAGTGAAAAATTTTGACCAAGGCAGAAAACAACATTACTCAACCCAACTCCCTTAAATCTTGTCAAGTAAAACAAACAAACCCCCCCCCCCCCAAAAAAAAAATCTTTTCCTTTGCTTAACATGTTGTTACATTTTTTTATCATCAACCCCAATCGAGGATCAACACATTTTTTCTAATTAACTTTAAATTTAAATTTTAATTTTAAAAAAATTGACAAGAAAATGAATCAGTTTATTTTCAAATTTACGAGAATTGAAAAAAGGAGAATTTTCAATGTCTCATGTTAACTTTCTCTTTGATCATTTAACATACACATTCTATTGCTCAAAAAATTTATCATTGAAAATTTACCATGGTCAGACATTTGCATAACGAGATGTTAAAAAAGAAAAAGATTATTTACTAAAGGATCGTTTCTTAAACCGAGACCTTAAAATGAATAACGGTAAAACATGCAAATAAAAACGGTGCAATGACACCTTCATTGACAAATTTTACTTGTAATTATATGATGTAAAAATAAACTAAACTTAATTAATGTAATTACAATTATAGGTGTTACGTCGCCTGTCTAGGCATACAAGTAAATGTAGATATGCTAAGGGTCATGTTTTGCCTAGAAAAAAAATCGTAAATAACAAACTTGAAACGTAGTTAAAAATGGGTATCATAATATACCTGCAAATATTGATTCCATTCAATTTTTCTAATGAGATCAAAGTGTCCTTAAAATCACAAAGTATCATGAATTTTATAGATTTTGATGTTTAAGCATGAATTGGCACATCATGGAAATGTGGTTTTTAGCTCAGCTCACCTGGCAAAGCTTGCAAGGGTCTGTGTAGCCTTGTGTTCATAAACTTTCATCTTCTCCTCTGAAACTAAATGGGCAATCCAATTGAATTTTGGTATGGAAGGTCTTTGGTTGTTATAGATTAAAAATATATCCAACATGTCCCTCTGAAATCCAAAATGGCTGCCATCACTATAAATAGCAAAAACCTTTAAACGGCCATTACAGGTTCATTAATGTACTGATTTCATTGAAATTTGAAACATAGAAAAAAAAAATGTCAGGATAAAACATTTGTAACTGATATTTCTTTACAATTTTTCATTTTGGCAATAATCACTTAATATGCAACTAAGGTGTATTTTTAGCCTACATCTTTGAAAATCTTTTCCCCTGAAAGTACATGGCCAATTAAAAGGAAATTAATTATAAATAGTTCTTGAAATATTAGAAAATATTGAGTTTGTCTACATTGAAATAATTGGATATACATGTATTTTAAAAAGTCAGAAACAAAATTAAAGGTGTTCCAAGTGAGCAATACAGGCCCTTTTGGGCCTGTTGTTCAACCCAAAGTCAAGATCCTTTCACTGATATAAAGGTGGTTAGATCTTGAATATAGGAGAAAACCTTGGATAATCCCAGACCTTGTCAAACAAACTGACCAAATTCCTTACTAGGATCTAACAAAGTGAGATCTGAACCTTTGCATTTAAATGTGCTGTAATTGGTAAAGACATGCTTAAAACAATTCCATCATCAAAACTTACAGAAAGTTAAAGTTTTATCTTAACAAATGAGAAGCGCTAACGTAACAAACATAACGTATCTATGTAAACAAATGTCAGTTTTCTTGAGCACTACTGTATACTTGCGTTCCAAACAAGTAGACCTGTACAGCACAGCACAATCTGGGTGTTACAAATGCATTTCTGGCTATAGGTTACCAATAGTGCTTAATTGGCAGGATTTGCAAAAGCTTTTGCTTTTTGTTGATTTTTTTATAACATACCAACAGTGTTTTTTCTGATAGGACTTGCTAATCAGCAGCCTCTTGTGAATTTCTTTAAAACTTGTCAACAGTGCTTTTCTGGTGGCAGTACTTGCTAACTACAAGCCTCCTGTCTTAATTTTTCACTTATTGTATTTTAGGTGGGGATGATGTACAACAGTTATGTGAGGCAGGAGAAGAGGAATTCCTAGAAATAATGGCTTTAGTTGGAATGGCCAGTAAGCCGTTACATGTCAGAAGACTACAAAAAGCTCTACAAGAATGGGTCTCAAATCCAGGTAGGTTTTGAATGTCTAGCAGACTATTACATGTCAGGTGTCACATCCAGGCGGGTTTTAATGACCAGTATACCATTACATGTCAGGTGTCAGATATAGGCAGGTTTGAATGACCAGTGTACCATTACATGTCAAGTTGTCAGATCCAGGCAGGTTTGAATGACCAGTATACCATTACATGTCAGGTGTCAGATCCAGGCAGGTTTGAATGACCAGTAAACCATTACATGTCAGGTGTCAGATTCAGGCAGGTTTGAATGACCAGTATACCATTGCATGTCAGGTGTCAGGTCCAGGCAGGTTTGAATGACCAGTGTACCATTACATGTCAGGTGTCAGATCCAGGCAGGTTTGAATGACCAGTGTACCATTACATGTCAAGTTGTCAGATCCAGGCAGGTTTGAATGACCAGTATACCATTACATGTCAGGTGTCAGATCCAGGCAGGTTTGAATGACCAGTATACCATTACATGTCAGGTGTCAGATCCAGGCAGGTTTGAATGACCAGTAAACCATTACATGTCAGGTGTCAGATTCAGGCAGGTTTGAATGACCAGTATACCATTGCATGTCAGGTGTCAGGTCCAGGCAGGTTTGAATGACCAGTGTACCATTACATGTCAGGTGTCAGATCCAGGCAGGTTTGAATGACCAGTGTACCATTACATGTCAAGTTGTCAGATTCAGGCAGGTTTGAATGACCAGTATACCATTACATGTCAGGTGTCAGATCCAGGCAGGTTTGAATGACCAGTAAACCATTACATGTCAGGTGTCAGATCCAGGCAGGTTTGAATGACCAGTAAACCATTACATGTCAGGTGTCAGATCCAGGCAGGTTTGAATGACCAGTGTACCATTACATGTCAGGTGTCAGGTCCAGGCAGGTTTGGATGACCAGCAAAAGCTCTCAGATCAAGATGTGTTATGTCTTGAGGCAATAGAATACTTTCTGTTAGAACCAGGTAGGTTTGAAAGACCTGCTAACAGTTTTTCAAGAGTGACCATATAAGATACATGCTGTTTAGCGAGTTATTTTTGCAGGGTGCAAATTTTGGCCTATTTTGACAGTATTATTAAAATTGTCAAAACAGTAAATCATGAAAATTTTGTTATACCAGTTGACTAAGTTGTTTAAGATTGCTAAACAAATGCGCTAAAATTTTCAACTAACTTTTCTTGACAAAATCACCAATATTGAGCCCTGCTATAGGGTATATCAACAATTTAGGTTAAACAAGTTGTGAAAAAAATTTTACATTTGGAAAGTTTTTTCTATATTAGTTCTAGAATATATATTAGTTCTAGAATAATGGCTACAAAAACAAGATCTGAAATGATTTTGAAAATTTTTTATCAGTCCAAAAATCTCAAGCAAAGTGGAAATAATTTAATTATTTATCATGAATATGCAGTACGTGTTTTTTACAAATTAGAAATTACAGATCAGATTTCCCTTTTATGATGTATGTAGATTGTATAGCTTCATTGAGTATTATAAACGACTCCATATTTCATTAAATTCCAAAATTTATAGATTTTAATGAGCATTAGTAAAAGAACAGTTTTTCATTTATCTTAACTTTGGAATTTGTATTATTAGATTTGAAGATAGATATTTAACACAAAATGCAATGTTTATAGACATGATAAGTTTTTTCTCGCAAAAGTAGATCATTCTTGTAAAAAGGGCATTTCTAGCTCACATAGTAAATAGGTCCAAAATGAAATCAGTAAGACCTCTTCCCACATTTCCCTTTGTCTCGTGTCATTTAATCATATTGAATTTTTCATTCTAGCTCACCTGGTTCATAGAGCCCAACTAATTTTTTATCATGAAGTTTTAGTAGAAATTTTTCTACATAAAGACTTTATGACTCTTATTCTTTTATTTTGATGAATTGCCTTTAATGTTATATCCATACAAGCATATAAGTGGTTGAAGGTTGTGGAACTCTTCTGTAATAAAGTTAAGAAAGTTACCATATACCATCTGTACTTCATAAGGTATGTGTGGTATTACATGTATACTGGTATAACACAATATGGCAGGACAATACAATAATATATACACAAAATTAAAACTTGGTTTATTGTGGAATTTAAAAAAAATAAAAATAAATAAAACACTAGGTTCTTGTTTTTGCCATTTCACTTCTTCTCCTGTTGGTAGTTTCCTCAGCTTTTAGGTAATCCGTTGCAAAGCAAATCAAAAGAAATCAAAGGACAAGATAATGAATGAAAAAATCAGTTTGTTGTATTTATGATGCAGATTTTAAACTTAGCCCAATAAGCCATTCAAGTTTGCCAGTCGCTGAACTCTAAAAACAAATGTGTAAATTTTGTTTCAGCTGGTTTCCAGTCAGCAGCACCACCATCATCTCTTTTAGGAACTCCAACAATATCTTCCCCAGGATCTGCAATTCCAGCAGTAAGTCATGCTCCAGTTAACATGCCTCCATCACAGTTGACACCACTAAGAGATCCATCACAATCATTACAAGCTTATACCACCAATTCTGCGCCAACCAATAGCTCATCAATCTGGAGTTCCAACACACATCCCCAGCTTAGTCATAGTCCAGGTCTTGCCAATACCCCTGGAAGTTCCTCTGGGGGCTCTGCACAGGGAGAACTTAAAGATGTAAGTATCGTTAAAGCAAGGAAAAGAAATTTATTTTGCAGATTTTCTTGGAATAATTTTTTTTTGCTTAATTATTTTACATTTGCATTTTTAAGTTAATTGTTGAAAATTGCGAAATTATGCCAAAATTTTATACATAGGTACTTTAGATCATCAGCCACTGAGGCCCTAACATGAGTTGTAATTGCCATGAGTTGTGATAGGTGCTTTACTAATTGCCATGAGTTGTGATAGGTGCTTTAGATCATCAGCCACTGAGGCCCTAACATGAGTTGTAATTGCCATGAGTTGTGATAGGTGCTTTAGATCATCAGCCACTGACGCCCCAACATGAGTTGTAATTGCCATGAGTTGTGATAGGTACTTTTGATCATCAGCCACTGAGGCCCTAACATGAGTTGTAATTGCCATGAGTTGTGATAGGTGCTTTAGATCATCAGCCACTGAGGCCCTAACATGAGTTGTAATTGCCATGAGTTGTGATAGGTGCTTTAGACCATCAGCCACTGAGGCCCTAACATGAGTTGTAATTGCCATGAGTTGTGATAGGTGCTTTAGATCATCAGCCACTGAGGCCCTAACATGAGTTGTAATTGCCATGAGTTGTGATAGGTACTTTAAGACTACTAAATCACATTTATCTTTAACACATTAAAACTGGGATTCATTAATTTTGATTTAATTTTACAATTTTATTGAAGACTCTTGCCAATTCAGATCCAAACAATTATTACCATGGACAGGATAAAGATCTTTCAGGGTCTCCTGGACCAACACCTGTTTTAGTGGAGAGTCAGATTAATGCCATTGCAGAGGCAGCTGCCAAACTATCCAAAGAGTTGCCTCCCTTTGAACCTAAGGGATTGAGTCTTAAAAAACAAATTAACAGAGAAATACTGGTAAGTTTAAAAGTATACCTTAATGTATTTTTTTCCCTTCTTTTCTTTTTCGTTTTAATTTTGATTATTATGGTCTGTTGTGTATAGCACAGTATATAATTAAAGTTATCTTTACACATTCTTAAAACTTGGATCCATTAATTTCATCTTTTGATAAGGTGTTAGCTCACAAAATTAGTATGCTGCAGACAAGCATATCACTTCTCAAGTCCATTATCATGGCATTTGGTTAACCAGTGGATACTCTATCCACTTAATACTGAGCAGCAGGTTAGGAAGTTATATCTAGAAGTTTAGTTTTATGTATGACCTGGCTGGGGTTTGAACCCATGTCTATACCAGATTAAACTTTGAGACAAGAAGATGAATGAAACTGCAAAAAAAAAAATAAAAATAATAATAATAATAATAATAATAAAAAATTTAAAAAATAATAAAAAATGAAACTAAAAAAAGAATAAGTAAATAAATAAATAATACATTTTTACATTGCTAATGTAAATAAACAAATAGGTATTGTTGCCAGTTCACAGTTGAACTCCAACAGATACTAGTGTTTTCATCGTTAATGGTAAACAAGGTTTTTACCAGGAATATGTTTAATATTTATAAAAAAGAAATTTCTTTTTAATTTTTTAGATATTGATGCAGGCCACAGACGATGACCCCAATAGAATGGAAGAGTTAAGAAAATATGCTGCAATATATGGTAGATTTGACTCAAAACGAAAAAATACCAAACCTATGTCCCAACATGAGGTAAGTTTACTGTTTTAAGTAATGTTATGAAATGAATAAAGTGAAATAGATTTTTTTTTTTTCAAAACCAGTGCTAATGTCAAATTATTCACTTAAAGCATTTTGCATTACTAAATGTTCTGTATAGGTATTTTTGAGGAGACCTGGAAAGAGCAGTTGGTTGTCTGAAATTTTTTTCAATTTTTTTCAGCTGTTCACAATGAGAACAAGATTATTAATTTTTAAGGATTAATCTTAAAACAAACAGTCTGTAATCTTGCCATGCAATCCATGACATTTCCATGGTTTTCTTGTACTAGCTCACCAAGTCAGTATGTCACAGACAAGCATATTGCTCTTTTTCACCATGTCAACCAGTCAGTGTTCAATATTTCTAATGCTAAGTGCCAGCCAAGGCAGCAGTATTTCAAATTTTAATGTCCTATGAATGACCCAGATGGAGTTCAAACCCATGACCTCCTGCTTTCAAGGCAAATGTTCTACCATTGGGCCACCAAGGCCCGAAAAGACTGCCATTTTATTTCAAAATAAAAATTCTTTTGGCATTGGAAAAAAATTTGTCTGAAACTCATTTCTGTGATGTCATCTTTGAAAACAGCTGTTACAAAATCAGGCATTTTACATAGCCTGTATTTCATCAAGGTTTATTGTGTTGTTGAATACTCAATGAACTGCTTCAAACAAAAATTGTTTTGGAAGAGCATCTTGTATCTAAACAATGATGGCATATACAAGTTTACTTATTTAAATACCATGTACGATGCAATGTTAGAAAAATTAGGATAAATAATGCCTTTTTAACTTTAAAAAACATGTACAGATTTATTACTTCCAACTGGAAAAAATATGTACAAAGGGAGGTTGTTTAAATATTTGGACCAGAGATGATTTACATAAAGGGAGTTTCTGAAAATTTTGCAATTACCAGTCAAGTACTTAAAAAGAAATAAGTAGTGCATGCCTATCAAGTCACACACATTGCATATGTGTGACACACAGTTTTTTATGTAAAATACGCTCACACGCTAAGCTTTCACATATACACATATTATTAAATTGTGAAGAAAATATTAACTGACAACAAAGATCTATCATTATAATGAATGAACAATTTTACACAGTTATTTTCATTTTTCCGGGGATGCCATGATATTGGATTGTCACACGCATAATTTTAAAAACCCTTGACAGCTATGGTAGTGACCTAGATTTACTTTTAAAAACTTAGATGAAATAAAAACCACATGCAATGGTTGACTTATCTACAGTATTTAGAAATACATATTATGTTTCTATTGTAAATGGCACAAAGGGTACATTGTTGATTGCTCAGAAATCTGCAAATTCCCAAATGTAAGATCCAAAGATTTACTATAAAACTACAGGCTAGGTTCAACTCATGAACAGCATTTAGGAAATAAAACCATCTTGATGCAAATGGCAGAAGGGGTATCTTCTTGATTGTTCAAAAAAACAAAAAAAAAAAAAAAGAAAAAAAGAAAAGAAAAGAAATTCTCAAATGCAAGATCTTAAGGAGAGTAAACCATCCTTTTAGAAAGGCAATCCCTGTTTTGTTTACAACTAAAATGTGGTACTAAAAAAAGTTTAAAGTCAACCATTTGTGTTTTATTGATTTAGAGTTGCTTTAAATCATTATAATAAATTCATACTATTGCATGCACTGAAGTGCAGATTATCTTGCAAGAAGAAATTTAATGATTTTCCAATTATTATGAAGATTTAATGTCGTTTTTATGTCAAAGAACTCGGCTTTTTAAGGGTAAAGCTTGGATATGAGTAATAAAAATTCTGAAAAATTAAATAGCAGTTTTGGGGAAGTTGTAATTGGAAATTTTCAAAATTGATGCGACTTTTGAATGAATCTTTAGAGAAAATTTTGATGGATATTTTATTTCAGATCTCTGTAAACGAAGCTGCTGCACAATTATGTCGGCATATACCCTCGTTGTTAACAAGGCGTGAGGATTTATTTCCCTTGGCACGCCAGGTGGTAAAGAACAGCGGTTACCAGTATTCCAAAGGACATTCGAGGTAAATTATTTATTCCTGTTATACCATGTTTTCTGTTCATATTTGTTAAATTGACACTTTCGTAGATTCTTGTTCATTTCTTGAAATTCATGTGGAAATAGAACCCAAAAATTTTTTTTCTCAATTTACAGTATTTTCATAAGGTTGAAAATTAGAACCAAATTTTGTCCAGGCTATTGAGCCAAAAATAAAGTTTGAATAAAATGAACCCAAATCATCAAATGGATTTATTTGGTTTAAATGGTATCGACCTTCGTTATTTGGGAACTATAAAAATTTATATATAAGAAAAACATTAGCTGTTAAATGTTTTTTTGTGTCATTTTCCTGGGTGGCGACCGGGGATTTAGGGTTTCACTTTTCTTATGTCTTTTTATGTCTGCTTTATGTTGAAATGGTTTAATATTCTGGGTGTAATTTGTTATTAATGAGGTGTAACATGTTAAAGTTTAGAACAGGAAAGTTGGTATAAAACCCACTTGTTTTTCTTATTCAAAAAGTTTTGATTTTTTTGAAAAATTATATGTGATGATGCTCACATTAATATCATTTGACATGACCTTCTAAAATTTCTTTTTTTGAGGAAATGTTGCCTTTAATAGGTTTTAAATTGTTTGTAATGTTGTTTGACAATTTGACCTCTCATCAGCTAACCAAATTGAGAGCAATTTTATTAACCTCTTAGGATTAATGTTACAACAAGTTCATTTATGTATAATATGTGTGAGATGTGCCAGTGTGTACTAGTGTGCACTAGCATGTACTCGGGCCCACTTTTGGTAAGGTACTAGATCACACAATCAGTATGCCCCAGACAAGCATATCACTTCCCCTGTCTTTTATCTGGCACTTAGAAAATGAGTCTCTTCTCTTTTATTCTCATGTCAAGTGCCAGGCATAGGAACAATATTTTAAATTCTTACATATGACTCAGCTAGGTTCAAACCCATGACCCTCTCACTCTTGAAGCATATACTATTCCACAAAACCACAGAGGCAGTCTTCCTGGAAACAGGTATACGTTTCTTTATTTTTTGGGATACCTAGTACTTCTGGTAAGCTATTTATTTAATTACTCATTAAATGTCCCTCAATTACCATTACCCTGTACATTGTTATGGTTGGATGTTGAATATGGTATATCTAGCGTTGCCCTTAAAACTTCCTCTGTATATACCAGTCATACCTAATATTTTTTTTTTTGTTATTTTAAATTACATTGTAAAAAAAGTAGAAAAAAGAAAATGTTACTGTAAGTGATATTAGTTGAGTTTGAATTGAATTTTTCATTCATTCATTCATTCATTCATTCATTCATTCATTTATTGATATTTTTATTTATTCATGTATTTGTTTATGTATTTGTTGTTTTTTTTAAAATTATTTATTTTATTTTCATTTATTTATTTATTTATTTATTTATGTTGGTTGGTTGGTTGTTTGTTCAATTAATTATCTGTTTATTTTGAAAGTTCTTGGTATTCAACTTTAGTTCATTGCACAATTTGCAACAAATAATACTGTTGCATTATGGGGAATTGCAAAGTTCCAAAACAAAATTTGAATTACTACACACAAATGAAACAATGACCTAAACATGTTGGTTTGAGATTCAAGATTCTTTTACTGATATATCGATAGTCAGATCTGGAATGGTTGAGGAAACCAGAGTGTGTAAGATAACCACCAAACTTCTGTATGCAAACTGATAAACTTACTCACTTGAAAATGTAACAGATTAAAGGTTTTAAAGCTGCAGTAATTTTACTCTTATTGAAAATAATTATTTTCTAAAAATATTTTTTATCGATATATAGTTACTACAATCAGTGGGATTCATTTTCTTAAGTTCACTCTTATTAGCCCATAATAAACGGAAACTCTAAAAGCTTAGGGCAGTTCAGTAATATATTATCAGCTTGGAGCATGTGCAGAAGTTCTACATGGAATAACAAAAAGAAAACATGTTCGTATGAAAACAACAGATTCTGCAAAGAAGAAAACAAGGGCTAACTGCCCATGGGAGTAACTGAATTATCTCTTTATGCTGTCATAAATGATAAATCTAATCAGCTTGTATGTTTATTTACCTATCTTGCTTTTTCCATTGTCAGAAATCATGCTTCTTTGCTGTTTTTGTTGACAATGCCTCATTTTGGATAAAGAATCACATGATCAATGTTCTAAAATAAGATCTTTAGTAGATCAAACTAGCAGGAGGTTTCACACTACTTTCAGTGTAAGTAAAGGTTTTATCATGGAACCAAGAATTACATTTTTCATAGAGCGGCATAGTCAAGAAAAATGTTGAACTGTTTTATATTATACATAGGAAAACTTCATGCAGTTTTAATCCTGGGCATTTAACGGTTCTGAGATTTGTAAGCCCACACTATGGACCACTTGATCATCAAGTCTTTCAAAGGACTGCTATGGAATAAGGAAAGACATTTACTAAGCAGTAAACTAGTTGAATCATTTCTATTTCTGATTGGATAATATGTCATAGGGATGACTGTATTTTGAAAAACATTTTTCTATAAATAATAATATAACTTATTGAAATGCTTCAAGTCATTACCTTCTCTGTAATATCAATTCTCATATTTCTAGAAATGTTTCAAAATTGGTATTTTTACTCTTGTTTTTTTTATTTTTTTTTTAAAATATTTTTTATTCATTAGGAAAGATACTTTCTGTTCCTTTATTAATTGTTGAAATCGTATTCTGATGCTTTTCTCTCAGCCGAATATAATTTCAGGGCATATTTGTAATTAATGTATTCCAAGGATGCTGTAATTGTATTCCAAAGTTTGTAATTCATTAAGTATAGAGTTGTCAAGTATTAGACACAAAACGAGCTGAGTAATTATCTCCGCATATTGATAAAAATTAAAACGATTTTTTTCCCCAACATATAAATAGGTTCCTTTTCATCATGAATGTATATCATGATATGATGGAACTCTGTCAGCAGTCTAACACACTTTGTCTATTTATTACCTGACATGTCACCTGTATTATCAATATGGATAGAATTTCTCTTTACATCTGTTAAAATATCATTTCTCTGGAAGCTCGGAAACTTAACTCTTCATCTGAATGCTTTTTTTTTTTTTTACATAATTTTTAATTTTTTTTTAAATGTCATAATGGGCTAGTTAATGAATCAGCCATGTATTATATTTTCTTCAGTTTCTTTGTCATTTCACAGAGTATATCATGAAACTTTATTATTATTACCGGTATATTGGGTTGGATTGAATTTATGGTGTTTTATGCCCCAGTCAAGATTCTTTCACTTATATCAAGGCAATCAGTTCTGGGATGGTAAAGGAAACCAGAATGCCTGGAGAAAGCCAGTACCCTGACAAACTTTCTCAAACAAAATCTTTGGTTAAAAAAACATTAGTTTTAGATAAATTTACTGAAGCAAAACTTATATATTGAGAAATTTTGGGATTTCAGATGATAAAAATTTTAATATGTTTTTATAAAAAATTGGGTAAGCATCCATAAAACAAGCAAGTGGTTTCAAATTTGTTTAACAAATAGTTTATTAGATTATGTTTTATATATATAGATGTAGTTCAGGTACATGAAATGGCAATAAACTGGGTAAAAAATATACTGTTATTAAAATTTGAAATGAAACGATTACAAAAAAATTCAAACTATATTTGTATACAGCATCATAGAAGTAGGAAAGTGTCATATATAATATATAATGTTTTTTAAGATTTTTTAAATGTAAAAAAATAGTAATTTTTCCTTATATATTAAAAGTATCATATTTATATATAGAAAAATTATAGATATTCTTTCCTTGAAAAAATGAGATCATCTCGAAATATATACATGTATTTTCAAAGTGCTGTTTGAAACACTGTGTTTGTGACAGTGACATTTTTGTACAATTTTTATAGAAATTCCAATTAACCTAAATCAAGTTTGGTATTGTTAGTCCCCTACCGGCGAAAGCCGAAGGGGACTTTAGGTTTGCACTCTGTCCGTCTGTCCGTCCGTCTGTCACGCCTCAGTTTTCCACACTTTTTTTCTAAATGCTTTTAGATAATGAACTGATTTTTGGTATATGAGTCTACCATGATGAGTTACAGATCAAGTTTACGTTTTGTTTCCATCTGCTAATTTTTACCGGAGTTATGGCCCTTCACAGAAATTTTAGTTTTCCGCACTTTTTTTTACACGCTTGCAGAAATGGAACTAATGTTTAGTATGTGTCTCTACCATGATGATTTACAGATCAAATTTATGTTTCATTTCCATCTGCTAATTTTTGTGGGAGTTATGGCCCTTTGAACTTTGAAAATTCACTGAAATTTCAGTTTTCCGCTCTTTTTTCTAAATGCTTTTAGTTAATGAACTGATTTTTGGTATATGAGTCTACCATGATGAGTTACAGATCAACTTTATGTTTCGTTTCAATCTGCTAATTTTTACCAGAGTTGTGGCCCTTTGATCTTTAAAAATTCACAGAAATGTTAGTTTTCCACACTTTTTTTTACACGCTTGCAGAAATAGAACTAATGTTTGGTATGTGACTCTACCATGATGAGTTACAGATCAAGTTTATGTTTTGTTTCCATCTGCTAATTTTTATGGAAGTTATGGCCCTTTGAACTTTGAAAATTCACTGAAATTTCAGTTTTTGGCTCTATTTTCTAAATGCTTTTAGATAATGAACTGATTTTTGGTATATAAGTCTACCTGATGAGTTACAGATCAAGTTTACCTTTTGTTTCCATCTGCTAATTTTTACTGGAGTTATGGCCCTTTGATCTTTGAAAATTCACTGAAATTTCAGTTTTTGGCTCTATTTTCTAAATGCTTTTAGATAATGAACTGATTTTTGGTATATAAGTCTACCTGATGAGTTACAGATCAAGTTTACCTTTTGTTTCCATCTGCTAATTTTTACTGGAGTTATGGCCCTTTGATCTTTGAAAATTCACAGAAATTTTAGTTTTCCGCACTTTTTTTTACACGCTTGCAGAAATGGAACTAATGTTTGGTATGTGACTCTACCTGATGAGTTACAGATCAAGTTTATGTTACGTTTCCATCTGCTAATTTTTACCGGAGTTATGGCCCTTTGAACTTTGAAAATTCACTGAAATTTCAGTTTTCCACTCTTTTTTTCTACACGCTAGCTGTTAATGAATTGTTTTTAGGTATGCAGGTCAACCATGATGAGAGACAGATCAAGTTTACGTTTCGTTTCATTCCACTAGTTTTTATGGGAGTAATGGCCCTTTGAACTTTGAAAACTCTATGAAATTCAGATTTTTGCACTTTTTTCTACATGCTTGCAGATAATGAATTTTTTTTTTTTTTTGGTATATGAGTACATTTTACCTAAAACTTTGGGATTAGTGAAATATGGGACTGGTAGGGGACTATGTATTGTTTTGCTCAGAATGCTTGTTTATCCTGGGTCTAGTCGTAACTGAAAATGGCTATGTACATCCACGATCACCATAGATTATTTCTTCAGAAAACTGTTGATGCCATGGGGATTTTATTGTTAATTGAAGATGTTTTTACCGGAATTGATGTTTTGGTGATGTGTTATGTTATATGCACAAGAGAATCCACCATTTGTTTTGTTTTTTTTTGCATGTAAAATCCCCATGCAGAAATATACCACGGTAATCACAAAATTTGCTTACTAATTTTCAGTTACAACTAAGCTCAGGTAATTAAAAAAATACCTAACTTTTGTCAAGGTAATTGGATTTTCTAGAAAAATTACAGACACAGTGACTTAAACAGTCATGTTCTGCATCATTGTAAAATTTACTTTGAACATGTAATAAAGGCTTTAAATTGTCTTTTTTCGTTTTCTACATTTCTCTACTTTTAAGAAAAGAAATTGCTATTATTAAAATGGATAAATGCCTTAAAACGAAAAACAATTTGAATTTTATTGAGAATTATTCATTTTGTTATCATGGCTGATGATGAAAATATGGTATTTTAAATCATCGAAAATATTGATATGTTTCATCTCTAAGTCAACTCAGTTTATCTGGTAATAGCCAGCCGAGCTTAGGGCATTGAGAAGTGTGTGTGTATGTGTGTGTGTGTGTGTGTGTGATCTTTAATCTCCTCTAACACTACTGGATTAAAAAAAAAAAATTGGTGCAGAAGTTCCTCGGTCAAATCAATAAAAATATTGTTTATGGCAGACAGATCCAGCACTTGAAATGGTTTCTATTACTTTAAAAAAAGGCCACTACATATTTATAATGGTTGGAATTGGTTCAAATGTGACACATAAAAAGTAGTTGTCTTGGGGTTTTTTGCTGGTTAACATTACAATAGGAGTTAAAACAAATTTTGTTTCCGTATTTGTATTACGTATTATGTAAGTAGTGTTCAAAACAGAAGGAACCCTTGCACAATTGGCACCAAAATAATTATTTTGATCCAATAAAATGAGTGTTTAGGGATAAATCCTGACCCATTTTTTTTTTCAAACAAGTTAAACATGTTATACCTATTTCTTATCTTGATTTTTTTTTTCTTGTGTCTAATATTGACTATTTGACTGAAATGGATCTAGATGCTTTAATGTAGATTTAAATTTTTTATTTTTTGGGGGGGGGGGGAAATTTCTAAGACCTGGACCAGGATGACTACATCAAAAGGAGGGTCTTGGTAGTAGGGAGGGGGTGGGGGAGTTTGTTGGCCAGGTGGTCTGCAGCATGTTTTTAGGGATTACAGTACATATCTTTGCCTAGGTTTCAGTCCCACTTGGGCAGACCCTAAAGTAGGAAAACTTGCCAGTTTGCTTGCCAAAGGTTTGATGATTTTCTCCAGGCTCTCTGTCCTCCTTTACCATCTTAGAACTGACTGTCTTGATATATTTTGAAAAAAAAATTGACTTCGTCATAAAACACTATAAATCCAATCTAATCATATTCAATCTTCCTTTTGCACCCTCCACTAAATTTTCATTTTGGCTAAAATGGTCTGAAAATATCAAATCAAGCCATTTTGAACAGTTTTGTGTAAAATATTTTTTTTTCAACTATTTTACCTAGAATTTAATTGGTGGTGGTGGTGGGGGGATATTATACAATTATTCTTTGAATGAGGTCAATACATGGTTCTATGGACTTGATGCAACCAATATTCACTGAGGCCGAATATAATTGTTTTATTATATGACAAATAACTATTTGCCTATTTCAAGTGAAATTAAGTAGATTCCATGCAATACAAACAATACACAAAATGCCGTCTCCTCCATCATGACTGAGCAACTCAACGGAGTAAATAAAGAAAATAATTGGATAATTTTGTTGTGACGTCATTTAGGCTGAAAGAGGTCTGAACCAGTCCAGACCTCATATTATTGACCGCACGTGCATTTAGACAAGCAATGCACATAATATTTAATGACATGTGACAGTATGACGACCAATAGATGAAAAGAAGGAATCATAGTCATATAATAAAACAGGATACTTTACTCACTCCTTTTACAACATTTCTGGATTGATCACTGGTTAAAGTACACACATTTATTGTCTATTATTAGTTATTTGATAGTTTTTTACCATTGTGTGTACCATATGTTGAATTAAATCCATAATTTTAATGGTTTTTCTTTTTTTCCTTTTTTTTTCCTTTTTTTCTTTTTTTCTTTTTTTAATTTTATTTTAACTGTTGCTTTTTATTGTTGATTTATGTTTGAAGTTTTATGGCTAAAAGATGTTACATCAGCATTTGTATGTGTTTTAAAAAATGTTTTTGTTAAAACATTTGATGTAATTTAATAGCAGTAATTTATTGATACAGGTTTATCATTTGATAATAATAATCCCTAGAGTTTCTAGATGAACTGTTCATTTATTTTTCTCCCCGGAAATTCTGAAACTTGATATTACATAATATTTTTATGATTATGCATGATAAATACATCACCATAAAATTATTGCTGAGAAAAAAAAAACCACAAAAACTTTTCAATACAATTACGTGAGATTCACTCCAATTGCAGAGAACCAGATGTTGTTTATGTTCACTCTGACTTTCAACCAATGCTGATAACATTTTCAACAGAATTTTTTTTTGAAAAGGGGAGATAACCCAAGACTTTTTTGACAAATCTGTGCATATTGGACATATTTTCATTTGATTCACTTTAATCACTGAGTACCAGATGTAGTAATTGTTAGCTCTTTTACTTTTAATCAGAATATATGCTGATAATATTTTCAACAGATTTTTCTTGAAAAGATGAGTTAATCTCAAATTTTTCACAAATCTGTGTATATTTGTCACAATAAGATTTACTAAAATCACATTGTAACAGATGCTGTAATTGTAAGCTCTTTGACTTGCACTCAGGATATAGGCTGATAATGTTTTCTTGAAAAAGGGGAGTCAATTCAAAATTTTTCACAAACCTGTGTGTGTATTTTTGTCACATGTCACAATGAGATTCACTCAAATCACATAGTTCTGAATGCTCTATATGATAGCTTTTTGACTTTTAATCAGGGTATAATGTTTCCAACAGAGTTTTCTTAAAAAAGGGGGAGATAATCAAAATACTTTGCAAATCTATCTATATTGGTCACATGTCAATGTCTGGTCTAAACTATACATTAAAAAACTCATGATTACCTGTAATAACACTATAATTTTGAGTTTAAAATAAGTTTGAAATATTGAAATATTGAGGTGGTCAGGTCTGAGATGGTGGAGGAAACCAGAGTTCCCATAGAAAACCATGACCTGTGGCAATTTTAAGTGAACTGACAAATTTCTTCACACTAAGAATCTGCCTATGCTGGATTTTAATGTAGGTGGTGAAGGGCCCTGTGAATTTTAAGCCTGTGGGTAAAACTTCATTACTGCATTTACTCTACTTTTATATACTGTTACATCTTACCAGTAGTCTTTCTGTAAAACAAATGACATTTTTAGTTTGCTTATACAAGGCATCTATGATAAGTTCAAGCCTGCTGGGTTGAGTTGTAGTGGTGGCCGACATCTTGCATTAGAGTTTAGATGGTTCAAGGTGTTTGATAATCATAAAATGAGATTTTCGAAAGACAGATGTGCATGAAAATCATTATTCTCTTGATTTTTAGAAAATTATAATGATACCCGTTAATAATGGCATTCTTTTTTAAAATAATTGTTATTTAAAATGTCAAACAAAGCTTCTATTGTGTAGATTAACAGTATTAAGCAACTTTCAATCTTTTGTGGCCTTTTAATACTGGTTTCTTTTTCTTGAGCAGTCACATTTTACAAATTTCAACTATTTTCAGTGACATAGATAATGTTATTTATGAAGCATGCATATATATATATATATATATATATATATATATATATATATATATATATATATATATATATATATATATATATTCTCTGTATATGTGATATGTAGATCTTTTTATCTTAGCCAAGGTTTGAAATCATCCAAGACCAGTCCACTTCCAAATGAAAATTGTTCAGTCCATAATGAAAAGAATGCTGAAAAAACTAGGTACGGCTCTGTCCATTTTCCACTTTAATAATTATTATTAACATGTCATAGATGATGATCTATGTCAGTACAAAGCTTTAACTTTCTCAAGGAAATGCTTTAAAAATTTTGAAACTTATACTACAGTTATGCAAATGTTTTTTTTTTTTTTTTAAAGTTTTTGTGTAAAACTTGAAATGTTTAAAAATCATGGTTCAAATCTACTGACATTTGCATAAAAATTTAGACTACAAGTACTTAATCCAATACATGTAAAATTTTAATGTTTATCAAGTTATTTAATAAAGCCAAAGAATCAAAATAATAAATCATAATAATAATTATAAAAATAATAATGAATTAAAAATAAAACTGTGGGCCTAGTGACCTTTTTTAATTTTTGTGTATGTAAAATAATAATAATAAAAAAATAATAATAACACTGTTCCAGATGAGCTATACAGGACTCTTAAGCCTCTTTGCTCTAATTATTCGGCTAGCTGGATCATAAATTCTACCTGAGCGAAAAAAAGAATTGGATGATTTCAAAACTTGGATATTTTTGTGAAATATTTTTCTTTCACATAATACAGTTTATATGCATTATTTTCTTTGTTTGTCTTTTTATGGTTTTTTATTTGTTTTTTTTTTTTTTATAGGGCTGCTGAATTGACGGTTCTTCCATCTGCCAAAAGACCCAGATTTGATATGATGCTTTATCAACAGTTATATGAAAACCAGAAAAATATGAAATTTGAAATAGATAAACTGAAAAAAGATGTAAGTAAAACTGCTAGAGTCAAGTTCCTATATATGTTTGATATTTCACTTATATTGAGATGTCACTTGGTATAATTTTTTTTCGCATGGTGAACTTATTGGCTATGGTTTTTGATAGATCTGCCAATTTTTAGTTGGTTTGGATGTTGGGTTGGTGGAGCTGGTTTAATGTGATATCATCTTTTTCAATGAGGACTCAATGATCAAGGTTCGAATGGATGTGTTGATTGGATTGGTAATTTTTTCTTTCATTCATTCATTCATTCATTATTTATTTATTTTTTTTATTATTATTTATTTATTGATGTATTTGATTAATTAATTAATTAATTTTTTTATTTAATTTTGTTTTTTTGGAAATGGGAGGGGGGGGTGGGGTTAGTCAGATAACATTAAAAATGCAGCAGTCTGTCAAAGATCATTCAAGATCAATTAAAGGTATACCTACCAATATGTTATAAATAAGCATGTTTCATTTTAACATCAGTCGAACATGTCAAATTATGCAGTAAACTGTAAACAATCTATAAAGGCGATTTTGAAGTATACATGTACACAATATGTTGAAAGTGCACTCATTTAACGTACATCGGTAAAAATGAACATGTCAACAGTCTCCTAATAAACATGTAAAGACATAAATTTGATAACAATAATGATAAAAAACAAACAAACAAACAAAAAAAGACATAAATAGTCATGTTGTTTTATTCCCTGTTTTTCAATTTCAAAATTCTTTCGCAAAAATTCTAATTTTTTTTTTTTAATTTTTTTTTTTTTTTTTTTTTTTGGGGGGGGGGGTTACTTGTAAAATGGTAAAAAAAAAAAAAAGGGGGGGGGGGGGGTGTGAAATCTTGTAGATTTGTAAAAAGACTGAAAATTAATAAAAGTAAAAAACAAAAACAGAGAACAGAACATAAATATGGCAGTCATCATGTTCAGTACACTTTTTTTACAGTTCCACAATGAGTGTAGGAAATCTTTATTGTTCTTCATTGATATTGTTTTTTGAGATTTAATGCAATAAAATTGCTTAAAATGAGTTTTCAGTTGTTTTTTTTTCAGGTAATATGAAATCAGGGTTTATAAAAATGAATCTACTGTAGTTTATTTTACAGCAAAAAGCTAAAAAAAAAAAAAAAAAAAATAATAAATAAATTAAAAAAATACAGTTGTAAATTTTAAACTGATATCCTATATTGGTATTAATGTGGCATATCTTTCTCATAAAAAGCTAAAAAATCAGAATTTTTTTTACAGTCATTTCATCAGCTTTACTTTAAAAGTTGAGTGGTAAAGTGGATCACAATGTCTCTAACTGCTTAGGTTTTAATCCTGCTTGCTCTGGCAAATCTTTATTTTAGAAAAGTTTGTCAGTTTGTTTGCTGAAGGTCAGTTTTTTTCCCAAGGCACTTTCATTTCTGCCACCAACCAAAACTGACTGTCTTGATTTAAGTGAAAGAATCTCGACTGGTGCATAAAAACCCATTACTCTACTCCAAAGTGAAGAGTAAAATTTGATATCCGGTAAAAGTGTACACATGCAAAGTAATTAGCATTCATTTTTGAATAAAAATAGGTTATTCTTGCAGAATCACATTTTAAACTGCAGCACAATTTCTGGTTGCAATGAATAATGGGACAGATTACTTCAGTTTTTGAGTATGACTCCCACTATGAATATTAGAGATCGCAACGCCTCTTACCCCCTGGGTTTGAATCCCACTCAGGACAGATCCTAGTGTGATAAAGTTTGTTAGTTCGCTTGCCGAAGTTTGGTGGTTTCGTCTGGGTACTTGGGTTTCCTCCACCATCCCAGAACTGACTGCCTGAAATGAGTGAAAGAATCTTGACTGGGGCATAAAACACCATTACTCCACTCTCCACTCTTACTGTGAATATTTTTAAATGATTTACTAGATTTAAAAAACCTCAATACATGGTTTCAAATTTGATTCACATTGGAGATTAAATAAAAACTTCCTTAAACCCTTTGATTGGGAGAGTATGATAAACTTACAGAGTATGATAAACTTACAAATTTAAAGGTTCCCAACTGACCTGTCCCGACTGACCTATTAGCTAATGCTTTTGACCATTTGGCCCTTTAGAAGTTCCATAACATCCAATTAGAATTACCGTATTCACTTATTTTGAAACATCGTCACTTACAGAAAAATTTATTGCCTTTTACATTAAAATTGCAATCCAGTTAGTAAAAAATAGTTTTATTTTTTCTGTATATTTATTTATTTCAGGAGAAATTAATTTTATAAAAAAAATTATATTTTTCTTTTTTTTTTTTTTTCATTTATTTAAGGAAAAGTTATCAGCATCTTTACAGGAGAAACTGACAACGATAAATGAGGAATTGACGAGTGTTGCCTTAAAACTTGATGAATATAAGACTCATATTTCGGCAGCAAAAGAAAAAGGTGATGAAGAATTGTGTAAATCTTTACAGACAGAATTAGAACTAGTGTCTTCACGGCAACTACAGCTTATTTCAGAACAGAACGAAATCCTAAGAAAACAACGTAAAATTGAAAAAATGTAAGTTCAAAAAAAAAAAAAAAAAAAAAAGATTGGAATGAAATTAAAGTTAAAGTTTTATTTTTTTTTAAGTTTGCAGAATTCAATAAAAATCGGAATTGAATAAGAATTTTTAATACTGAACCGAATAACATACACCAAAAACTTATTTCAACTATTTTTTTTTTTTTAAATCCATTTAAAATTAATGTCCTTGCTTTTATTTATTTGTTTGTTTGTTTGTTTGTTTGTTTGTTTATTTATTTATTTTATTTATTTTAAAATTAATGAAAACATAAAAAGTTTTTGTTGGTAAAATTTAAAGTCATCATGATTATATTTATGGAGGTTGTCCAAATCCTTATTGTAAGACGCTAACTCTGATACAAAGGAAAACATCAGGGTGCTAAAATATCTATGAACTTTAAGCAAGCTTACTGAAAATTACAAAACCTAGCTGAAATTTCTTTGATTATAGGATGAAAATTTTTTAAAAAATGTTTCTTTTAATTTTGCTAAGTGAAGGGAAACATTATTAGAGAAATAATTGTGAAATTAATTCAGGTTTTTTAAAATGGAATGTTGTGGGTTTCACTGAACGGAATCTTTTTCTTCATGGTGACTATATATGTCAATTTAGTTACATGACAACTATTTGGTATTACTAATTCATTAATCTGTTACTGTCATTGTGATTTTATGGTTGAGATAATCTTGATGGATTATCACACCTGTTCATACCTGCAGCTACATGTCCACCTGCACATAAGTTGATATCAATCATGAGGTAATTATCAAAAATGAAATGTTTAGATATATGTATTACACTAAAATTTCATGGTCTCAACAGTAACCATAGTAACCTAGACCATATATACATTAGATTGAAGGATGAATGTAAATCACATTCTGAAAAAAAAATTGATTTAAAAAAACCTAACTTTGGACAGATTCGTTGTTCATAAAAATTTATAATGACACTCGGTTATGTAGCTTTAGTAATTTTTGTAGAATCCAATTGACATTTTACTTAAATTTCAAACCAGGAACTTGTGAAATTTTGTTTTCTTAAAAAAAAAGTCCAAAATGAACACCTGTATGTAAGTCAGATTAGGAACTGAGTCTAGACTGAAATCCTTAATGTCAATTCTGAATGAAATCTTCTGTCTTTTGGAAAATTTTCCGTTTAGACAGGTAGACTTATCAAGAAAAATATTGAAGAAATTATCTTTAGAGCTTAAGAACTAAAAAGTTATGTGGCTACAAGTGAGGTGGCAAAACGGTCATTTTAATAAGGTTTTTCTGTACTAAAACATGTTAAGGCTAAAGAATTTAAATTGTTGATAGTGGCAATCTGGTTTTCCTCTACTTTCTTGCCTTAATAATCATAACATGGGTAAGAAAATGTCCTTTCTCAACTCATTGTAAAGCATGCAGTATCTCAAACGTCAAGTGCATTTGGTGTGCACCAGTGCAACATTTTAGGGGCATTATATATAGTTTGAAAATGACTTTTGTTTAAAAATCAAAATTTATTCAAAGTAGATAAGTGCAAAAAAAATTTTAATTGTAAACAAACTTAAAAGAGTATTCTCTTACGTAAAAAGTTAATACTCGTACAAAAATATGCTTATTTACAATCACAAGTTATTCCAAGGTGTTTTTTTTTAAAGGAATTTAAATAAATTTAGTGAGAGAAAAAATAAGTAGAAAAAAAATTTATGAGGGCATATATAGAAAATATTCCTAACTTATGTTTATTTATGATCAGATGTTGGTAATCAATCTTAAAAAAGGGGAAGAATTTGATATTTTTGGATAAACCTTGTTAAAAATGTTTATTTTCAAAGACAAACAGGTTTTTTCCCTGACAATTATGTTTAAGCATAAATTATGTTTTTGAAGTCGTAAAAGTTTTGGTATAAGTCAAGTGGTTTCAGGGAAATACAATTTCAACATGTATAACCATTTTTTTCTGTGTAATTATTGTCAGCTGTTATGTATTTTAATGATGTTGATTTTTTTTTTTCAAATCTAGGGTGCAAACAAAAATTGGAAGTTAAAATAATTAAAATTTCAACTTATTTATTTAACACTGTTATTTATTATAATGTACGGCCATACATTGTATTCTAAAAGAATTATTTACGTCATCTATAAGTGTATGCTTACGCATTAAAATGATTTGAATTGAAATGAACTCATTTGTTTTTACCACCTCAGTGGTAGAGCATCTGCCTAGAGAATGTGAGGTCTTGGGCTCTAATCCAGGAAGAGTCATACATAAGACATTAAGATTTGAGATATTTCTTCCTCTTCTCTGTACGATTTTTCTGGCTACTCTGATTTCCTCCACCATCATGGAACTGATCACCTCAAAAAAGTGCCAAATTCAACAATTTTATGTATGATATCATGTGTATACAAATAAATACATATAAAATTTCGGTTTATTGTGTGATCTAAATACATACTGTAGAATCATTAATAATTTTAGGTTTAAATTTTGCAGTTTTGCATTAGATTTTGGGTCAGTTTTTCATTGAATAATTTTTATAAATATTTCTTTTAAAGGTACCAAATGTCAGCGTCTGGTAAATTGTTTGGTGAAGACGATGATGATGCCGGTATGTATTGATGCTGGTTGTGTATATAACCATTATCACTCTCTATACCACTGCTGTAGCTCAGTTGGTAGAGTGCTTGCTCCATAAGTGGGATATTGTGGGTTCGAACCCAGACAAAGTGTGACCCAAGACTTGAAAGTGGGTAGTGAGTGTTCTTTTGCCAAGCACATGGCATAACAAAATGAAAGTCACGGTTCTTTCAGATGGGAACTTAAATAAACCAGGTCTCGTGTCACTGTAGGCATGGCACGATAAAGAACCCTGCTGTATAATGCCATTAGCACAACGCAAAGGAAAAATTTCTGCACTTTCGCCTATAGCTGGCGATGTCTCGTTATAAGTGAAAGATTCTTGACTGGGACGTTAAACACCATTACTCAACTCTCAACTCAATTATCACTCTCTGCGTTATGCTGAATTCTTAAACAAAATAATGAATTATTCCATTGAGTATGTAGGTTTGAGTTGAGTTCAGTAATAGTGTTTGATACCTTAGTCAAGATATTTTTCACTTATAACTAGGTAGTCAATACAGGAATGTTGAATGAAACTCGAGTGCCCAAAGAAAACCACCAATCTTTAACAAGCCAACTGACAAACTTCTTCATACTAGCATTTGCCAGAGTGGGATTCAAACCTAGGCAGTGAGGGGGACACTGTTTAGACTGCTTTGCCACAGGGTCCCTTATTGAGTATTTATATAGGTCATCAAACCTAGGCAGTGAGGGGGACACTATTTAGACTGCTTTGCCACAGGGTCCCTTATTGAGTATTTACAAAGGTCATCAAACCTAGGCAGTGAGAGGGACACTGTTTAGACTGCTTTGCCACAGGGTCCCTTATTGAGTATTTACAAAAGTCATCAAACCTAGGCAGTGAGAGGGACACTATTTAGACTGCTTTGCCACAGGGTCCCTTACTGAGTATTTACAAAGGTCATCAAACCTAGGCAGTGAGAGGGACACTGTTTAGACTGCTTTGCCACAGGGTCCCTTATTGAGTATTTACAAAGGTCATCAAACCTAGGCAGTGAGAGGGACACTGTTTAGACTGCTTTGCCACAGGGTCCCTTATTGAGTATTTACAAAAGTCATCAAACCTAGGCAGTGAGAGGGACACTGTTTAGACTGCTTTGCCACAGGGTCCCTTATTGAGTATTTATATAGGTCATCAAACCTAGGCAGTTAAGGGGGGGCACTGTTTAGACTGCTTTGCCACAGGGTCCCTTATTGAGTATTTACAAAGGTCATCAAACCTAGGCAGTGAGGGGGACACTGTTTAGACTGCTTTGCCACAGGGTCCCTTACTGAGTATTTACAAAGGTCATCAAACCTAGGCAGTGAGGGGGACACTGTTTAGACTGCTTTGCCACAGGGTCCCTTATTGAGTATTTACAAAGGTCAAAGATTCAGAGCAGCCCCCAATTTCATAATCATTTCTTAACTACAATATTCCTTTACTTTAATATGGCAAATTTAAAATCTTAATAATTTTATTAATTTTTAAGATATAGAGTACAGAAATTCAAAGTCACTGAAAGTTTTATTTCTAGGTTTCTTAAGAGATTGTCAGATATCAAATTTGCTCAGCCTGAATTGTAAAATCTTAGTTAAGAAATAATTGTTAAACTGGGTACAGTTTGCTTAACTTGAAAAAAAGTACTTTGAACTTTTTGTGGCTGTATCAGTTCACTCTATCACCAGTTGTGATTGATTTATTGATTGATTAATTAATTGATTGTTATACAAAAGTGGTCTTTAATCAGGACTGGTTACATTTCAAACATAACAATTGAAGGAAGGGGTATAACTGAGGGAATTATCGTTTAAACGGCATCAGTATTATAACAGTTTTTGTGGCAGAGAATAAAATTAAAACAAGTAGGGAAAACTGGTGTTATGGGCCTAATTCTTGATTCTTTCACTTATCTTAAAGTAATAAGTTCTTGGATGGTTGGGGAAATAAGAGTGCCTTAAAAAGCATTGACCCTTGTCAAGAGAACCAATAAACTTTCTCATTTTAGGATCTATCTAACTAAGAATCAAATCTTATGTTTTTATGATGCCACAATACATATTGTCATAAGTTCTTTCTTTAGAATGCTCAACCACTGAGCCTCCCCACCCCCCCCCCCCCCAAAAAAAAAAAGTGTAAGAGGGTATAAATATTACACCAAAACTTAATAAAGAGAATTACTGTATCTTAATTTATTTCTTGTAGGATCGGAACTTCAGAGTGGAGGCTCTTCTCCTTACCCAGATAATTCTGGAGATGGAGAGAATTTCCCGGGGTTTAAGTCGTTCCTGGCTGCACAGGCAAAAGGTGGTGGTAAATACATGCAAGACACTTTGTTTGATGAAGGTTTACGTATTGCTCAGCAATACGGAATGGCAGACTTTGCAAATGAAATTAAAGAAATGCAATTTATAAAACCTGGAGATGAGAATGAAAGTAATGGGGGCGATGCAGAAGAGGAAAAAGGACCAAATACAAACGGCGTTCAAAATGATAATGATCGTTCATCACCAGAATTTGATACTAATGAAAAATATAGTCAAGACATGAAATCGGACAGATTTACTCCGCCACCTGTGTTAGAACAGGAAAACCATTACAAATCACCACCAAATCTTGAAGAATGTGCGGATGTGAATAAATTTGCAGAAAATGCTATGAATAAACTTGCCAGTATAAATGGAATCCAAGATATTAAGCAAGAACCTGTTGAAGAACTAGGTGGCAGTTGATGTAGTTTTGTTTTTGTTTTTTTTTTTTGTTTTTTTTTGATTTTTTTGGGCGGATTTTAAAATAAATATCCAGATTTGATGAATGTTTTCCAGAAACTTGTCAAAATAATACAGAGGTCATAAATACATGTTTTTTCTCCATTGTTTTATTGTGAGAAACCATGTCATGCCACAGTCATGCCAAAAATCATCGTTTTTGTTGACAATGATAGTAACCATTGAGTCGCAAAAAACAACAACAAAAACTTGAAAAGCATAATGCAAATTGGTTGATATTTAACACAACACCAGAAAGCAGAGATACAGAGTTTTTTTTTCATATATTTTATGTTATTTATGTGTCTTGTGAAATGTTTAAAGGTTTAGGTGGAAATATTGTTATTGTTGGATTTGAAATTATTTGGTTCGATGATTTCTTTTTTTTTTAAAATAAAGTTCCTGTAGAAACAGGAATTACCTACAGATGTTATGAGGCATCACCTGGTACTGGAATGAAATGAATTCTACTGGTATTTAATGAATTTTAGTATGATACATTCCCTGAAATGTGTCCTATTGTTTTGAGAAATGCTTATGTTTTCAGTCACAAATTTAAGAATTTTTAATAACATTTTCCTTAAAAATTGTGTCAGAATTTTAAACTCGGAACAAGTTACAGAAAGCAGATAAAAATCTAACTTTTTGAAGTTTTTTTTTTTTAATCTTATTTATTTTATTATTATTATTTTTTTTTTTTTTTCATTTATTCATTTTTTTAAATTTTTGTTTTGAAAATAAAAATTTTCAAAAAAAAAAAAAATTAAATTGCTGCATATTGTAGGAAAGTATTTTGGTATTAAAAGATTACCTGTCTAAAAAGACCAGTAGTTTAAGGTCACTTTCTCGTATTTTGACCCAGAAAAAAACTGTATATAAAGACCACTTGTCAAAATTCCATTTATAGGAAATATTTTCCAGATTTGCTAACAAAAAAATTTTGATGGATTTGAAAAATTGCTAGTCAGACATTTTTTTTGACATTTTTAATTTTACAACCAAGTAAACAGTACAAATCAGGGGATAGTTGTTGGAAGGTCAACTGTAAGTTTTATTGTTAAAACAACACTCTCGAACACACTAAAAATCTGTTAGTTTCAGTCATTTTTTATTTTTATATATATATATAAAATGAACCACCTGTTTATAATGTCCTTTTAAGCTGTTTCTTTTGTGACTTTTATAGGATGGTTCTAAATTATTCCTGCAAAAAATATATGTAAAAAAATAAAAACCAAATGAATAAATAAATAAATAAATAAACATGTGTGCAGAAATTTAAATCCGATTACATGTACTTTTATTTATTTATTTTTTTTTTTAATATTTAAAAAGTTTTAAAAGATTTCATAAATGAATAAAAAAAAATTTAGAAAAATTTAAGATTTGATTTAAAAAATGGAACATATTAAAATGTTTTAAAATTTTTTTTTAAATGGTCAAGGATGATGAAGGTCCCATTAATATTCAATACAAAAAATGAAGTGTTACATTAAATTTTGAAATTTTATTTTTAGACAATTCAATTCCGAAAAAAACTATTTAAATGATAAAAATTTAAAGAGTAAAGTTGAGATCAAAAGAAATCAAATTAGGTCAAATACTATATTAAACTTTAGTGAACATTCCAAAAAATGGTAAATGAAAAGATTGAATGACAGATACTAAAATTGAAATGTTTCTAGATAATAAAATTGATAATTTTTATTATTGCAGTAAAATATGAAGTTAGTTTGTCATTTTATTACTAAAGTTTATTATTTGTCATTAAGTTTTAATCTATGTGCTACAGTATATTTTATTTATCACATACTGAAATTAAAACTAGTTAGGATAAACAAATGAATAACAGAATCTAATTTGACTTTGTATTGGATTCATTATATTTGTGTTGCAAAAAAAAAAAAAAAAAATTATGCACCAAATTTAATAAATTCATACAAATGTAAGAGTTTTTTTATATTATATATTATTATTTTTAATTTAAAAAAAAATGGTTTTTAAAGATTAAAGTTTACCTTAAAAGAAAAATGGTCAAAATGTCGTCAATATGCACAAGTCATATGAGATGAAAGAAGATGATATTTTCATGTTTCAACATTAGAGTGATATCAGAAAACTAGGGTTAGATTTGATTGAAACGATATAAAAATCCACATTTTCATTGAATGTGAAATCCCATAAAATCTCTGATTATGTATAAATACAATGTTTTTAAATAAAGTTCAGACATAGCCATTACCCCCCCAACAATGCAGTCAAAATTTGGCTATTGGTCACATGGTCTGTTATGAAAAAGATCAAATCCATTATGGTGGTTTAATGGGTTAGATAAACAAGTGAGCTAGGTTTTTCTTATCAATTTTATGACAGTACGGTTTTTATACAAATAGATTTTAAATCCATCAAAAATAAATTGTATCCAATTTGTTGGCCATAACAAATTCAGTAAAAATCTGTAAATTTAAAATATTGAAAAATAGTGTGAAAAAATTTTTCATGCATTTTTTTGTTTCAAACTTTTTAGTCATTTATCATTGCATTTTTTATTGTAGTCAAAATCGTTGTTTTTTGTTCATAAAGAGTGAAAGATGTCATATTTGATTGAATGGAAATGTCAATTTTAATATTGTCACACACACACACAAGCACACACACACGATTTCAAAATGTTATTGATGGAATATTGTTGTGACAATGGGGTTGAACAATTGTATATGAAATTCTGCAATTAAGTGGGTTCCTGTTGAAATGGTTATTTCATGAAAATGACCCATTAATTGGAAAATGCATATTTATTGTGAATAGGCAGAAGATGATTTGTAAATGTTACCATAGAAAGTAATTCATTTATGTATAAAAGGGAGATAATTCATTTTGTGTATAAAAGGGAGATAATTCATTTTATGTATAAAAGGGAGATTACTCATTTTAATTCAATTGAAATGTAGGGTGTTTATATCATAAACATGAATTTAATTTAATTTGTTTAACTATGTGCTGTTTTAAATTATTATTTATTGGAGCAGATAGCTCTTTAAATTTTTTAATTTGTTTTAATCATATGTGAATATTTAATGTTTTTGTTTCAAAGTTATATAGTATGAAAGCTTACTGTTAAAGATTGATATATATATGATATATTGAAAGATGATACAATTTGAAATTCTAATTCCTCTCTTTTTCTCTGACTCTCAATGATATTCCCTGCATGTAATTTAACTCTTATGTTCTTTTTTATTTTTATATCATGCTGTTTTCACTTAATTGACTTCTTTTATACATCATATATTTATTTTCCCTTTAGCCAATCCTATTTATAATGCATGTATACCCAGTATATTTTTTTTTCATATCTTTTCTTATGTGCATGTTAATCCCTTTTTTCATTATCTAAATAAGTAAATTTTTCTATCTTGATTATTATTATTATGATGATGATTATTATTATTATCTGGTGCAAATGCATTTGCTAAATCCTAAGGTTTTTCTGTTTGCATTTATATGCTGAGAACAGCTTCCAACCACCCCCAATCTCTCTCTCTCTCTCTCTCTCTCTCTCTCTCTCTCTCTCTCTCTCTCTCTTACTCTTTCTCTCTCTCTCTCTCTCTCTCTCTCTCTCAAGCTTTACATAATACCTCTCTGCTTTATTGAATTCAGGATAGCATTATCTGATTCATTAGTTAAGTGATGCCAGTTTTGTTTCAAATTTGTTCACTTATTTAATTTTTTTTTTTTTTTTTTTTTGGGGGGGGGGTTTGTATTGAAAGGTTGCATTCATAAACATTGAAGTATAAAAGGATTCATTACATATTTATGTATGTATGTATGAGGAATTTGTTTTAATGGATGTTTCAAATTTTTCATCAGTAATAAAAACCATAATGAAAGCAATTCACCTTTTTCTTTTTTTCTGCTTAGCTTATAAAGATTAGAAACAAAGCTTTAACACTCCATCTGCAGAGTAGAAATAAACTTACACCCCCATCCTTACACACCCACAAACCCCACCCCAAAGATAGTAGCACAAACAAATGCTAAAGTTTGGTTTAGTTTTGAGATGGACTAGATAGATGAATTTGGATAAGATTTAGACAGGGATGGACTAGATAGATGAATTTGGATAAGATTTAGACAGGGATGGACTAGATAGATGAGTTTGGATAAGATTTAGACAGGGATGGACTAGATAGATGAATTTGGATAAGATTTAGACAGGGATGGACTAGATAGATGAATTTGGATAAGATTTAGACAGGGATGGACTAGATAGATGAGTTTGGATAAGATTTAGACAGGGATGGACTAGATAGATGAATTTGGATAAGATTTAGACAGGGATGGACTAGATAGATGAGTTTGGATAAGATTTAGACAGGGATGGACTAGATAGATGAGTTTGGATAAGATTTAGACAGGTTTAGACAGGGATGGACTAGATAGATGAGTTTGGATAAGATTTAGACAGGGATGGACTAGATAGATGAGTTTGGATAAGATTTAGACAGGTTTAGGTTTAGTTATTTGGTAAGTTTCATATAATTTCATGATATTTTGAGCAATCATGCTGATGTATTCAACAGCCACTAATGAACAAACTTGCAAAAAAAACACCTTTGAACAATAACCCTTACATAAAATCTATCGCCAGTCCTACTATAGTGTGTAACTGCCTCGGTGGCTGTTTGGAGGAGCATCTAGTGTCATAGGTTCAAACTCCAGCCTGGTCATGCATAAATCTTATTACATTGAGACACTTTCTTTCTCAGCATTTTTTGACAAGGGGTGAAATGCTTGTCTGCTGGATACTGACACCTCTAGTGAGTAAGTTATAAAGCCACATCAGCATTATTACAACTATGACATTTTGAGTTTGATTAAATACTGAGGAAATTATTGAAAAATGTCTGATGGATCAAGATCTGTATATCCAAAATTGAAAACCAAATAGCATGCTATGGACTGGAGATGTTCATCTAATCAGTCAAATTGAAGAAGAAAAATTGAGTAATGTAAGAATGTTATTTTTTTTTGACATGATTACTGAAGATTTTAAAGAAAGTCATGTTTTGGTATGTTCCCCTGTTGTTATAATGGCAACAACATTAGCCAAATAAATATCACCTCAGTGACATTGATCTCTCAGATTGTCACTGTTATAGCAATGACATTACCCAAAGAAGGATTACCTTGGTGCCATTTATCTGCCAAATTGTCACACGTATGGCAATATCATTAACCCAAATACAGATGACTCTGGTGTCATTGATTAACCTATTGTCACTGGTATTGCAACTAACATTAACCAGGTAGACATGACCACAGTGTCAATGATTTCTTAAATTGATATGGCAATTACATTAACCCAAATAAAGAAAACTTTGGTGCCTTTAATCTCTCAGATTGTCACTGTTATGACAATGATACATTTATTACCAAATTAAAGATCTCCTTAGTGCCATTCATCTCTGAATTTGTCACTGGTATGGCAATGAGGATTACCTTGGTGCAATTGAACTGCCAAATTATCATTCTTGTGGCTCTGATATTATCATTGATGTCATTGATCTGCTAAGTTATTGGGGGTAAAGCACAAGCATAGCTAAAATTAAAATAACTTTGGTGCCATTTATCTCATATTGCTACTGGTATAACAATGAAACTACCTCAAAAAGATTACCTTGGTGCCATTTATATGCAATGTTGTCTTCTGGTATAACAACAACATTAACCAAATCTATATCTTTGATGCCACTGATCTGACAAATGGCAAGGTTTTTGCAAATAACATAACCCAGATAAATATGATCATGATGTCCTTGATCTCTCTTATTGTCACTAGTTTTGCAATGTCATTACCCAAATTAAGCTAACCTTGTTGCCTTTAAACTACTAAGTTGTCAATGATATAGCAATGATATTCGCCAAATAAAGATTACCTAGGTATCATTTATCTCTTAAATTGTCACTGGTATAGAAATACCATTACTCAAATAAATATCACCTTGGTGCCGTGTCATTGATCTCTGAGATTACCACTGGCATAGTAATGACATTACCCAAATAATAATTCTTTAGTGCCATTATTCAGCCAAGATGATACTGATATGCAATAACAAAACACAAATAAACCTTACCTTAGAGCCATGGAACTGCCAAGTTTTCACCGTTATCGCAATGACATTACATAAATAAATATCACCTTGGTACCATTGATCTCTCAGATTGTCACTGGACATGATATTAGCCAAATAAATCTTACCTTGGTAAGTTGTCACTAGTGTTGCAAAAACATTTACCCACATTGATGCTATTGATCTGATTGTCACTTGTATAAAATACAATCACCAAAATAAAGATTATAAATAGATATCACCTTGGTGCCATTGAGCTGGTAAAGAAAAATACAATTTCCAAAATAAAGATTACTAATACCATTACCTTGTTCCCTTGTTCTACTAAGTTTTCACTTAAATAGTGTTTACGGAGTCAGCGCATTTTTGACAATAATAAAATTATGACAAAGACTTAAAGATAATTTTTTCTTATGTCAAGCTAGCACGGAAAATTTGTTGCAGATAGTAATTTGTAAAGCATAATAAAGTGATCTTTGTCTGATATGGTCGTTGATCAAACAAAACTGTCACGTAAACGCTGTAAGAACAACGTATTACTAATTAAAGATGATTATAAGATATTGCTGTGATATTAAAACGACAGTACAAATGATGTTCCCTATTACCAAAAACCACTCTAAAGCAACCGAGACACTCTATGAAGTTCTACCACCGAACTCATTGATGAAAACCGAAGAACATTCGCGAATTCGGCTATTAAAGCACTTATTGAACAACCGAGACACACTACGGAAATCAGTCAGCAACGCAACTAAATGGCAACCAATGAGTTCTAACAAATCATGTCACCGAAGCAACTTGAGAAAACCTAGACAGTTTTGCGAATCCCGTTGGAAAACCGAGACACTTTACGGAATTCAATTACAAAGCAACTATAGGAAAGCTGACGATTTCCAACTTATCTCATCTCAATAGCCATTAAAGACCCAGGCACTTTCGCATTTTGTTACTAAGCGCACCATATTAAAACCCGAGACACACGAAATGCAATATCAAAGCAAAATATATTAAACAAGTCGACCTTATTAATCACATTACCAAACTAAATATAAGGCAACCAAGGCATTCTCTCATTGCTGATGTAGAACAACCGAGAAACTCTCCCGAATTTCATTGCCAAAACCGCTGTAGTACATTGAATTGTCACGAATCTCATTACCAACCCAAATATAAGTTAATCGATACATCTGTCAGATAGTATTACCATAGCAAATGATAGTATTACCACAGCTAATGAGGAACTCTCGCTAATTCCATTGAGAAAGCCGTTATAAGACAAAAGGGACAGTCTCGTACATCTCTGTACCGAAGCCACTATAAGGAAACTGAGGCACTCCGAATAATTCTATTACTAAAGCTATCATAAGAGATCATAAGAGAGAGTGTCCGGAAGGCGGGCAACTGAGTGAAGTGGATGTTTTACGCCCCAGTCAAGACTCTTTCACTTATTTCAAAGCGGTTAGTTATTATGGAGGAAACCGGAGTGTCCAGAGAAAACCACCGACCTTCGATGAGCGAACTGACAAACTTTCACACACTAGGATCTGTTCCGAGAGGGATTCGAACACAGGGGGTGAGAGGCGCTGTGATCCGTAAGCGTGCGCTTTAGACCACTCGGCCACCAAGGCCCCGCGGAAATGCGAGTTTCATTGCTAAAAAAAGGCGATCAAAGCACTCTCTCGAATCCCAGTGCCATATACTATTTTTGAATTTAATCATAAAATACAATGATATATGACATCAGTATCAAAGTCAAGAAAATGAAAGTCTCGAGATTTTCAGAACCAAAACCAATATTAGACAAGCCCACCGAGTGAGTATATCATATAGACAGAGTCACAATCACGCATCTTTCCCAGTCTGACACCGGTAAAACCAGTCGATACCTTGCTGGGCGCAAGGCAAGACAATATCTCAAATTTTAAAGTACCATGTATGGTCCGGGCCGTTGTTTAAACCAATGTCACCTTGCTTTCATTCCGGACGCTCTGTAAAAGGACAAACGATTTTATAAACCAACAGAGTCAGCACACTGCCATTAGTAAAGTCATTATAAGGCAGAGGCCAATTTAATTTCCAATGCTGAAGGGGTCAGATTATTACTTTGTTCTGGTTACAACAAATGGCCTCTGGGTCACGTTGGATTTAATTTCATAGTTTCCAGCAAAGATATAAGGATTTTATATAATAAATATTACAACCCGATAGTTTGCATAAAATGGCTATATAAATGACGTGAACGAAGCAAAGAGACAGATGAAGAGATTAAATTACTTAAAACTAATATTAAAACAAAACTTTATTATTTCATATTTATTATATAACTCGGGGTAAAAACGCCTTTTCAGGATGAACATTAAAATCTCAGCTTTCAAATCATAAACATAAGCATGACATAAATTTTTATATCCGGTTCATGATTTGCTAGATAATTTGGCCAAGGTCAAGGTAAAGATTCATACTACATACAGAGGCGTGTTCAAGTCACTGGTTGCTCGCCACTACACTCACTACACTACACTCTGTCTATTGAACAGACGCGAGTCGCGTCGCATTCAAAATGGCGACCATCGGTGAAGAAGAGACTAATATTGTTAAATAAATTGTGATTGACCAGCCAAGTATTGATTTATTCTTGACTTCCACATCATATTTAGACGACGACAAACAAGTCGTTTCGTTTTTTATTGATAATACAGGGTATGTTAAATAGTTCTATCCTTTTTTTTAAAAAAATGGTCATTTAATTTTGGGTTCTGATATACCCGTGGTCAGACACCGATAAAATCCCCCCCAAAAAACTTAAAAACATACTCATATCATGCCTTTTCACAAATGTTTGAAATAATTCAAACGTTAATAACTTTATTTGAACGATTTAACACACTTTCACTGACAAAAAACAATACTGCATGTTGTTTTCAGAATTCACTAAGATCATTTTCTTTAATATTTGACTATACGACGCCATCTTGAATCTAAGGCGAACAACTTAAAATATTGATAGCGGTTGCTCGCGTGCGCTTGCGCATACAACTATTCCTGAACGGTTAGAAGTCAATGCGATCACGTATATACGCACTCTTGAACGGGCCTCGGGATTCAAGGAAGAAACCAGAAGCCCGTTCATGATAGTGTACGTACGCTTGCGCAATGACTTCAAGCCGTTCAGGAATGACTGACTGTATGCGCGAGCGCAAGCGTGCGACCGCTATCAATATTTTAAGGTTGTTTGCCTTAGATTCAAGAATGCGTCCCTCGGACAAAGTTTGTAAGAAATGGCTTAAATAAATTCTGAAACCAGCATGCATTTCAATTTAAATTTCAGTCCAAGGGTATGGTTTCTTTCTAGAAGGAATTTGAATGATAGGATTAGTTAAAACTTATGTACAGTTGTTCGATTTAATTTATATTTTGACATTTTCTCTCCCGTTGAGTGTCGGTGTCAAATCTAAAGGAGGTTATATTTAAAACATCTAGATGATTTTGATGACTTACTTTCAACGCGAGTACTCGCGTCCGTTCAATAGACATAAAAATTGTATTCGCGAGCGCAGTGGAAAGCAACCAGAAACTTGAACACGCCTCATGTCCGGGGTAACCTAAAAAATTGAAAAATCGTCTACAATCAGCAAACGAACTGAAAACTTTTTCAACTAGTATTCGTCCGAAAAATTTGTTGATTGGTTGTTTTACATCACATCAGCAATTTTTCAGCTATTCATGACGAGATCATTTATTAAATTTCGTGGACTAGTCTTAACATAAGTTCAAGTGGTGCGTAAATGTGTGCAAGTATTTGTGTGTGGTTCTGTTGTGTGCACTTACAGAGCCACGTTTATAGTGCTAACTACAAATATCGCAGACTACTCTTCAAGGACCTTCGACAAGGGAAACTTTTCTCACTTAAAGTCGACGGGCCTGTCAGAAGAGATCCGGATCTTGGTTTTAAAACACGTTAATGCGTTAGTCGATGCTTTTGACAACTCAATTACAGAGGCACCAACGATCAAAGAGATACAAGTGTCTTATATCATTTTTGAATGTATTTTATGATTAAATTTAAAAAATAATATATGTCACGAGAAAATGGGCGAAAAAGGGCCAGGTTCGACAATTCATTTTTTGAGCTAATGATTTTTCAATTCACGTTTGGACACTACAATAATGCCCAGTGGTGTGGTTTATAGTTTTATAAAAGGGTCCAAAACATCTCGGGGTTTTTACACCAAATTGTCTATAAATGCGCACATAAAGAAAAATGAAATAAGCCATATTTTATTATATAGGAAAATGTTATCCATAAAATTAATAAATTCATAATTGTTTTACCTACTTACTTAAAATTTCGCTGATATTTTAAAATGCAAAACGAATTTATTGTTCTTACTTAATTACTGTTACTAAATTTATTTATTTATTTATTTATTTATTTATTTATATTTTAATGTTTCCGAATAAAAAAATATATGTAGGATAATGTACTACAGAAAAGTAAAATACTTTATTGGCGCTCGTCAAGGAACATTATTTGAGGGAGAGTTTTCATACCCCCCCCCCCCCTCTATAGAATATAAGGATCAGGGTGTGTCTGTCTGCGTTAAATCAACGTTGGATGAAATATACAAGGTGAAGGTCATAAACTGAGATGGCGTAAAATGTATGTTTCATTTGACTGGAAGGAAGTTATGATCTTTTTTACGCCTCTGTCAAGATCCTTCCATCTGTTTCCGGTCATTTGTGGGAAATATAAAATAAAGACTTTTTATGTCAGTGACTATATGCTGTGATGACGCCCATAAAATATTTTACGAAGTTCTTGATTAAACCTAATTGAAGCGGTCAAGTGGGTGACATTCCAGAGCAGCTCCAGGGTTAGTTAATATGCCGTCTTAATTACTTTTGACCTTATTTAAAGTCTAAATTCTAAAAAAAGAAGAAATATTGAAAACTCAATAAATCTTGTTTACTTAAAATAAATACGTTATTTACCTTTTAAATACAGGTATTTAATTAATTTTCATTATACAAAGTACGTAACTTTTGATTAATAAGACAAAATCAATTTCAGATTGAATTTCTTAATTAAAATTTGAGTATTTACGATAAAACTTATTTTTCCCCACGCAGATCTTTTTTTTCCAGTAAAATCTGGTTTCTTTGAATCGAGATTATAAAGGGCGTTTCATTTGGCGAAAATTCTTATCAACGGAAAATCGGTTGTCGATTACATTTACAGCTAAAAATCGGTTCATTTTTTAGGCAAATAACGTAAGACAATTCAGTTTTTGTGAACTCGGGGAGCGGGTGTAATTTTACTATTTGTAGTGTTTTAACAGTGATTGTGATAGATGTTGGACAGTTAAGAATATACGAAACTTGAACCACGTAACCATATTTTCTCTACCATTCGATGCAAGTGCTCGTCCCAACTTGAGAGTTTGTGCTTGTTTCATTCATAGCCATTGTTTAAGGTTAGTCCAAATTCCCTCTGACCTTCACACACTTTGTGCCGGACGGCTACACACAGGCATCAAGTGTGTTAGGGTCAGAGAAAATGTTTAGGTCTTCTTGGATGCATTGTAGTGTTTTTCTCATGAGTAACGTTAATCAGATGCCCCAATATATGTTTCTCTTTTCCTGACTTCATTCATTTTTCCTTCATTGTAAACACCTTTTCAATCAAAAGCTGAATAATATGAGTTAAAATTGTCATAATGTTTTTTTTTTAAATTTTATCATGAAATACATTCAAAAAATGCATATTGACAAAATTTACAAGAAGACATTTAGGCAAACTTTTTAATTAGGTGGTAATAAAATCATGTCCTCTGGAAGTAAAATGGGATAATGAGAACCTATTTCTCACCTTTATTCCCTTCGATTTTCTCCACTTTTCCAAGATCTGATTGCCTCGATATAAGTGAAAGCATCTTGACAGGGTCATAAAACACCATTTCATTACTCCACTTTTGTAGATAGCGCCGTTTAAGCAGAAATTCCAGGACAGATTAATCGGTTAGTTGGCTGCTGTTTTACGTCACATCAGAAATGTTTTAGCTATTGGCGAGACCATTTTTATTAGTCTTAAAAATAAACACAAGTTTATGTTGTTCGTAAGTGTGTAAGCCTGCGTTGTACCAGTGCGTACTTACACCAATCGTTAGAGTGCTGGTACACTATCCAGCAATGTTGCATATAAACATCACAGAACACTCAGTCCATTATCCTTGTAGCAAACTGAACATTAAAGACCTATGACAATCGAAACCCTCCTTCGAACGCTGTCGAATTGCTGAGACGCCTTGAGTTTGAAGGATATCGTCTCAGCCACCCGTCAACCGCAGTAGCCATCCTGACAGAGCAACTAACTCCGTGGCAGAAAGTTTGCAGCAAAGACATGTTCATAAATCTCAAAAAAAAAATAAAAAAAAAAAAATAAATAAATAAAAAATAAAAAAATATATCGCGTTATTGTTTAAAACACGTAATTCAGCTCACGCGGTCGGGCCTTAGAAAACCTGGGTCAGTGTTTATACAGCCTTTAATACTGCTAGGTAATACAAAGGACAAACCGCCAGGTTGATAACAAGGTGAAGCCCCTGCATTTCTGTTAAATCCCATTCATTTACTAAGTTGACTAGGGCATTGTGAAATTAAATGTCTTGAACCAGTTTTTAACTCAAGTTCCGGCTGGGACTCGAGCCAACGACTTTGGAATAAGAATCGTGGTCTTTTGCACAATCTTCATTCAATATTGCGTTGTCATTTGGTCTTTACCCCATGTAGTCCGTCAGACCATGGTATTAGAACCATTGATGTTTGATATGAATTTTGGCTTTAAAATGTTGTCCAAGTATTGCAATGTAATTGGTAATTTTTATTTATTTATTTATTTTTATGACATAAAGTATTAAAATATAGTATTTAACTATGTTTTAAATACTTTATTTTTTAAAAATCCGAAGATAAAGCAAAACCATCATTCGATAATTGACGATTCCATCAAGTCCAAATTTAAACTTGAATTTCAAGGGTTTAATGGACTTAATGTGTTAATATTAAAGTAAATTCAAAATTGGCACGAGAAAAGTCCATTAAACTTATTCAAATTCTAAAATTCTGAAAAGTATGTTATTTTAAACCAATTTTACAAATTTTCTTTATAACAAAACTTTGGTGTTTTATTTAAATACTGGCGTTGAAACAGTTTCGTCAGAATTTTTTCTAAATCTGCATCCTTTTGAAATCTATTTTTTCAGTTTGCAAGATATATTTTTGTGTAATTCTTAGGGCCGCACAATGGCCATGGCAACTGGATCCTGATTTTGTCGAAACAATTTATGCGAAATATCATAACAAAACAGCAAAAATTTTAAAAAATAAATTGAGGAATGGTTATGAAATTGGAGGCGTGTTATAAAATTTTAATTTATCTTTATTATATATTAAATAGTAATAAAATATCGTTTTGATTAGATAAAAACCAGTTTCAGATTGTATTTCTTAAAACAGATATTAATTTAAGATTTTAATATGGGTTTAAATAATTATCTTTTATCATCATTTTTTTAATTAATAAGATATTTCAGTGACATATCAAAAACTGGGTGGATTAATTAATTTCAGCCTGATATCTAAGGTTGCGGTGACCCATGCTATACGCGTTCCTCCGTTAAACATCCCGGTTTTATGACGAGTTTTGGCTATATAACTTTTTTATTTGATGTGGTTTTCAATATTGTTATATGTAAATGGTATATAAAACATTTGTGATAAAACAATTTTTGGTTACAGGTAACCTTTTACAAAATACATGTACAACATTTTTAGCCATATGATTTATAATATTCAAGAAGGCATATACAATATGCCCGAATGTTTAATTCATATTTTGTACATGTGTTTCTGGTTCCATTTTCGCAATCATCCACTTAATTGATTATATAGTCAACTCAAATATTTCCAATTTTCTCTCGTCAATATTTTACAACTGTTAAGTTTGATGATACAATGCTCCCATTGCAATTGGCAATAAAATATTTTTAAAGTAATTTTTTAAAATTAATTACTTTTGTTCTTAAATCTCTGACTAGAACACCATGATATTATGTTGTTCAAATGTCATAACTAAGGTTTTTTCTTAATTCTTTACTTTATATCAATGGCTTTGGGTGGAATTTTATTAGTCGGCCACCCAGACACAAACCCCTTCCAACGTTTTAAAAAATAATTTTCAAGCGAAATTTTAGCATTATGATTGCATTTTTATGGATTTTAGGCCAAAGTGTTCAGAAAAAATTAAATTTATTAATGTCAGATAATAATAATAATAAAGGTGGAAAAAATCTGGATTTCTGGTTGAGTTTTAACCAAAAACTGAAGAATATTCTCGCTTTGAAAAGAGTATCTTCATTTTTTAAACCATTTTCTTATGAAAAATATTGGATACTTTTTCCTTGCTTTATCACAGCGATTTTGGTAAAGTACAACAGGAATTCCATTCAAATCCCTAAACTTATGTTAATTTTTTCTAGGTCAACCAGTCGTGAATTTCACTCCCGTAAAAAATTAGTTGGGCGTGGATATTGGTATCCTGACATGACCTTTGACCTGATCAATTTTTGACCAATCAGAATCGCTTTGCCGGAATGAGATTTATCAAAATGGCGGCTTCCATGAAAAATGTGAAACAGGTTGTTGAATCAAAACAAACAATGCTTTATTGAAACCATAATGCCCGATTCTTGAATTGAAACAAAAAACATGTTCTTACGTAATGCACACACAAAATACATCAATGCAAATCTGTTGCCTGTTTAAATAACGACGTAATACCGTCTTCCTTATTTTTCGACAGGTACCCGTTTATAGTGTTCCAATCACCCATCCCTCCCTTTGGGACAGGGGCTTCATACACGATTTTCAATTATTGATAATAAACCTTATTTATGAAATTATACCAAAACAATATGTATGGTTTTACATGAACATGTAAAACGGGAAGAAAAGTCGTTGGTACGTGTTAGTAAATAATGATGGGATGACCAGGTATGATGGAATTGCACATCTTGACTTGATGGGTGTTCTATCATCAGTGTTATCTATATATACATACAAAGTTTGACTGTTGTTGGACTGGACTACATTCCAAAGTGCTAGTCAGATCATCCTAAATATGTAGCAATGTCTAACACAATGAAACCCCCTTTTTAGTTCATGTTTGCTTTGCTCAAACTTCAGATGGCTTTAAAGCACTTGTAGATGTGCAGGTTGCTGCCTCACTAGTCCATTATTCTGACAGTATATATAATGGTTTATTAAATGTGAAAATGTGATGTTGTAGACCAGACTTGATAGGTAACTAGGTTGGTAGAGTGTCCCACTCATATTGGGAAGGTCCCAGGTATAAGTCTTGGTTTAGCCACTGTATTTTCCCTTTCCTGTTACAATGATGTGAACTGCGTAAGTTCACAGCATAGTGATCCTATGTAGAGTTGAACACACACTGATTTGATCTATAACCTGACGTGCTACAATAGCCCCCAATATATTAACAATTTGTAGAATGATTGATGGCAACTTGTAAAACTAATGATCAGACCAGGGTTCAAACTTAAAGGGTACCTGTAACCAAATTTTTTTTTATCACAATTGTTTTATATATTATTTAAATGTAACAATATTGAAAACCGCATCAAAATTGGTTACAAAATAAACAAGTTATAGCCGTTTGAAATCCACATTTTTCAACTTTCTCTTTATCACAAAGTGAAACGCCTCGTTTTGAGTTATAAATGTGTGACATCATTGCAGTATTAGAAGTAGTATTTAACATAATAGACAGTAGTAACAATGATGATATATCTACGTATGTAGAAAAAAAGTAACGACTCTGACATGTACCTAATTATGTCAAATAGTTCGTTATTACTTGGGGAAGCAGTAGACATTCTTATAAGTGATGAATTTGGAGTATAGCAGTATTTCTCGAACCAGAAACGGACGAATCTGATGATGAGAATTGTGACTGCAGTTGGTTGAATAGCTGTTGAAAAATACATGACGAGTGTTAACTTGTCAATAACACGAAAAATGATTATATCTTTGACATTTTTAAAAAAAAAAAAAAAAAATTATTTTATGAAGTCGGACTCGACAGACTTGAGAATTATGATAAGTTGCAAAGCTATAACAAAAAATACGCGATTAGTTTTAACTTTTCAAATACACGAAAAATTAATTTTATCGTTGACAATTTAAAATAAATTAAATATCAAGTCGGACTCGAATGAATATGAATATTATGAAACTACTTTGGTGTCATGTGCTGATTTTGAATTTCTATTAAAATAATGCATTCAAGTAGTCATGTGCTGATTTTGAATGCATTATTTTCATAGAAATTCAAAATCAGCTCATGACAGTGGCACTGGCTAAAAATCAATACATAAACTGAACTGACCGTGATGTAGAAAACTTTTAAGTAGTCTAGAGACATTACATTTCCTTGATAATGGAAGATGTTCACACAATTAAAAGTTTGTAACATAGTTCTTTTCAGCTGTCCGACGAGTAATTAACGCTGGGTAATTAAAAAGAAAAAAAAAACAACAAGATATTTATCTGAAATTATTTTACGTGAAATATATAAATGTTTAAAATGAAATGACACACATTTTGGAATGAGACCACATTTAATAAAACGAGATAATAATAATGATAATAATAATAATAATAGTAATAATTTTATGGATTTGTGTATAAAGAATAAAGAATATATATATATATATATAAATATCACAGTCGAGGAAAAGTGAAAACTAAAATCTAATAAAATCAAATGCTTAAGTAGATCAATATACATGTTTTAAATAGACTACTCTGGTTGTCGATTTTTAATTTTTAATTTTGTCTAAAATTATTTTATAATAATAATAACAACAACAACAACTATTATTATTATTATTATTATAGACATGAAAACTAAGGGAAAATTTCTTACTTTTTAAAATTTAAAAATGAAATATCCATTTTTCAGGAGTGAAATCTTTATTCTGTATACGAACAATAACGTTTACAAAATAAAATTTTTTTACTTTACTCGAACTGTACTTTACCATATTATTGTATATTACAGATCGGAAGATAACTTTATCAACCTGCAAATCAATTTTGCAAATTATAAGTTACATCCTGTTTATTACGGGTGTGGGTCTAAATCTAAGGAATGTGTCTAATAAACAAAAGGATTAATAATAATCTTAATTATCGGTACATGTCAAACGGATGTTAATTCCACTTCATTAATTAGTTTTCCCGTAAAATAATCATAGAAAATCAAACTACGAGTTCGGATTTGACTTATTTTAGTAGTTGGTAAATAATATTATGTTGAGGTATGTTACTGGTATGACGTCACAACACGGGAGTCTCGATATCGACCTTTTTGATTTGGATTTCTAGAGATGTATTAGAAAATCACCGATATCTACCTTATTATGGAATGGAATTTTATGGAATTTTTGCTACAGCCATATTTAAGTACGACATATAAAATATGTCAAAACTGAAAATCGTACAGGTACCCTTTAATACTCCCACACTAAAGTCATTCAACATTTCATTACAGTTTAATGCTTTTAAAAAATATACACATGCCATGGCTTCACATATCTTTGATGAGATTGTCAAACATTTGCATGTTTTGAAACTGTCTATTGAATGAAATTTAAGGATAATATACTTATTTACCAGATTATAAGGGTAACACCAAATGGCAATGATAACACACCTCACATTTATGGAAAAATAAAGTTAAGTTTTGTTTGCATACAATTTGAAATACAAAATGTAGTTAATCAAGCATGACACCAGATCTAGAGTTAAGTAAAAACCTTTCTAGACTTGAATGTTTTATTACATTTATATTCAGAATGGAATTAATGTAAGATAGGTTGATAAATTGACAAGATTCTTGTGTATTGAATCCACCAAAATTTGGTATACATACTGGACACAAAGTCTTGAACATCCTCTGATGATGGGTTAATAAAATTGGAAACCAGTCAGGCTTATTGTTTTTCATTACATTTTGCTCCAAGCAAGATTATTTCTTGTCCTCATTGTTATAAAAATAAATTCAATTTTCAATTCAGCTCATGAAGATGGAAGAATCAACTTAAGATGGGTACAAAAAGGTCGGCAATTAATATTGATCCAGATTATGAAGATGTTACAGAGCACCACAACAAAAGACAGCGGCTCCTGGAGGAAGATGGTAAATACTCGCCAGACATAGCTGATTAATCTTTTAACCCCTTATTAGCTCACATGACCGAAAGGTCATGTGAGCTTATGGCATGGCACAGCGTGTGTATGTGCATGCGTGGATGCGTGCGTCGTTAACACCTATTTTCTACTTCTCCTTCAAAACTGCTGGACAGATTTCAATGATACTTAGTCAGAAGCATATATGGGCCGGTGCAATTCAGATTTGTCATGGCGTTGCCATGGCTACCAAAACTAGGTCAAGGTGACCTAGAGGGTCCAAAAATCTTAAAAAATCTTCTTCTCCGAAAGTAATGATGGGAGAAAAAATCTGATGTGATATTTGGCTTCTCTAGGGTCTTAAGCCTATAGTTTGTTCATTTCATGAAATTTGGTCGAAGAATAGGTTACGCGTTTTACATTTAATTAAAAAAATTTCGTAAAATGACTTCAAATTGTTATAACTTCACTATTTGAACAGATAATGACATGAGGTTTTCAGTTTTGACTTTTTCTTGAAATGACCTTTAAATTAGGGTCAAGGTCACAAATCGAGGTCATGACCTAATATGTGATTTATGCAGTTTTAGGCAATTTTCTTGCAAATATTAAGAGAAATATGAAATCAAAACATTGTAAAAATGTTCAGCATGACAAAATTTAAAAAGGTATTAAGTTTTGTAACTATATCATAATCCATGTAGGAGTTGTTGCCCCTGAAATGTTATTTTTTGGCTTATAAATACTAAAATTGCTAATTATCTTGAAAACTGTTAACTTTTTGTATAGGCATGTATATTAGAATGTTGTAGGTATTGTGACAATGATCATTTTGATATATGGTTCAAGGTCATATGTTCAAAGGTCAAGGTCACAGCGACAAAAGACTACTTAAATTGCTAATAATCTTGAAAACTGTTAACTTTTTGTATAGGCATATATATTAGAATATTGTAGGTATTGATATGAGGATCATTTTGATATATGGTTCAAGGTCATATGTTCAAAGGTCAAGGTCACAGCTGCAAAAGAAGACTTAAATTGCTAATTATCTTGAAAACTGTTAATTTTTTGTATAGGCATGTATATTAGAATATTGTAGGTATTGTGACAACGATCATTTTGATATATGGTTCAAGGTCATGTGTTCAAAGGTCAAGATCACAGCTGTAAAGAAAACAAAAATTGCTAATTATCTTGAAAACTTTTAACTTTCTGTATAGGCGTGTATATTAGAATATTGTAGGTAATGATATGACGATCATTTTGATGTATGGTTCAAAGTCATGTGTTCAAAGGTCAAGGTCACAGCTGCAAAAGAAGAATTAAATTGCTTATTATCTTGAAAACTATTACTTTTTGTATAGGCATGTATATTAGAATATTGTAGGTATTGACATGGCGATCATATATGGTTCAAGGTCATATATGTTCAAAGGTCAAGGACATGGTTGCATAAGTATAGTGAAATTTGTGAATGATTTGTAAATTATTCATTGCATTACAGTTACTTCATGCAAATTATATAAGCTACTTATAAATGAAATGTGACTGGATATATTTCTGATTCAGTTTTGTGGGAGTTTTTAACTTGAGAAAACTTGTGAAGTTTCTGTACCTAATATATTGTCTTTTGCGCTTTGCAAACAATTTCGGACATATACTCAGGTGAGCGTTAAGGCCCATGGGCCTCTTGTTTAACTATGGTTATGGTTTAAAACTTAAGGTAATGGATTGTTCCAATTGAAATTTAGATTTGAAAAGGTAAATATTAGGACCAAGCATTGCTTCAGTAGCTAAGTTAAAAGAGCAATTCAGGATGTTAAAACAATCATTTATACTCATTGCTCATAGATATTCATTTAATTAAAAAAAAGACTACGTTTTTGACTCTTACGGAATTGAATTTAACTTAAGGAAGAACATTTGTTAATATGGTTTGTCTCTTGAGATTTTGACGTTAGTTGACTGGACCCTTAAAAGTTACGTGTCGAATGAATGCCCTGTACTTTTAAGTGCTGTTTAATGAATCATGATTGGTTTTTATGATTTTTTTTTTCGCAGCTAAAGAATCAACAAGGAAAAAGATAGAGAAGATAATATGTGATCAGTTTATGATAGAAGAGATGCAGAAAGAGAGAGAAGTTGACATTATAGATCAGGTAAAGCCGTTACTGTAATTAGGGTTTTTTTTTTGGGTTTTGTTTGTTTTTTGCAAGGTGCAAATTTTGCAGATCTGGCACAGAAAAGGTATAACTTTTTGTCTCCTTTAATTTTTTGAGGTCTTGAAGAATGAAACTTATTTTACAGGAAAATTTGAAATTAAAAATTGATTTTAAAAAAAATTGAAAAGAAAGCTTTTATCAAATGTTAACTATTTCTATAAGGCCTTGTGGGCCAAGTGGTCTAAAAAGTGTACTTACAGATCACATTGCTCATCATCGACTAAGTTTTAATCCAGCTTGGAGCAAATCATAGTGTGAAAAAGTTTGTCAGTTAGCTTACCAAGGGTCGGTGGTCTTCGCTGGCAACATAATCAAAAGACATTGTACTAAGGTTTTACTACTTATAGATAAATCAAGCTGTTTTGCCTAGAAAAGAGTTCAAATGCATCTGAAGTCCTTTAAATAAATAATAATCTTGTTTCTTTTTTATTATGAACAGAAACTCAATCAAGCACGACAAATGATGGACAGACTAAGGGCCTGTATTGTTGCTAACTTCTACAGTTCTACAGGACAACAAAAAATGTTCCAGGTAAAGCAAGTCTTTAAAAAACAGTAGTAAAATGTATTCCAATAGAAAAAGGACACTTAGTTATAGCAGGGCATTTATGAATCCAACATGAACATTTTTATTTGGTATGGCATAGGTTCAATTTACTGTAATGCTTTCATCACCATGGACATCTGTCTTGTTAAATTTTATACAGTAAAACCTAGCCACTATTTGCTCAGCCAAATTTTTAGCATTATAACTTGAAAAAACAAAAAAGGGTGACAGAAATTGATATTTGGATGGCACAATACAAGGGTGACAAATGGGGCAGCAAAGTTATAATAGTGGAATTGTGGCAATGTTGACTTTCAGCCATATAATGATTATCAAATTTTTAATCATTTCATTTCAAGTTTCCTCAATTTCTTAAAAAGTCCTTAATTAATGAAACTTTGATGATGAATTTATTAACTGTTCCTAATGACAGAATGCATAACTTCTGAAGCATGTCTACCAGACAGTGAATTCTATCTTCAAAGTTTCATCAAGTGTTGAGATCTATTACGATAACTTATATCAGTGTTTTCTCCAGCTTACTAAAATGGGGTCATTGATACCTCCTTACATGAAAAGAGGGGGTCATTTTTCAAAATGAAGGGGTCATGAAATTTTTTGAATAAAAATTACTTTTTTCGATTATTTTACAATAAAGGAAATATTTTGTTTGTAATTAGAGGATCTGTATTAATCTCTTTGTCTATAGTTTAAATGTTTTATTTCAAATGCTACTTATATCTGTAATATTTGAAACAGTAAAACCACGACAGTATCCCAAAACAGAAATTACTGAATGTTCTACCATCAACCCAAGTCAACAGGACCATTATCATTCATTATTATTATCCACCCCTTCCGATATGCCTGTTTTACATATGATTTTATTATATTCATAAATCATTAAAGGATATTTGTTTAACCAAATTTTATTAAGATCTTGATTTACATAAGTTTTTTTAATTTGACTGTGAGTCGTCGGCAAGTAAGTTACTACCAGATGCCGCCTAGTCATGTTCAGAGCTCTGTGCAGGACTTTGACACAAGTCGTTTAATGTTTAAAAACTTTGTCAAACAAGATTGTTTTGACTTTTCTTTTATGCCTGATGCAAAGAGCGCTTATAATGACTATATAAGTTAAGCGTTCAATACAAACATTTCAAAGATTAAGAATATAGACAGGTTTCTATATTAATAATTAGCTTCCTTTAATAAAAAAAGACTACGTTTTTGACTCTTAGGAATTGATTTTAACTTAAGGAAGAACATTTGTTTACGATAGTCATGTGGTACGACAATACGGAATTTCGGCTCAGTACTTTCGTTTTCAGTCCCGTCACCTTTTATTATTTACAGTAGCCAATTTCAATGTATGTAAAAATGGTTGCGTCAAAAATAACGCATCAGCAAAACCAAGTTGCGCCATTCATAAAAAAATCACGTCAAAAACGCAAGAAACACACTCTGGAGAAAACACTGCTTATATATTTGTAAAGCATAGTATGTTTTTATGTCATGATTATCGTCGATGATCGATTGTCGGGGCAGTGATCTGAATAATCAGTCACAAGATAAATACTAGTAATCAATTATCGAGTAGTTTCCAGATTGTAGTCAAGTCCGTTACCTTTAAGGTTCTTGCTACTAAAAACAACAATGGCAGACTGAGATTGGATAATTTATCTGTATCCAAACACTTTTTACACCAGTGAGATGCTTTGGCCACTGTCACTCTGTCAGGACAAGGAGCTATCTGGCCTGACCTTTAACTTGCAATTACTAAGCAAGAACACTCTGCTGTCACAATAAAAGTAATTATATTCAGTTTTATTTATTACTGAATACTTACGTACAATTACTAAGTAATTCCGATTATTAATCGATTAATTAATCAATTATGCCTCCGATTATGGATTATTAATTTTTGTCCAATTGGACATCACTAATAGTATGGAACTCTATCAAATACCTTCAGTATTCACTGGAAGAAATATTACCGCTTTCTATACCTTAGGAGTGTTTGTGTTTCCCTTATACATTACAATTTTCTTAAAATAACAATTAGTAAATCCTAAGAAAGAAGTACATAATCTGATGAAATTTAAACATGAAAATGCTATGGTGATAATTGCCATTATAATTTTGTATATCACAGGTAAAACCAGGTGTACAACAACAGATAGCAATACATCCAACCGTTAAAGAACACCTGGGCAAGAAACCTAAATTTACAGATTCTACCATGTCTGACAAGAATGCAGAAGATATGATTTGGAAAAATAAATTTACAACTAGTGTGAAACTGGAAAGCAGGTGTAATGTTGAGGTGAAAAAGGTAGGTCTTTGTAGAAGTTATGAAACCTAGCCCACAAAATCACAAAAGTTTGTCATAAAAGCTTCTAAATTAGTCATTCTGATTTCAGACCATGTCCTGTAAGAAATTTAGAATCTCCTTTAATCTTTATCAGAGAACTACTTGTATGTAATCTGAATTGTATACATACTTTTAAATGATTGAGATGTTTAAAATGTGGAGTATATTGAAGGCTATGAAAAATCAAACAAACCTGATATCAAATGTTATACAAGCTTATTAGGGCCCCACATCGCGATGTAGGTGCCCTATTGTAATCACCTTGTCTGTCCATCTGTCTGTCTGTCTGTCCATTTCTTTTTCCGCACGATATCTTGAGAAGGAATGGTGGAATTTTTATAAAATTTGTTTGTGATAATTGGTACACAAGTCCTTTGCTTAAGTTTGATGTTTGACAAATTCAGTGCATATTTAATGAGGCTGCTGCAATCTGATTGGCTGAATTGTTTCCACATGATATCTTCTAAAGGAATGATGGGATTTTGATGAAACTTGCTTGTGATACTTAGTACATAAATCCTTCACTCAGGTTAGATGTCGGACAAATTCCATGCATATTTAATGAGGCTGCTGCAATCTGATTGGCTGAATGTTTTCCGCATGTTATCTTAAAAGGAATGGTGGGATTTTGATGAAACTTGCTTGTGATTCTTGGTACATAAATTCTTCGCTTAAATTCGATGTTAGACGAATTCCATGTATATTTAATGAGGCTGCTGCAATCTGATTGGCTGAATGTTTTCCACATGATATCTTAAGAAGGAATGATGGGATTTTGATGAAACTTGCTTCCGCACAATATCTTCAGAAGGAATGGTGGGATTTTGATGAAACTTGCTTGTAATACTTAGTACATAAGTCCTTTGTTCAAGTTCGATGTTGTGACAAATTCCGTGCATATTTAATGAGGCTGCTGCATTCTGATTGGCTGAATGTTTTCCGCATGATATCTTAAAAAGGAATGGTGGGATTTTGATGAAACTTGCTTGTGATACTTAGTACATAAGTCCTTTGCTCAAGTTCGATGTTTGACAAATTTAATGCATATTTAATGTGATAGTCCTTACATTATGGTTCTCACTCGGTATCTGTAGTAATCCCTTGTCTGTCTGTCCATCCATCTGTCAGTTCGTCAATTTGTCCATTTTGTTGTCTTCAAGTTATCTTCTAAATGTTTGATAGGATGTTGAAAGTTGCTTGTAATACTCAGTACCTGTTCATAAGCAGAAGGTATTATGCGGGCCCTTCCTCGCCATAATGCTTGGTACCTGTTCATAAGCAGAAGGTATTATGCGGGGCTCTTCCTCGCCATTGGTCTAGTGGTTTATGTTGACATATTGTGACTAATTTTCAGTAAAGGATGAATGATAACTGGAATTGATTATTTTGATTTTAAATTGCAATTTCCAGCCTTTGATTTTGCTAAAGATTTTGGATGAACAAGATTCAGAAGTCATGGTTTCATAATCATTTCTAAACTTGAACATAAATTTATCAAAAATGTTCATTATTAAGATATTCAGGAATTTATGATGTCATTTTTAAGATCACTTTATGCTTATAAATTTGTATTTTGTTTTGTCAAAAATGTTTTCTTGTAGTTTCAAAAAGCATTGACAAAATTGGCTCAATTAAAAATGATTGTAAGACTGGGGCCAAGTGAGTTTAATTAATTGTTTGACATCTATTTTTTCTGTCTGAATTTCATTTTATGACACTGATAAATATTTTTCATTTGGTACATTTCAGGAGCCCATAGAGGAAGCCCCAGAGAACAGTAACTCAATATTACCTGACCAGTCTACAAGTAGAACATCTAGGTTTAAGGTCAAGAAGAGGATCATAGTGGGAAATGTTTCCAAGTATGTACATGTATATACATAACACAGACTTTATTTCCATAGTGAAGACATGTGGCTGAGTGGTTAAAGTTTCAGACTTATGATTCTGGGGTTTTGGGTTTGAGCCCTATCTAGTCTGCATCTTTGAGCAAAACATTTAATTTTAAATTGCTTAAGTTAATTTTTCAACTTTGGGTTGAAAAGTATAACCCAGTTCTGCAATGATATTAGTAGTGCATTAGTGAAGCCCATGGATTTCATTGTTACATTAATGTTGTTATTTGGTTTTAGGTATATACCAGTGGACAAGAGAGAAGAAAATGACCAGTCAACACACAAATGGATGGTGTATGTCAGGGGGTCCAAAGAGGAACCAAAAATTGACCATTTTGTCAAGAAAGTTTGGTTTTTTCTCCACCCCAGCTACAGACCAAACGATTTAGTTGAAGTCAGGTATGTGTTTAAACAAATATTATGATACTGACTGCAAATAGGAAGTAGAAATGAGACAGGAGTGTTTACTTAGCAAGATTTTGTTAATACAGTTGTTTGTTTTAGTACTTAAATGAACATTGACGATACCTTATCTTCTGTTGCTTAGTAGTCTAGAATGGTGGCTTTTAGAATACAAAGCCTTTCACTGCCTAGATTTGGCCCCTAATCCTAGTTTGAGAAAGTTTGTCATTTTTCTTACTGAAGCCCAAATAGCCCTGTAATAAATCGTAATTGCAATTCAGCATGCAATTGGCAAATATGTGACATGATCAATATATGACAGTGGGTTAGTTTATAGCTATACCATGAGAAAAAATTGGGTATCTTAATCACCACAATTCATGAAAATACAATAACTGACAGTTTTTGTTAAACTTTATAGACTGACATATTTGTATTTATGCTTTGTCATTCCAGTCAGCCTCCATTTCATCTGACACGACGAGGTTGGGGAGAATTTCCTGTGCGTATACAGCTACATTTCTATGACCAACGGAATAAGAGAGTGGATATTATCCATCCTCTCAAGGTAATAATTTTTTTGGAAGTGTATATGCAGATGAAAGGTGCTTTTGTTTATTGATTTTGGTAAAAAAAAATTGTAAAAAATGTTTAAAAATACAAATTAAAAAATCTCAGTGGTGAAGCTAGAAGAAACCCAAGTATTATAATTTTTTCACCAAACAAGCTGTCAGTGGGCCATCCCTGGTCTAGCCCAAATGGAGTTTTGAGTACTTGTAAATCCAGTTCAACCTGTTTCTCATTTATCCAGTACAAATTATTTCGTTTAGATCCAAACACAGACACTAACTAGTTTACAAGTTTAAAAAATAACTTTTACCTGGCATCTGCAAACAATTTTTACTGAATTTATCATTTATATCCCTTTCTAAAGGATAATATATTTGGCACTGAAATAAACAGGAATAAATATTGGTCTCAAAATTCATTAAAAATTTAGTCTCTGGGATGCTATTTTAATTTCAGGCTAATATGTACACATTGTTGAAATAGCCTCTGGATTATCCAAGGGGAAATAACCCCTTATCATCTGAAAGGCTGGGTTCCATCCTCAGCCAGGGTACTTGATAAGAAAGTGAATATTTTTTGTGTGTATTCTCCATCCTGTTACATAAACTATTTTGTGAATCATTTTATATTATTTGAAATTGAATTTCATGTATTTTTTTAGCTTGACAGAACTTATACAGGTCTGCAGACACTAGGAGCAGAAACAGTGAGTTTAGCGATATGTAACACCATTTTGTTTATATATATTTTACTGTTATATATATTTTACATTCATTACAAAAAATGAATGTAAATTAATGCAGTTTCAATTGCATTCTTCTGAACCAATTATCCAAGCAAAGATTAATTGATGACCTTATTGGTTGTGCTACCAACTTGCTTCAAAAATCCATAATCTAACTATGCACATAATTGAAATCAAATCTTGTGATTGCATTTTACTAGTATTTTTAAGCATTCCCACATTGGGGATGAATCTTAATGTTCCACACTGCATGAGAGTGGTATGGAGTTGAGTACTTTCGTTTTTATCCTAATCAAGATTTTTTCGTTTTTATTGAGGGGATAAATTCAGGGCTGGTAAAGAAAACAGGAGTTCCCAATCAAAACCACAGATTTTTTAGTAAAGGAATGAACAAACTTTCTCTCACTAGGATTGGCCTCCAGTCAGATTCGAACATTGACGAGGTGCTTTGATGTTTAAGATAGACTTAAGACCAATCCAGCAACAAAATCACTTGCTTTGAGAAAATAGAAATGATAAGAAATAAAAAAGAAAAGTAACTTGATAGTAAGTTACAGTTACCATTGCACAGGACTACAGTTGTATAATTAATGTAATGATAAAAGATGTAATCTGTTTTTTCAGCTGTTAACAGGTTTAGTGGATAACTGATATAAGATATTTTGGTCAAACATTTTATGATGCTTTTTGTTTTTGAGGCTTACTGGCACTGTTGGCTCCTTAATTTTAGGCTCCAACTTTTTCAAGAACCAGAGCTAACTCTGATAAACTGATTTTGGGTCATATTTATAAGAAGATAAAAGATGTAAGATTTTCTAGTGAACAACTTGTGAACCAGAACTCCTTGTACATGCATGTAATCAAGATGAGATGATATTTTCAAGGATTTCTTATTTTTATTGGTTTTATCTACAGGTTGTTGATATTGAATTAGAGAGAGAAAAGTCTTTTACATCAACCTTATCTGGTGTGGTTTCCATGGATGCAACATCTATGTTTAAATTTGGAAGAAAAGATGGTATAAAAATAGAACCTGGTGTTAAAAATGAACAAAATTTCACAATCGCTGAACAAATTACACCAAAGAAAATAAAAACTGACAGTGAATTGTATAAGAGATTAAGTGAGGGGCAGATAACTCCTAAAACCAAAGGAAAGATAACTCCTTCACCCAAGGGATCATTTAGTGACTTGTTTAGCTCAAAATCAAGTCCTTCATCCAAGGGAGTTGACAACACTTCACAGGACAATAGTAATTTATCAAACAAGGAGAATTTTTATGAGGGTGAAGGGAGGTTACAAGAATCTCCAAGTAAATGTGAAGGAAATATTCAGCCTCAGAATGTTGTTACTCCAGTGTTAAAAGCAGGGGGCTTAGTAGGAGAAAATCTTGTTAAACAAACTTCATCTGTTGGACAATCCCAGAATGCATCATTCGCTTCCATGGTAACACCAACTGGCATTATAACAGTGAATAAGGTAACTGATGGAAGTGGTTTGTCTGCTTTTACACAATCATCATCAAATGTTCAAGTTGTTCTTGGAGGTTTTGGTTCACTGACAAGCCCAGGTGTAAATGACACTAAATCTCCCATAGTTACAGGAAGCCAAGGATCAACTCTGAATCAAGTCATAATGGATAATAAACAGTCGATTATCTTAGGGGGTACAAGTTCCTCAGCAAAATCAGAAACTTTGATATTAGCTTCAAATTCACCTAGTCAGAGTCCAAGTATTATGAACAAAAAAGCAAAGTCAAAATCTGTTTCTCCAGCAAAAGCCTCGACGTCTCAATCTTCATCGACAATTATACTGCAAGGAATGGGATCTCTTAGTAAATCATCTGTACCAGGAGGGAACAAAAATAACAGTAATGCAATGAACCTTTCTGAAAATCCCGCCATACCAAACTTGTCACCTTCTAAGTCAGCTCCTATTGAAAATTCAGGTTCGAATCCGTCATCTTTATATATACGTTGTCGTGACAACCAGGGAAATATTTTCCTTGTTCCACAACATTTGTTGAAACAGATAACAAATCCTACATCAGACAAAACATGCACTCCAATTAGTGCAACATCTTCAGGAATGGTTTCACTTCAACCACAGAACACAGTTACCTCATCACAAATGCTACCTCAGCAACCAGTAGTTCAGATGTCATCATCCACACCACCAAACAAAAATGACAATTCAGCAACATCAGTTTTACCATCCTCTTTACTGTCATTGAAAACTGCAAAATCAGAATCACAAAATGCTTCCTTAAGTGGGGCACAGGGAAAGAGTTCTCCTTTAAAATCTTTACCAGGAATTGGTAAAGTAACAGAAGGGATCAAAAATACAAGTACATCTGTTGTGAAAGAGCAAAATAGTGCAGCTCAATCTTTGATAAGTGGTTCTGTGATATATTCTCAATCCAGATCTGAATCTCCAAGTTCTACAGCATTAAAAACTAGCACATCTTCAAGTTCAGCAGCATTAAGAACCAGTACACCACAGATCCTTGTGAGATTTCCTCAGGGTGATGAACTGAACAATTCTTCAGGAACTTCTTTGTTAAATTCTAGTCAGTTACAGTCAGGATCTGGTAATGTGGCTCCTAGTTCTCCAAGAGGTCAACTTAAAGTCACATCTCAGGGTTTAAAAGTGGTTCCCACTGGTACACCAAGTGTTATATTAGATAGAACTGGAAACATAGTTTCTGGTGTTAAACCGTCCCAGCAGCAGACATCGATATTAAAATCAGACAAGCAAGTGACAAGGAAAAGTATGACTGTTTCTGCTTTATTAAAAGAAAATGCATCTCAAAATAAACATTCTTTGGTCAAAAACACACAGATTTCATCATTGAAACAAGGACAAAGTGGAGAGCTAAATTCCGAGATGAAGTTGGTTGCTATAACAACCAATTCAGACTCTAAAACACCCATGTTAGTTCTAGCTCCTCAGGACAAAAATGCTGGATCTAATGTGAAACAAGTGACTCAAAGTTTAGGAACTAAAGTTAATTCTCCAGAAAAACAAAGTTATAATTTTGTGTTATCAAATGCCAGAGATGGCAGTCAGTGTTTTTCTTTATTGCCAAATAAACCTGGTGTTGTGTCATCAAATCCTTCATCCAAACTTTCAACCTCTCATAATGTCTCCACAAACTCATCAAAAGCCATAGCAACTACTTCAGGATCTGCATTGCATAATACTGCCAAATGCCAGTCTGTAACCTTGAACTTGAGTCAAGGTCAAAGTTCATCTTTAATCTCAGGTCAACAAAGTAAAACTGTATTAGCTACAATAGGAAACCAGACTTTATTGTTACAATTACCAGTGAGTGAGGTTAAAACTTCCGAGGGAACTAGTCTAAGTTTGCTTTCTGGAAACCAGAGTTGTACATCTCAGACTGTTGTCAAGGAAACAATCTCAAAATTATCCAGTAGTCGGTTTGATATTGATCAGAATATTGTAAAACCAGGAAGTCAAATTACAGAACAGTTTGAACCAGTGACTTCTAGTAGAGAACCTGAAAAGAAAATATTTGTGTGGAAGAAAAAGAAATGTTATGAAACAGCACCTGTACCATCCAAAGAAATCCCACCTATCAGGTATCTGTAAATTTTACTGTTTTTATTGGTTTTAATCCTAAAACTGGTATGAAGTGAGAATTCTAATGGCTATTTTTAAGCAGCGAGAATATTGATTATGGTTAGGAAACTGGTTTACAGAATACAAATTTTTAGTAATTTTCATATTTTTTGTTTGTTGAATTCCTATTTCACACGAGCAAAGAGAAAAGAAAGATTTTTCTTATTATAAGACTATTTTGCTTCCTTCCTGTGTTGAATGTCACTGTTTTATTTTAATATTAACCATGTGTCCAGCAGAAACTGATGTTTTTCATTTTATTTCAAATTTACAGAGTAATAGATTTTCCTGATGTGATGTCTCTGGTACGAGCTGCCGTTAAACGTCACCCAGTAGTGTGTCAAGAAATCGGTTTGTAGATTCTGTTTTGTTTCTTTTTTGTATATGTACAGTATAAAGTGACACCTCTATATTACATGTAGGACCACCTGTCTATTAAGACCGGTGTCTGATGAAACATTCTGGAAGTTTGGATTTATTAAAAGGATGAAACATTTTGGAATTTTGGATTTTCAAAAGGTTCCATTTCATCAAACATTTGTTGTTTATCCTGGTTTCTGTTATCTGAAATTGTTAATAATTAAAGAGGTCTGAAGTTTAGCCATTGCAATAGTGTGTGACATTAAGTTGTTTGTTATTTTTGACATATAGTGCAGGGATTGAGCCTAACTTTTCTGGCAAAGGGGCCCAGTTAAAGGGGCCAACTCGGCCCCTAAGATTTTAGATCTAGGGGCCCAGTTCACTTTTTAGGGGCCCAACTTGATTAAAGTCACTTCTTTGTTTAGCCTTTGGAGCTGATGCTCCTAAAAATTTCCACATGGCAGAGAGCCGGAAGTATCTGTTTATACACAAATATCGGAGAAGGAAATGAAATGGCACTGTATTTGAATTCCGGTCGGAATACCGGTACATTTACATGTGTTAACTATATGATACCCATTTTTCAATTTCACTAATATTGTCGCTAGTCAAAAATAAACAGGAAGTCTGTAAACAGACCAAATGTCAAATACATTGTACTGAAAATTCTAATCGCCACCTGGGCAACCTGTGTACGACACATTTATTGCCCAGAGCAAAAAACAGTCACATTGGGCAACTGGGTGCCCGTTTATCTCAATCCCTGTAGTGGCTAACTATAGATTGTGCTTAGATGTATCAAAGATTTCAGAGACCAATTAGATAATCATATTCAATCGAGACTGTTATTTGGTTTACCATGACAAGTCATTATTCTGGTTAATTTTTAAAACTTTTTTTCTAAACATTTTGTAGACCAAAGTCAACATCCATATTGTGCGAAGACAATAGATGATTGGTTATCATGGAATATAGGAAAACGACGAGCCTCAGAGGTACATATACAATTATATATGTGTGTATATTAAACCATTGAACAACATATCAATGGCAGTTATTAGATTATAAATGACATAGCTTTGCAAGGGAAACTGAATAACGTGTGTAAGCATGTTAGGATTGATGATATTTACAATTTTAAATTTTTTTCCAGCATGCAGACTATGTAGAATAAAATTTAATTTGCCCTTTGTCAATTTCCGTGTTATTTTTTTCCTTTGGCTTCAGTAATTAGGTTGGTGTTAAGTACTTGTTGAAAGACCACAGCCTTTCTTGCTAGTTGGGTTCATATCCCAAATCCAGCAGATGTGAGAAAGTTTGTCAGTTCCTTTGTCTAAGGTCAGTGGTTTGTTTGGGTACTCCAATTTCCTCTACCATTCCAAAACAAATAGACTTGATATTAGTTGAAGAATCTTGAATGGGTTGTAAAATATGATTACTCAAGTCCACAATTAGAGACATAGATATGCAGGATACAAAATAATGTATTTATTATTAGTGTTCAAGAATTTTTTATAAAGAAAAACTTTTTAAAATCCTATTTAGAAGCATTTGTAAACAAACATGAATTTATTACTTTGCATTGATTGTTAACCCATTTTTTAAACAAATGTTAAATTAGCTTCTTTGAAAGTTTGAGATGTCACTCTCCTAAGCAGATAATTTTGGATTTAAAAATGGGCCCTATTTCCCAATTTTCAAAACCTGTTTTGAGCAAATATGTTGGATTTCTGATTTTGAATAAAGTTGTTTTCCTATGTATATGTACATTTAACCTTTGTTTGTGGTTTGGTTTTTGTTTATAGTGGCAAAGGGCATCCACAGTAAAAAGATTCATTAAACAGCAAATTGGTGGACTTGATTCATTCAAAGGGACACAACTCTGGTCTACTAAACAGATTATGACATGGTGTAGACTTCATGCTTATAGCCCACATTACCTAGGTAACTGAATTGTTTATTTGATAGACAAAGGACTAAGAAAGATAAGATTTATCAAACTTTTGTTTTTCAAATACAAATGTTTCATTAATAAAGAATTTGTACTGTGCTTAGGAGAGAGAGAGAGAGAGAGAGAGAGAGAGAGAGAGAGAGTGTGTGTGTTAAACAATTTAATGTTAACAAATTAAGGCTATTGTATCTTTGTCAATGGCCAACATGAGCAGATTTAGGATTATATGTCATATTTTCTAGTACAGGATTACTGTTTCATGTCCGTTTTAAGAAAAGTTTAACAAGAATACAATTTTTAAAGTTAATATATTCGGTATAAAATTGGTTTTATAAAATAATAAAAACCATGAAATGTTTTGTTTCATGAATTTGAATACTAGTATATGGAAACAAAAAGAAAATTGTTGAATTTTGTAGAAAAGACCCTTCATCCGACACCGTTGGAGTTGAGTGCTGATAGTAATACAATGGGGAAGAAGTTTTCTTCATCAACAGATTCTACAAGTGTATTGTTACAGCTACATGATGTTCAATGCTCCAGTAGATCAGAAGATAACAGTGATGATGAGATTGATATTATAGGAATAGGTAACTATTGTCAAGGTCATTGTTGTTATAACAATGTTTTGTGCAAAATGCCGTTCTTGTCAACATTTGAAAGTAGAGTTGAAATCAGATACTGTAAACTGGGATATTTTTGCATCAGTTAATGTTTGGAAAGACAACATGGACTTCTTTTCGAATACTTTTGATTTTGCAAAAGCTGGTGACCAACAGCACAAAATTTGTTGACCTTTTATATTAGTTGTAGTTTTATATTCCTATCTAGCTTTACTCGTAAATTAATGCTAAAAAATAAAAATATTGTGCAATTTTCCTGATTTACAGTAAGTGACACAATTGATTTCCAGAATACTGTGAATAACTCTGAAGCCAGTATCTGGTTCCATTGGTTTGGATTTGTCACCCCTGGGATTTGATAAGTTATCAAAGTTTTAATGAATGTTGTAAATTTTAGATAACCTAGAAGTTTTAAGTCAAAGAGTTTTATATCATGTCTAGATTAAATTTTACTTTTGAAAATATCAGAAGCTGTTTGGTGCAGATTCTGTTTTGATTTGCCAAGCCTAATTGATTGAGGGCAGGAGGTCAGGTTTGAACTCCTGCGAGGTCATAAATAAGACTTCAAAATTTTAAATACTGTTTCCTCGGCTGGTGCTTGGCATTAAAGTGAACAGAGTATTGACAGGTTCATCCTGTGCAAGAACAGTGTGATTAGGGGAGTGGTATGTTTGTCTGTGACATATTTGGTGAGCAAGCTTGTGTGTATGCTAGCACAAAGCAGACCATAATACACACTTCAACATCTCTCACCAGTGGTTTTGTTTGCCTAAAATTACTACCAAATAAAGGTAGTTTCCCCTCCCCTTGAGAAATTAGACTAAAATTTCCCAATTTGACAACTAAAATTCCCCAAAAGGCAACAGTGACACACAATCAAATAGTTTAAGTTAAATCCAGTCGTCCAAAACTGTTCTGACAGACAAAAAATGTTAGATTTTGTCACAATATAAGATCTTTGCAATAAATTTCAAAATTCTGAGCATAATATGACATAAAAAGGGTCCAATTTTTTTTCCAATCTGAAAGGTAGAAGGTAGTTTTTAAAAACCATAGCAAAATCACTGCTCACATACATGAACTTGCTCTTTGATTTAACCTTAGAGATAAATTACCATGCCTATGTTGTGAAAATCTGTAAAATTGTTACATTAAACAACATTTCAACCAACTAACAACCTAACAAGCTTTAATGATAGGGAGATAATTTTTTAGACTATAATTTTTCTGCTTGCTAATTCTTTTCCTTTTACTTTTGTTAGAACCTCCAAAAGTTAAAATAAAAGAAGAACCATCAGAGATTAAAGTCTGTGATAATCCCACAACTTTACCACCATCAGACGAGGCAATATTTATACAAGACACAGCTTTAAAGGTAAAGAAGTTAATCTAAATGTTCAGATTATGGATTTGTATACCTAGCCCCAGTTTCACAATCTTTGACTTAGTTGAGTGTACACTCAACTTAAACTAGGGAATATTTTGATGTCAATTATGTTTTTAGCTCACCTGAGCCGAAGGCTCAAGTGAGCTTTTCTGATCAAAATTTGTCTGTCGTCGTCGTCGTTGTCGTCGTCGTCGTCCGCGGCGTAAACTTTTACATTTTCGACTTCTTTTCTGAAACTACAAGGTGGATTTCAATGAAACTTGGTCAGATGCATATATGGGCCAGTGCAATTCAGATTTGTTCATGATGTTGTCCTAGCTCCCAAAACTAGGTCAAGGTGACCTATGGTTCCAAAAACTTAAAAAATCTTCTTCTCCGAAAGCGAAGATGGTAGAAAAAATCTGATGTGATATTTGGCTTCTCTAGGGTCTTAAGCTTATAATTTGTTCATTTCGTGAAATTTGGTAAAAGATTAGGTTACGCGTTTTTGCGTTTTATTTTAAAAATTTCGTAAAAAAGCTTCAAATTGTTATAACTTGACTATATGAATAGATATTGACATGGGATTTTCAGTTTTGACTTTTTCTTGAAATAACCTTCAAAATGGGGTCAAGGTCAAAGTTCAAGGTCATGACCTAGTTTGTAATTTGTGCAGTTTTAGGCTATTTTCTTCAAAATTTTAAGAGATATATAATATCAAAACATTGTTAAAATGTTCAGCATGACAAAATGTAAAAAGGTACAAAGTTTCGTAACTGTATAATAATACATGTAGGAGTTGTTGCCCCTGAAATGTTATTTTTCTGCCAATGAAAACTAAAATTGTGCATTAGCTTGAAAACTATAAACTTTTTGTATAGACATGTATTTTAGAATATTGTAGGTATTGACATGGCGAACATTTTGATAAATGGCTCAAGGTCATACGTTCAAAGGTCAAGGTCATGGGTGCATAAAAAGACTGAAATTGTTAATTATCTTGGAAACTATTAACTTTTTGTATTGGCATGTATATTAGAATATTGTAGGAATTGATATGGTAATCATTCTGATATGAGATTCAAGGTCTTACATTTAAAGGTCAAGGTCATAGATGCATAAGAAGATTCAAATTGTTAATTATCTTGAAAACCATTAACTTTTTGCATAGGCATATATATTAGAATATTGTAGGTATTGATATGATGATCATTTTGATATGTGACTCAAGGTCATATGTTCAGTTGCAAGGTCATTGGTGCATAAAAAAACTGATATTGTTTATTATCTTGGAAACTTTTAACATTTTGTATTTTCATGTTTATTACAATATTGTAGGAATTAATATGGCGATTATTCTGATTTAAGATTCAAGGTCTTACGTTTAAAGGTCAAGGTCATAGATGCATAAAAAGACTCAAATTGTTAATTGTCTTGAAAACTATTAACTTTTTTATAGGCATGTATATTAGAATATTTTATGTATTTTTGCAAATGATTTTGGATATATACTCAGGTTGGCCATATCCTCAGGTGAGCGTTAAGGCCCATGGGCCTCTTGTTTTGGAATTGTTTAGTTTGGGTTTGTTGAACAAAACAAAACATTGTCTCATAAAACTTATTTTTTAAAAAATATGGATGAAAGAAAAATGGGAATATATGAGTTAAGTGTACACTCAGCTGAGTGAATGATTGTGAAACTGGGGCCAGGTTTAACATGAGCAACTTAAGTGTGTCCTATGTAGAGGGTTCAATCCTTGCAGGATCATTCATAACACTTAAATTTGAGATACTGCTTCCTCAGTAAGTGCTCAGTATTAAGAGTAGAGTATGGACTGGTTCACCTGGTTTCAGAATAATGTGTCTGGGAGAGTTGTACATTTGTCTGCTGCATACTAACTTTTTGTAATAGCATATTAAAATTTGCCCTCAGTGTGTGTTAGTGTAAGGCAATATCTGAAAAATTGCTGATGCAATGTTAAACAACATTACAACCAACCAAGATAGCTTAATCAAAAATATGTGTACAGTGTATATATTAGAACAGCAACAGGTAAAAGGGAGATAATCCAACTGTAGAATAAACAAATACCAGTCAAATCAAGACAACTCTGTTGTGTCTGATAGAGGAGGTCATCCATTACTTATATACCCTCAGTTCTTCCCTCAATCAAACCTTAAGTAAACATGAACTCTAACTAAAACTGCAGATAAACTAGGAAAGTCCAAATCAATATATAAAACAAGGTAGTGAATTTTCCATATCAAATTTATGTGTAAAGTGTGTAAGTTGAGTTGAGTAATGGTTTTTAACCTCCCAGTCAAGAATATTTCACTTATATTGAGACGTCGCCAGCTATAGGCGAAAGTGCAGAAATTTTGCCCGTGTGTTGCACTGATGGCATTATACAGCAGGGTTCTTTATTGTGCCATGCCGGCCATGACACGGGACCTTGTGTATTTTAAGTTCCCATCCAAAAGAACTGTGACTTTCATTTCATAATGCCGAGTGCTTGGCAAAAGAACAGTCACTACCCACTTTCAAGTCTTGGGTCAGACCTGGCCGGGGTTCGAACCCACGACCTTCCACTTACGGAGCAAACACTCTACCAACTGAGCTACCGCAGTGGCTTAAAGTGTATGAGATTTTGTAGTGACAAACAAAGCATTAAATACAACTTGGATTTACATTGTGTAGAAATCACTCTCTTCACCTGCTCTATCTGGGTTGGTTTATATTGGTTTGTAGAAATCACTGTTCTTCTGTCTATCTGGATTGGTTTATATTGGTTTGAAGAAATCACTGTTCATCTGTCTATCTGGGTTGGTTTACATTGGTTTGTAGAAATCACTGTTCATCTGTCTATCTGGGTTGGTTTATGTTGGTTTGTAGAAATCACTGTTCATCAGTCTATCTGGGTTGGTTTATATTGGTTTGTAGAAATCACTGTTCATCTGGCTTTCTGGGTTGGTTTACATTGGTTTGTAGAAATCACTCTCTTCACCTGCTCTATCTGGGTTGCTTTAAATTGGTTTGTAGAAATCGCTGTTCATCTGTCTATCTTGGTTGGTTTACACTGGTTTGTATAAATCACTGGTCATCTTTCTATCTGGGTTGGTTTACATTGGTTTGTAGAAATAACTTCTTCTGTCTATCTGGGTTGGTTTATATTGGTTTGTAGAAATCACTGTTCATCTGTCTATCTGGGTTGGTTTACACTGGTTTGTAGAAATCACTGTTCATCTGTCTATCTGGGTTGGTTTACATTGATTTGTAGAAATCACTGTTCATCTGTCTGTCTGAGTTGGTTTACATTGCTTTGTAGAAATCACTGTCCATATGTCTATCTGGGTTTGATTACATTGGTTTGCAGATCTGCAGTCCTTCTTTCTATCTGAGTATCTGTTGTGTTTGTTGCAAAACCTCAATGCCTCTGGAAACATTTTCATCAAAATTTGACACAAATGTATACCAACATGAAACACTTGCACAGAAAATAAAATTTGAGATTTCAGAAAAACAGTTACATCATATGATTAAGTCTTGGGATGAAACCCATTTCTCCCAGTTACTTTAAGGAGGACTTACTGCTTTAGTTAGCAACTATTCTATGAAGAAAACTTTTTAAGAAATACATAAAAGTATTAGTCTTAAAAATACTGTAGCAATATGTTAGTTGACAAGGGTTAACACGGGGTAATTTAATAAAATTTTACTATATATTCATTGTTTGTTTAATATTTCAGATCGGTGTAAAATTTGAACCATCAGAAGTTGTACCAGAAGTTTTCACTTCTACTTCAGAGGACCTCATATTTACTGTAAGTTACATCAAGTATGAATAATGATAATGATTTTAAAAAAAAAATTGTTAATGACACAAATTCCATGAATAACATTTTCAAACAGAAAAAACTTGAACTTCTGTAATTCCATTTCCAATGAATTTATTTGTTTCTGGTATGCTGGTGGAACCTGTTGCATTCAGTTATATTAAAATAATTTTTATATGTTTAGCCAATTGTTTTTGTACTAACTTTCTCCTACAGTCAAGACTTTTTCACTTAATATCAAGGCAGTCAGTACTGAAATGATGGAGAAAGTCGGAGTATCTAAAGAAAACCACCAACCTTTGGCCAATAAACAGGCCAACTTTAACTCTCTTATACCAAAATCTGCTGTAGTAGTATTGTAACCTGTACCCTGAGAGGTGCTGTGAATAATATGTTCATGCATTGATATTAATGAAAGAATTTTAATATTATGGGGCATGAGGCACTGCTACTCCACTCTATGTCTTATTGCTTTGCATCATATATATATACATGTATATATATATATATATATATATATATATATATATATATATATATATATATATATATATATATATATATATAATAAGTTATTTTTTTTTCCTGGTGATTACTGTCATTGTTAACAATAGGATAAAAATCTAAACTGTACATGGTGCTCTGATCCAAAAGCAGAGACCTCTTCAAGAGACTGGTTGCTTACCACTGCATTCAAGCATACAGTTTTTGTGTCTATTGAACAGACTTGAGCAATCACACTGAATCTAAGTCATCATAATCATCCAGATGCTTTAAATAATAATCTCCCTTAGATTTGGACACAAACATTTGACTGGGGAAAAATGTTAAAATATAAATTAAATTGGGCATCTATACACAAGTTTTAAGTAATTTTATCATTCAAATCCCTTTATTGCAAGATACCAAACACTTGCTTTGAAAAAATTGAAATGCATTTTGGTTTCAGAATTTATTAAAACAGTATCTTATAACCTTTGTCAAAGGGACGCCATCTTGAATCTAAGGTGAATAACGCCTATGATAGTGAAAGCGGTCCCTCATGTGGGGTTGATGGCAAACAATCATTTCTGATCCACTTGCTTGTCAAAGCAAAAGTGTACATATACTGTCTTGAAGGGGCCTTAGGCACTCAGCCACTGAGGCCTTCTACTTAGGATAATGGGAAAAATACAAAGTTTCTCACACTAGGATTTGTAACTCAGTTAGAGGTCATGTGATCTGTAAATCATTGATTTAGACCTCTATGCAACACAGGCTCTTTGATGATGAGATATTCAATTATGTTGAAGAACAAAACAAAAGAAGAAAAAAAAAAAAACACTTGTAAATTTCGTTTATTACAGGCAATGGAATCATTCATTAGTGAACTACTAACAGAGACATTTGCATTGAAAGTTAATCTTGGCAGGTAAGACATAGTTAACTTATAAAATATTGTCCATTACTGTCTGATTCACGTCTTCCTTAGCACTTGTTTTTTTTAAGGTTTTGGAAGAGATATATAGAAGTTTGTACCAGGTCACACACCATCATGGTGTATGCATTTTGTCGTAATTAACTGACACCAAAATACATGCCATCTTAGCTTGTATATAAAATTCAAATTGTTTAAAAGCCTTACAGGGATTTAATATGATAAAACACAAAAACACATAATCTGAAAGTATATTGTGAGTTAAGGTAGAAATTTCAGAATAGTTCATTCAGCTGTAGGTAAGATTGCTGTTGTTAAAACAGTTTATACCCTTATGTTGTACAGCTTTGAGTTGATATTACCTGGCGAGCAAAAATGAGAAAGTTGGTCATGCACAGTTTAATTTTCTTAACTCCCATGATTGTTCAGTGATATACTTCTGAATTATTTGTGTCTATGTTTTAGTATTGCTCAGTTCAAACACTATGGACTCGGCCACAGTCACGGTATCAACGCTCTTCAATGTGTCAGAATCAATAAATAATAAGAAGGTCACAAGGTCAAATAACAAAAATTGTAAACACACTAGATAACACAATTATAGTCTGATCTTCTTCAAACTTTGCTTAGAAATTATTCTCTAGACAAAAAGTAGGTCAATTTTTATATAGATTATGTTGGTTTTATATGAAGGTCACTAGGATATTAAAAAAAATAATAACTTGGAAATAGATTGATAGATTGTACTGGTGATGTTTGTCATTGAAAGTTTCAAACATTTAAATTTTATTCAAACAGGTAAGATTTGTCTTCATGTAAAACAGTATTTCAAACAATGTAAGAAAGATAAAAATAGACATCTTTGCACATTCTAAATATTAGGTAAAAATGATTCATATTTTTTATTTCAGATACCCAGATGGTATAGGTGTTGGAGATGTTTATAAAGCTTTGTTATCAAGCTCCAAGTTTGAATTCTTAACAAATAGACATTTAGGAGTCAAAGACGTTGGTACTGATACTATAACAAGATAACACATCTCCATGGTGATAGTTATATAACACCATAGAGAGATAAAATATCACCATGGTGATAGTTGCCATATTTATATAACATCATCCCTGTTACCATGGACAGATATCACATTACAATGGTGATAGTTCCCATATTTATATAACATCAGCCCTGTTTCCATGGACAGAAATCACATTACCATGGTGATAGTTCCCATATTTATATAACATCAGCCCTGTTTCCATGGACAGATATCACATTACAATAGTGATAGTTCCCATATTTATATAACATCAGCCCTGTTTCCATGGACAGATATCACATTACCATGGTGATAGTTCCCATATTTATATAACATCAGTCCCATTACCATGGACAGATATCACATTACCATGGTGATAGTTTCCATATTTATATAACATCAGCCCTGTTTCCATGGACAGATATCACATGACCATGGTGATAGTTCCAATATTTATATAACACCATAGAGAGATAAAATATCACCAAGGTGATAGTTCTTATTAATGTAACATCACTCTGTTACCATGGATAGATATCACATTACCATGGTGATAGTTGTCATATTAATATAACATCAGTCCAGGTACCATAGACAGATAACACATCAGCATAGGCACCATGGACAGATAACAGATTGCCATGGTTACAGTTCCCATATTTATATAACATCAGCCCATGTACCATAGACAGATAACACATCACTATGGTGATAGTTCCCACATATATAGAAAACCAGTCCAGGTACCATAGATAGATATTCAACATCCATTGTGATAGTTTCCATATAGATAAAACATCAGCACAGGTACCATAGACAGATAACACATCACCATGGTGATAGTTCTCATATTAATTTAACATAAGTCCAGGTACCATGGATAGGTTACACATTGCCATGTTGAAAGTTCCTATATTTACTAAACGTCAGCCCAGGTACCATGGACAGATAACATGTTTCCATGGGAATAGTTCCCATATTTATATAACATCAGCCCAGATACCATGTATAGATAATATCTTTCCTTGATGATGGTTCTAGTATTTGGTAACCAGGTACCACACATAACACATCACTATGGTGATAGTTTCGGTAGTTTATAAACAACTACCAAGGTACTATATCACCATGATCATAGTTCCAGTATTTATTCAAAATTGGCACTGGTATTTCAGAAGGGTAACATATTTCTGTGGCCATATAAGATCTATTATTAAATTATTTAGTGTCAACTCCAAATTCTTACAAAAATAACAATGTCCTTAGGAGCAGTGTAAATGTCATGTAAACATCAGTTTTAAAGTCATAGATGGATAGCTTATCTTCATGGCAACAACAGTTTCTTATATATTGTCATTTATTGATTTATTGTCAAATCCAAAACCACACAGAAATAACTTATTTTAATGAGAACAGTAAAAATGTTTATTTATTCAGTATCATTATTTCCATGGAGACAGTTAAGATGCTTCTTATTCAGTTACTGCTCCCACAAAACATAATTAGCAAGGACTACCTCAAATTGAGAAACTTTTGTATTTATTTTAAAATTCAGGAGATTAACAGAATTTCATAAAGAAAACTTTCATAAAATATTTGATAGAATACAAAAGCAATTAAATTGAGGGTTTCTAGATATTAAATTGAGAATTGATCAAAAGATTTTTTTTTCAAACTTTAAAGAATTGTCAGTTTATTAAAAATAGGTCAGTATTGATTTTCAGGGGTGGGGTCATTAAAATGAAAAATTCCATTAAATTGAAGATCATATTTTAGTAGATGTAATCAAGTACATATGGTCTTTTTTTCAATATTAACATTTTTACGTAGGAAAGTCGAAGACTTTTCTATTTATGTCGTTGTTGGTAACTAACGTATCGTATTTATGTAAACAAATGTCAGTTTTCTTGAGCACTACTGTATACTTGCGTTCCAAAGAAGTAGACCTGTACAGCACAGCACAATCTGGGTGTTACAAATGCATTTCTGGTTTTATTTAATTCAATTTCGAACCACACATTTTAGAGAAGAAAAGAAAGTAACACGGACAAAAAATAAATAAATGAATAATAAATAAATAAAACCGCTTCTCCTACACACACAGAGTTGCGGAGGAATTTGCTTTTTTCCGGTTTGGAAATTTGCATATCAACTGTCAAGCTCCGAATAGCGGCATGCATTCGTACCTCTTTCCTTTTTTTGTTTTTACAATTTTGTAAATTGTAGAGAGAATGTAAATGTCAAATTTTCTTGGCCAGTAAAAAGTTCATGGCATTTTTAGCTCACCTGGCAAAGCCAGGGTGAGCTTATGGAATGGTAAAGCGTGCGTGCGTCCGTAAACTTTAATCTTCTTCTCTGAAACCAATAGGCCAATTCAAATGAAATTTGGTATGAAAGGTTCTTAGTTGCTATAGATTAAAAATTATATCTGACATGTCCGTCCTAAATCCAAGATGGCTGCCGTTACTTTAAATAGCAAAAACCTATAAATGGCCATTACAGGTTCATTTATGTAACGATTTTGTTGAAATTTGAAACATAGAAAATAGATGTCGGGGGATAAAACATATATAACGGTTTTCTCTGTACAATTTTTTGTTTTGGCAATAATTACGTAATATGCAAATAAGGTCTATTTTTTTGCTTTGAAAATCATCTTCTCTGAAAGTACATGGCCAATTGAAAGGATATTGAGTGTGGAAGGTCCTTGGGTGGTATAGATTCAAAATTGTATCTGACATGTCTGTCGGAAATTCAAGATGGCTGCCGTTACTATAAATAGCAAAAATCTAAAAATGGCCATTATGGGTTTATTTATGTACCGATTTTGTTGATATTTGAAACATAGAAAATAGATGTCGGGGGATAAAACATATGTAACAGTTTTTTCTGTACACTTTTTCCTTTGTGCAATAATTACGTAATATCCAAATAAGGTCTATTTTTAGCCGAAATCTTTGAAAATTTTCTTCTCTGAAATTACATGGCCAATTGAAAGGATACTGAGTGTAGAAGGTCCTTGTGTGGTATAGATTCAAAATTTTATCCGATATTTCTGTCGGAAATCCAAGATGGCTTTTGTTACTGTAAATAGCAAAAATCTAAAAATGGTCATAATGGGTTTATTTACGTACTGATTTTGTTGAAATTTAAAACATAGAAATTAAATGTCGGGGGATAAAACATATATAATGGGTTTTTCTGAACGATTTTTCATTTGTGCAATAATTATGTAACATGCAAAAAAGGTCTATTTCAGCTTAAATCTTCTGAAAGTACATGGCCAATTGAAAGGAAATTTATGATAAATAGTGCTTGAAATAATAGAAAATAAGGATATTGCTAGTGAGTTTGTTTACATTTTAGTGACTGGATATATTTAAAAAGAAAAAACAAAGAACAAAATAAGGATGTGCCAGGTGAGCGATAAAGGCCCTATTGGGCCTCTTGTTTCACCATAATTATGTAGTACATGTAATTTATGGTTATTTTGTTAAAGCTGTTGTGGTTTGATGTCTGTATTTATCTTAACCAAAGTTTTCATTGATAAAGTTCAAGAAGTTTGACCTGTTCTCAGTGACCTTTGGTTTGAGCAGTTTTTATTTATACCGGTAATCAGTTTAAATGGAGAAACCTTGGTTCCGTATTTTTTTTCCTAGCAAGCTGAAATGACTCCAAAACAAGATAAGGAATCTTAACACTAGTTTTAATATTTTTCATCCCAAGCAAGATGAAATTGGTCTTCAACAATAATATTGGGAATTTTTGTCACTAGTGATAACATTTCTTCATCCCAAGCCAGATGATATAAGTCTTCAAAATAAGATTGTGAATTTTGACATGAGTTTTAATATTTTTCATCCCAAGCAAGCTGAGATAAGTCTTAAACATAAAATGAAATTTTGACACTATTTTGACATTTTTCATCCCAAGCAAGCATTTCAAAATTTCAAGCCTTTAACCTGTAGAGTCAAAAATATTTTTGTAGGTTAAAATTAATTGTATGTAGTTTGTTATTTGAAAAAAAATGTTTAAAGAAAATTTCACGAAATTAAAAGTGTTTATCTGTCCGTAATCTTCTTCTCTGAAACTCATTGGCCAATCTAAATGAAATTTGGTATGAAAGATACTTAGTTGTTATAGATTAAAAATTCTGTATCTGAAATCCAAAATGACTACAGTTACTTTAAATAGCAAAAACCTATAAATTGTCATTACAGGTTCATGTATGTTCTACATTTGTTAAATTTGAGACATAGAAAATAGATGTCAGGGATAAACATTTATAACAGGTTTTCTGTACAATTTTTCATTTGCAAAATAATTATGTAATTTGCAATAAGGTCAAGTTTATAGACTAAGTCTTTGAAAAAATCTTCCTCTCTGAAAGTACATGGCCAATTAACAAGTCTGTGGGTGGTAAATGTTAAAAAATTATATTTGACATGTTCTTCCAAAATCCAAGATGGCTGCTGTTTTTAAAAAAAGCAAAAGCTATAAATGGCCATTATGGGTTCATTTATGTACTGATTTTTGTTGAAATTTGAAACACTAGAAAGTAGATGTTGGGGATAAAACATATATAACAGGTTTTTCTGTACAATTTTTCATTTTGGCAATAATTAATATGCAAATAAGGTGTATTTAAGCCTACATCTTAAAAATCTTCTCCCCTGAAAGTACGTAGCCAATATAAAGGAAATTTATGATAAATATTTCTTGAAAATAAGAATATTGCTAGTGAGCTTTTGTATGTTTAAATAATTGGATATTCATGTTTTTTAAAAAGAAAAATCCAAAAACAAAATTAAAGTTGTTTTATTTGGGAATTAATAAGCTGTATCATTAAATTTTTGTTATGATTTATCACCATGGTAACAATTTCATTATTAAATTTTGTGTTATAGAACATTATATTGATATTACTTGTGCATGTTGTTGTTATTTGTTAGAATTTTTTTTTTCGTATAAAATTAAATTCTTTTTATTATACATGACCAATTTGTACCGCAGATATTTAATGTATGAATAAAATTATTTGTAGAATATTGTGGGTCATTTGTAAATTGGACTGCATAAATTGTAAAAGATTGGATTTGATCAGATTAATAGTGTCACCCCAGTTAACATTCTTTCACTTATTTAGAGGCAGTCAGTTTTGGAATGGTGTAGGAAAACAGAGTGGGAAGATAAAACCATGACCATTCGCATGGGAACTGACAACTTTTTTCATACTCAAATCTGCTCAAGTGGGATTTGAACCTTGGTAGGGAGAGGCACAGTGATCCATAAGCATATGCTTTGGACCACTCGGCCAACATAGCCCGGGAAGAGTGTGTCTCAAAACCAATGACCTAGAGTGTGTGTGATTATGGATATCCAGTTTTAAAGTTTTTTAATGCTTAATATGCAGACAAGCATCCTGTTCTTACTCTTCTGATAAAACGTCTGTTTTTTTCTGAATATTCCAGTTTTTTTCACATCAATCAGAACTGACTACTCAAATTCAAGTGAAATAATTTTGACAGGTGCATAAACATTATAACACCCACCCATTCCACCAGCATGCTTTTCTATTACTCTACTCTTGACATATCAACCATTTGGGTGCCAAGTAGATAAAATGTTTATTACACAGATAAAACTTAGTATTTTTGTTCAGTTTGATTTCCAAAGGTCAGTAATTTTCTCAAGGCACTCAGATTTCCTCCACCATCCAAGAACTTACTGACTTGATATAGGTGGAAGAATCTTGACTGGGGGTTCAGCATACCTGTTTTATTTTGATGTGCCTTACATGCACATTTCAGAAGTTCATTCCTCATCAGTGACACTAGGGGCTGAAAATGTTGATAGATAAAAAGAATAATTTAAACATAGGAAAATTATTGAATCCAAAGTTCCAAAATTATGTTAATCCAAATCCAGCTAAGGAATGCTTTGCAAGAGTGAACAAATCTTGGTTTTAAATAAATTTCAAAAATTAAGATGGCTGAAAATTTTGGAACATGCTATTTTTTCTGACAACACAAAGTGCCTGTCTATTGAGTTATGGATACTCTCGGGGGAGTTTTTCTCCACCAGCAGCTGTATCCGCTTTATAAATATAAAGAAAAAGAAACAAAAACAAAGTTTATAAAGTTATTTTTAACAATGTTTTCACAAATAAAGACAATAAGGAATGGTTGTACATAAGATGTCAAAAGAAATCTATATGTGAAGAACACTTCAATAAATACATGTATAAAATAAAATTAAACATTTTTTTTTGAGGAAAAATCTGTCTTAACACCTTCTAAAAATGGATTTACCAGATTATATTCCTCAGTGATTTTGACACCTTTTATTCCCTTATTTATAATGGAATGATCCAACTTTTAATATATTTGGACCATACCACTTGTCTCCAGGGGATGATACTGTTATTTATGTTTTATATTACATTATCATACATGTACATATATTTCATAGATCTCTATTTTAGTATCTTACCATTGAGGGAAAATTTTAGAACCAGGTGTAAAAAAAAAAAAAAAACCTGTGGCCTAACATGGTGACTTCACAAAATGAAATATACAAGTTCTGGCAATCAAATTTGAGTCACAATAGTGGTAGACATTTATTACTATGCCACATGGACACTTTTAACTTAGTTCAAACTGCTTTCACTGTATTTATTTTTGTAAAATTATCTCATGATATAATATTTAGGGTTGTCATGTGCTTTTTCAAAAAACTTACTTTTTCATGTGTTTTTTTAATCATTATTTTACCAATAATTCAAAAACAGCACCTGACAGGGTATTGATTAAAAAAAAAATCCAGGTGAAATTAATTGTGCGAAATTAATGAAAAGGTTTGCATATAAGAGAATGGTATTCTTCCTCTCAAGTAAATAAAGTAAATTGATGTTGATAGATCGCTACGTGAGCCGAGGCTGAAAATAAAGGTAATATTAATGAAGTAAGACAGAAAAATCAATTAATCTCAGTACAGACTCGTAATTCATGCTGGTTTCTATTCTTTCCATATAATGCTTATAGGAAATTTTTTTTTCAATGTACAGAATTACGGAATGCTTTGAATATAAGGTATAACTTTACATAATATTAATTATAACACTTCACTTGGAATAAATGGCATTATGTAACTTGGTAATAAAAAATGACAAAAAATGCAATAAAAACGTCAAATATGATATTTATAAAGATGCTTTAAATACAAAGAAATGATTCATCAATGCAACAAATTTAAAAAAAAAAAAAAATATATAACCGAACACATACATTACATGTTAGCAAAATAAATAAATTTCAACATTTTTCTTAATTTTTAAATAATTATTCAATATGTAATTTACAAAATATTTTGTCTGCATATATTATATTTACATGGGTACAGTAAATGAATCTCTGTATTTACATATACATGTACTTGTAAATGTTCACAATGAAATGTTGGCAAGCTTACATATAATATGATAGATATTTTTTTATTAAAACAAATAAACAACATGTGAGTGCCTTCTTCTGAGGGTATATATAAAAAATCTCTGTGCAACTTATGATACTAAAAATGAAAATGACAAGTTTTGTCAATCTCTCTTATTTTCATGTTTAGCCTTGAATTTTCTTTATGTGAAATAACACTTTGTTTTGGCACTTTTTTGCAGGTCTATGGGGAGACAACTCTTTTATCTTTATCTTAAATACTATATATTCAAATTTAAAAAATGGTGAAGTTTTATAGTTTGAACACCTGTCACAGATTTTTGAACAGGAAAAGAATCTTTTTCATCATAGCTTTCATTCGTTTTACTTTGTTTTCCTTTTTTAGAGCATAAAATTTCTAAATCCTTGAGCAGCTCAAAATTTATTGATCAGTATGCATCTTGCATAACACCGATTGATGCACAGCAATCAATATATCATGTCTATGTGATACTTTACAGCTGCATGCATATCTATGGTTATATAACCTGGCATGTGGTAAAATGTGGAATGCTTTATCAGATTGGCATAGTGGAATGTAGGGATTGAGTGTCAGGACATGTAATGAATAAAAAAGCTAAGACAAAAATAACAGAATTTTAAGTGTAAGTTGGCTAATCATTTTAGCACAAATGTCTTATCATAAAAAAAAGACAAATAATTAAGTTTAAAAAATAATAATAAGTAAAGATAAAAAAATGGGTGACCTTCAGGAAACACATTTAGAAAAATTCGACTTTCAGTAAAAAATATTCTTCAGTGTTTGTATTTATTGGGACATTTATGTTTTTCTTCAAAAAAAAAAAAAAAAAAAAAAAAAAAAAATCCATTCTTAACATGTAACATGATGATTTATGTAAAATTTATACAATTTAAATATTCTTTTATAGCTCTCTCTAAATCCATTAAATTTACTGATAATATAAATACATGTATATACATTTCTGAATTTTTCTACATTACTGAAATACTCTTTATGTGCTGTTTTAATTTTTTACAAAATACCAGTAATATATAATTTAGTGTTATAAAACCTGCATAACTAAGATATAACTCATTGATTTATTTCAAATTTTTGTTTCATAAATTTTAGAATTCTATTTGATTAATTACTAATTTTATTTTTAAAAAAAATCAATAATGGTTGAGCCTACCTCAAAAGCTGCTTAAAAAAGTGTGACCCATTTCTTAACTAGATACATTACAAATTAATGTAAAGACTGAACTCTAGTGGTGTGTAACTGACACCGCAAAGCAAGGGTTGTGGATTCAAACTCCAGCCAAGAATGAGATATAATCAGAGTTTTTTTTTTCTTCATCTCCAAATTCCACACTAAAGTTTTTAAAATCTAATTTAGATAAGGAATCTTTCAGATGGAACTAAAAAACCAATTTGTCATGTACACACACATTGAAGTCACTTAAGTTGGAAAAAGTAAGCTTCCTACGGAGGCCACAGAAGATCCTTTCAACTTTAAGCATGAGAAAAGTAAGCATAAAAAGAACCAGTATATAAATGCTATCCATAAATAAAAGTTAGTTTTAGTTGTTTGGTTTGTTGGTCATAATATACAATTCATAACGGAGTTTATCAGATTTTGTGGAGTCACAGGTATTTTGTAAAAATTCAAAATCCACCACATAAGCATTTTAAAACCTATGTACAAAATGTGTCTCATCCGTTGTTTCATCAACATTATTTACAACAAATGTCTCATCTGATGATCTGTAATATCGTCAACCTTATAAAGGTCACATGACTATGTCATAATTGATTTTTGCATTCAGGTGATGCATCTCATACCAACATCCTTTATATATATATATTTATATATTGACATTGATTTTTTATGCAACATCTTTCTTGATGTGTCACTGCCTTCAAAACAACCTCTTATAAAATCATCCCCATTTCCCCCCTCTTTCCCTCTTGTTCAAAAGGGATAAAATTAAAACTTTTCGTCCATCCTGAATTCAATCTCTGTATTTCCATTGTTTTATTCTGCAGTATAGATGTAAAAATTTACTTAAGTCAATGGATTTAGATTCACCAGCTGTTGACTTGATAAACTGCTCCAGGTCTTTTTCTTCCATTTGTTGTCCTGTTGCACACTGGACTGTTTTTAATGTCTCCCAAACCTTCTCGATGTCAGCATTGCCTGTTCCATTGACCTCCATTTGTTTGAACTGGTTAAATAAATTGTGAACACTGAAAAAGCAAAGATAACACAATGTAATTGAGGTCACAACATGTTAAAATCTCATAGATTTTTGTGTGACTTGGTCAAAAAATTTCATTTGTTGTTTGTGTGAATAAGTCAAGAAATCTCATTGGTTGTTTGTGTGACTTAGTCAAGCAAGAAATCTCATTGGTTGTTTTTGGGAATTACTCAGAAAATCTCATTGGTGCTTTGTGTTATTTAGTCAAGAAATTCCATTGGTTGTTTTTGTGACTTAGTCAAGAAAACTGATAAGTTGTTTGTGTGACTTAGTCAAGATATCGCATTGGTTGTTTGTGTGACTTACTTAAGAAATCTCAGTAGTTGTTTTTGTGACTTGGTAAAGAAAGCTGATTGGTTGTTTGTGTGACTTAGTAAAGAAATCCAAGTAGTTGTTTTTGTGACTTAGTCAAGAAAGCCGATTGGTTGTTTGTGTGACTTAGGTAAGAGTAATGTACTTTTAATGAGACACCATCATCTAGATACAATATTATTGTTTAAAGTTTTTACTTTGTTTTTTGGATTGTGATATGGACAAGGACTGGTATGTTTGTTTTATATTAACAATTAAAATTGGTCCAGATTTTGTGCTGGCCTATTTTAGCACAGGATATATGTGCAATATGCTTTTTGACAATGAATAGCAAGCCTACACCTTTGTGCTGGCCTACAATGTCTGCAACTTGCTTTTGGACATGGAGAGTAAGACTTATTTGTGACAACTGTGACACAGGACTTGTGTATGACACACTTTTGAAAATGGACATCAAGCCTATTCTTTAGTGCTAGCCTACTGTCACAGGTCATATGTATAACAAACTTTTGGCAATGAATGGCAAGCTTTCTATTTTGTGCTGACCTACTGTGACACAGGACATATGTATGGCACACTTTTAACAATGGACATTAAGCCTAATCCTTTATACTGATAGATTTCTAGGTCAGAATTTTATTTCTTATTGATCCTAATGTAACAAAGTTTTACTTGCCAAAGGTGAGTGATTTTCTCTGAGGTACTCCAATTTTCCCAAACATTCTAGAATTGACCACCTCGTTATAAGTGAAACGGTCCTTCCAATCAAAATAAAATATGTTCATATAGAAATTATTTATGGGTTGGCCTACTTAAGATGATATGTAACAACATCAGACATTTTGACGAGAGATATTTAAATAAATTATATTTTTGCTGTTGGATGAAGCCCAAGGGTATTTAAAACAGAAAAAATGTTTTGATTTTACTATTAAATACCTAGACTGACTGAAAAAATGTATAATGACTATGTACATATTTCTACAATTACACGAAGAACGCTCTATCTAGCCAAATATTTTGTGACCTATTCAACTTTACAGCCAAATATTTTGAATGCTTGTCGAAAAAAAACCCGATAGTTTAGTTCATAAACTTAACTGGCTGCAGTCCACACTGATTTTGCAGCAAAGTAACACAAAATGTATGGAGATTGACTTGACAGCAGCGGAAGAAAATAGAAAGGTCAAGGTCAGCAAAAGACAATGAATAAAAACATTAGTGATGTTGTTTTACGCCCTTTTCAAGACAAATTCGCTTATATATATCGAGATAATTTGCTCTAGGATGGCGTTGGTTAGCCAGGAAACCAGAAGTACAGTAGTCATTGAACCACCTGAACAACACTCTTACAAACTTTCTTACATTTGGTTCTGCCAGAGTGGGATTCTAACTCAGATACAAAAATAAACCAAGACAGCGTACAAATTAACGGAAAGTTAATTTTTTTCCTCATTGAATAGAAATTACTTAGCAATTAAAATAAGTTTTCAATAGCTGTCTGACCGAATGTTAATTTCAAGGTCAATTACCAAAGGTCATTAAAAACCAGAATCATAGATGTACACATTTTTGAAGGAAAAAAAAAGAAAAAATCAAAAAAGGTAAAAAAAAGAAAAAAAGAAAAAAAAAAAAAAAAAAAAAAAAAAAAACACCCTAGTTTACGCCTTCATTCAAAATTATTATAAGCTTGTAAACTTAACTAAAGGTCCTTGGGGTTATCTTTAAGGTCAAAAGGTCAAGGACAAAAGTTCAAACGTGACTTACTTATCTCCAAACATTGTATAAAATTGTTGGAATTCCCAGATACTCAATATATCATTATGATCGGCATCAAAGATATCGAACACCAGTTGAGCCTGGTCTGGCTCCAAGTTGTATTCCGCTTGTAACATTTTTAAAGCATCTTCCTTCTTTAATCTTTGTGCAAACCCATGGATATATTTGGAGTATATAGCGGTTACCTCTGGTCTGAAAAAAACCAAAAAAAACAAGACATTAAAATTAACAATCATTATGATTTTTAATGACTTAAAAGGAAATCCTGCAAGTTCCTGAGGCCAAAGATAAAAATAAATAAAAAATAAGCTGCTTATTATCTAATAATTCTTATTTTATTATTATTTTTTTAATAAGCAATTTTGGATATTCCTGTAAAAAAACTTCATATTGATTCTACCATGTGCCGATTTCAAATTTCAATATAAAGTGAGACATTCAAAATGTCATGACATTTCAATACATTGAACAAGACATATCTTTTTTTATAAAATACCCGTATGTTGTACAGCACATACGTTTCCATAGACATGTTTCTTCATTCGTACACCACATACATTTTGCATATTACCATATGAGTACACCACATGAGTTTTCGATATCTAATTCCTTTATGGGTTCAAAACACACATTTTCCTTTTGAGTACAAAACACAAGTTTTGTGTAAAGTATCCATTTGATGTAACTATATTTCCTTATGCTGTAAAGCACACACGTACTCCAAATTTCCATATGCTGTAAAGCGTTTACGTTTTAAATTTAAATTCCACAAGCGTTCATTTAACATGTTTTCTATATTTTCGCATGTGAACAAAACACACAGTTTCTATATAAAATCCGTATACAGCATACACATATTTCTATATGTTGTAAAGCGTATACGTTTTCCATTCAATTTCCATATTTGTACATATTACTCATTTTCTGTTTCCATATATGAACAGAACAAACAGTTTCTATGTTGTACAGCATACACGTTTTCCATATAATTTCCATATGGGAACATTACATTGTCCATAATATCCAAATGAGTACATCACATAAAATTTTATAAAATTTCTGTATGCTTAAGTTTTCCGTACAATTTCCATCGATATGCATACATCATTTTCGTTTTCCGTATTTTCCCAAACATTTTTATGTAATTTCAATTTGCTATGTAGTACAAATATTTTCCATATTTTTTTCCATAAGCTGTTTTCCGTATGGGTTCAAAATGTCGGAAATTATTTGAAAAATATGTCAATTTATTATGTTACCCAAAGACGAGATTTAAGATATACTTGTAAACATTACTTTATTTTTTTGGATAATAATTTGCATGAAAAAGATTTCAGACTTGAAATGTTTGAAAAAAAATGGGGTAAATGTTTTATTTGCATTCTTATCTAAAATTTTAAAATCGACCGAAAAATCCTAAAGTGGCTGGAAAAAATTTTTGCTGCGAAATAAATTAAAAAGTTGACAAAGAAATAAATGGAAGTACAGTCAAACCTGTCTATAAAGGCCACCCTTGGGAATCAATAAAAGTAAGCCTTTATTGACAGGTGGCCTTTAAAAGTTTATATACAAGTTTAAATAATATGAATAAAGAGCAACTGGGATAGAATTTTATTGGCCTTTATAAGCAGGTGGCCCTTATAGGGAGGTGGCCTTTAAGGGAGGTTTGACTGTATTACCAAAGTAAGCTATATGTACTTTGGCCTTATGATCTGGTAATATCTAGAAATAAGTGCAAATGTTCTTAAATATGTTCTTTTTAATACTTTTTAAAAATATTGTTTTAATAAATTTTTTGACATATATTATACAACACATTTTAAAAATTGTCAATAACACAAATTCTAAGTCAAATTAAATCTAAGTGTGCCATAAATTTTGGATAAATATTTTCTCAGATAATTTGTGTATTTAATTACCAAATAAATACTATTTCTTGTACTTTAGAAAGATATAGAATTCATTATATTACATTAATATTCATTTTATATCCCACGATTCCCTGAGGCAGCGGTATATATCATATTTTATACAAGCATTGCCATTATGACATATATTAATATTTAATTAAAAGATTGATGACTTTTGATCAATTAAAAACGTGAATTAACGTATTTCAATAACCGATATATAGAATATTAACAAATATTTTGTATCCTTTTTCCCACCGTACACCCCGCCATCTAGGCTCGAATTCCGAGAGTCCATTCTCTAATGTGAGAAACTTTGTCACCTCGCTTGTAAAGGATTGACGGTTTTCTCCGCAGCCACTGCGGGTTTCTCCACCATCTCAGATCTGCCCGTCTTGTATAAATGATGTATTCTTAACTGGGGCATAAAAGAACATTACTACAAACTCTACTCCCATAGTGTACAGTAAGATTTTATAACTAATATCAAGGCGGTCATGGGAAGGTGGGGAAACCAGTGTCCGGAGTAGACTTACGCATTTTATCAAATGTTGTATTCCCTTTTCCTTTATTTCCACTGTAAACCCTACAGCCAAGGTTCGAATTCCGAGAGGCCATTATGAGAAAGTTTGTTAGTTATAATGAAAAAAGTTGGACTTAAGTTTAAATTGGTTTAAAATATATGGTTCAGTAAAAGGGTTCGGTGTCTTGTCCAAATAATCTTATTCTTTTTTTTTAAATAAAAAACATTCTCTTTAAAATAACTACCTCAGTCAGTGAACTAGTAAATTAAATCGACAACATCCGTATTCAATAGAAACTTTGCCCCAAGGAAATTTTTTTCATCGCTTGTTGAATTTAAAATTATCAAAATAAGGATACATTTCTCTATATAATGTACGTAGGCTAAGGTATCAATCTTTGACAGCTACACATGTACATGTCAATTTCACATGTAAATAAATATTTGTATTTCCGCCATTTAGCAACATTCCTTTCTAATCACTTCAACAAACGTCACTTTGTCGACCTTTATAGATAAAACTTCGATTAAAAATAAAATTTTTGGCTCCATATATGGTAAAAACATATGTATTATATAATGGCTTACGAATTATGTTATTGAGATATTACAATATAAATCAACTAATAAACAAACTGACTTCACTCGGCTTTGTAAATACTTGCAAATAATAGTTCAAATTGTAATTAAAAATATTAGAGATCTCAAAATTGTCTCAAAGATAATATTGTCGATATTTGGGTCAATTATATTAAAATTTTTCATAGAAGAATCATCAATTACTACGAAAGCCTATAAGGCTCATGAATAAAAAAAATTAAAAGGCGTAATAACGCGAAATAAAGGCGTAATAACGCGAAATAAAGGCGTAATAACGCGAATTGAAAGGCGTAATAACGCGAATTGAAAGGCGTAATAACGCGAAATAAAGGCGTAATAACGCGAATTGAAAGGCGTTATAATGCGAAATAAAGGCGTTATAACGCGAAATAAAGGCGTAATAACGCGAATTGAAAGGCATAATAACGCGAATTGAAAGGCGTTATAACGCCTTTATTTCCCGTTATTACGCCTTTCAATTCGCCTTAAAACCCCTTATTTCGTTTTATGACGCAAGTTGCTTACCATAATGGTGTGGAGGTCCAGGGTTTAAAGGTCTATTTTCCGCCCCATTACATACATTATTAAAAGTCTCTGTGTGTGTGTGTGTGTGTGTGTGTGTGTGTGTGTGTGTGTGTCCTGCACATATACATTATATGTAATGTAATTAGTTTTATATGTATAATTTCTATGAAAATTTAAAAAACTGTACATCATCCGATTCTGCGCTGAAATGAATAGTTATTTCTGAAACCGTACCATTTGTCGATTTTAAAGTATTTTTCATAAAGAGTGTCTTTGTACACATGGCTATTTATGAGATCCTGATTAACTTTTAATAGTGATTAAATGACATTTGTGTCTATCTTAGTTAATAAAGACAGATCAAGGTTTATTCACTTTCATTTTCTGTAGGCTGTCTAAAAGAATTTAAACTAAAATCAATCTGTTTGTGGAAAGGGATATTAACCTTTGGAGAGAAACGATTCTCAAGGGAAGTGACTGCTCTATATATAGACAAAAAGGCATTATAACGCCTTTCACTTCGCATTATAACGCCTTTCAATTCGCGTTATTACGCCTTTCAATTCGCGTTATTACGCCTTTATTTCGCGTTATTACGCCTTTATTTCGCGTTATTACGCCTTTCAATTCGCGTTATTACGCCTTTCAATTCGCGTTATTACGCCTTTATTTCGCGTTATTACGCCTTTATTTCGCGTTATTACGCCTTTCAATTCGCGTTATTACGTCTTTAATTCGCGTTATTACGCCTTTATTTCGCGTTATAACGCCTTTATTTCGCGTTATTATGCCTTTATTTCGCGTTATTACGCCTTTATTTCGCGTTTTTATGCCTTTATTTTGCGTTATAACGCCTTTATTTCGCGTTATTACGCCTTTCAATTCGCGTTATTACGCCTTTATTTCGCGTTATTACGCCTTTCAATTCGCGTTATTATGCCTTTATTTTGCGTTATAACGCCTTTATTTCGCGTTATTACGCCTTTATTTCACGTTATTACGCCTTTTAATTTTTTTTATTCATGAGCCTAATAGGCTTTCGTAAAAATTACTAACTCATCTGTAAAAAAAAATGCGTCAAATATGCCGGAGAGAGAGAGAGAGAGAGAGAGAGAGAGAGAGAGAGAGAGAGAGAGAGAGAGAGAGAGAGAGAGATAGACTTATATTGATTTTTTTGTATTTTACAAATCGCCCGAGTTAAACTTTTTAGTTCTGCCATATTTAGTTTTTAAAATATTTTATTTTATTGGATCATAAATCCTTTTAAAAAAGACATTTTAAAACGATTTGGCGTCAATATCTTTAAATTTACTTAAAGTTTTTAAAATCGATATTACTGTGGGAATATGCAATAAAATCTCAGTAGCATTAGTAATCTCAACCTGCAGGTGTAATAAATCTACAGAATGTCGGTGATAAATTGTAAAAAAAAGTTGTAATAAAAACAGCAAATAATTTTTTGATTTACGTTTTTCATCTGAAAATCTTAAATTACGTTCTTTATAAAAAGATAATTATGTAATTCAGGTTTGCATTTACCACCCAAAGAAAAGACTTTGAGAGAAAGAGAGAGAGAGAGAGAGAGAGAGAGAGAGAGAGAGAGAGAGAGAGAGAGAGAGAGAGAGAGAGAGAGAGAATAATGGCGTTTTAAGCTCCAATAAAGACTCACTTATATCGAGGTTTTCAGTTCTAGGATGGTGGGGAAAACCGGATTACCCGAAGAAAACCACCTACCTTCAGTAAGAAGTAACTTACTTTTTTTTGTACTAGAATCTGCCCAGCGGAATTAAAACGTAGGCGGTAAGAGACACAATGGTCCATAGCCGCACGCTTTAGACCATCGGCTTATGGATACTGGAGGGGTTTTATTGTTATTCCTGATGACCACGGACCAAGACTCTAAAAATACATGTCATGTTGTGTCTTGTTCGGGTTTCTGTAACGATTTGTCCCCGTTTTCTGACATGGATTACTTAATCCTATAATGATGTAAGGTACGAAAAAAATGTCTTGAGAAACAGATTGAAAATTGTCCTACGCTTCAGGGGTTCGAAATAAACTAGTCTAAAATCACCGGTATCAAAAACTAATTGTTATTTATTAACTTAAAATGAATTTTAAGTAGTCAAAAGTCAGCATGACATTAAGAAATTAAAAGTGTTTGAAGGTGACATAATCTTGGTTTCATTTTCTGTAAAATTTATAGATATTTTACGAAAACGAAAAATTGTTCGTCAGGCTGTACAACCCCGAAAGGACAGGAAAACGCAATTTGTTTTATAAGTGCAAAGAATTTATTGATTGATTATCGTCCATTATATATATATATATATATATATGAATTACTTGAAAAAAAATCAATAACTCAATCTCGTCGTCAGTCAAACGACGTTGTACTTTTTGATCTTTCTTTTTTATCAATGATGAATTATTCATTTTCCAGCTCAACAGGTCAAAATCGGCTCGTCCATCAAACAAAATGATTTGTTTAAAAAAGATGTTATATCCACTGGCAGACACCTTTATGCTTTATGCTCTAGTGAAAATTCTCTCTCTCTCTCTCTCTCTCTCTCTCTCTCTCAGGTATCATTTTATAAGCTGTATTTAAATTAACGTGACATCCTGTTCTTAGGTACAGAAACGAAAGGTTTCGAGGCCGAAATGCTGAATAGACATTAGGTAAGCCGGGCAAAGTTTTTTTTAAATTAATAATTTCATTGATAAGTTTAACAAATTCTATATCCCGTTACATTACAATTACATCTTCTATATCCCGTCTTAGCCAGAATCAGAGATAAACGGAAGTGAAGTTTGTAAATCATAAACCATCGTATCCCAATGTATTTTAAAATATTGAGGTATAGTATTAACGGTCTTCACCTTTGACCCATGATCTCCAAAAACACTACGCTTCTTCCTTTCAACATTAACTTTCAGGGCATGGTATAAAGTTTGATAAGATTTCATCAAAGCAAACTTATTGCGCGGAAACTAAATAACTAGGCTTATTCCTGTTGTCATATACCACTTTTTGAATGTATTTTTATGATTAAATTCAAAAAGTGGTATATGACACTTTCAACATTATCTTTATGATGTAAAGTTTGATGAAACTTATTGCGCGGAAACGTGACCAATGTATCGTGGAACCTTAAAGACAGACAGACAAGTCTAGTACTCTATGTCTTCTACAAAAGATTTTTAATACCATTAAAATACTAGTACATTGTATAACATATTCCAGTCAATAATTCTAAAAATCCAGATTTTGTACCAACATTACAGGGAATGGAAAAGTCAAGTTCATTGAAGTGGCATAGAAGCGCCAGACCCGACTGATCCAGGACAGCTAGAACTTAAAAACTGGTTTATTGCCCGATATAAATGTCGCACATACAATCATGCATGAGGATATATGCTTACATATTTATTATTATATATAAGAACGCATGCCGCATCATACATACACTATTTCTCTTAATGTGCATACCTGAATTTTTAATTAAACGTAATTAATATTTTACCGTCAAAAGCACTTCTCCGTGAAACACCAACGGTAATTAAGCAGACCTTAATTATCCTAGCGACAATAAACAATTAAGTTTGTCACATATTACAACAATGTTAGACAAGAAAAATGAGTAAATTCTTTCAGCCATTTAATCACCATTTTGTATTTTACAGATAAAATTTCTTTAAGAAATGTTACTAACTGAATTTATAAAATTGAAAATCGGGTGTGTTTTTATGTATGTGTTACAGGGTGTTGAAGAAGTAGAGAGAGAGAGAGAGAGAGAGAGAGAGAGAGAGAGAGAGAGAGAGAGAGAGAGAGAGAGAGAGAGAGAATAATGTAAAATAAATAAATAAATGATAAATAAATAAATAAATTTAATAAATAAAAAGGCAAAGCACGAGTCTGAAAGTAGAGCAAAGTTATATTTTTTTGGTCACGAGTCTAATAACTTGTGACTTTCAAATAACAAGTGTGAGAAAATAATTTTGTATTTTTAAGTATAACACAAAACACTGCATACGTGTTGTCAAGTAGATTACAATGTACTATGTAGATACAACGACGAAATTGATGAGACACCTGACCCAGGTCCGTCTTTGTTGCCATGAATATACACCTGAGAGACAGCCGCGATAATAATGTTTTACCTGTTAATTACAGATACCACGGTATAAGATGATGTTCAGGTAAGTATGTAAACTGTCATATTTATCTCTTTTTAACCTTTCATACCTGTTTTTCTTACCTAACACCACAAACATATTAATAAACTTGAAATCGTTTATAGGCTGAAATGATGGTTAGCGTTATCAGGCTGGAATGACGGTAAGCATTATCAGGCTGAAATGACAGTAAGCGTTATCAGGCTGGAATGACGGCAAGCATTATCAGGCTGAAATGACGGTAAGCATTATCAGGCTGAAATGACAGTAAGCGTTATCAGGACGACATGAGGGTAAAGATTATCAGGCCAAGATTACAGTAAGCGGTTACAGAACGAAATGACGGTTAGCGTTTTCAGGACGAAATGATGGTGAGCGTTTTTAGGACGAAATGATTGTCAGCGTTTTTAGGCTGAAATGATGGTAAGTGTTATCAGGACGAAATGACGATAAGCGTTATCAGGCCATAATGACGAGTAGCAGTTACAGGACAAAATGACGGTAAGCACTATAAGCCTGAAATCATGATAAGCGGATATATGATGAAATGACGGTAAGCGTTATCAGGACGAACTGACGGTAAGCGTTATCAGGACGAACTGACGGTAAGCGTTTTAGGTCGAAATGTAACAAAAGCGATGCAATTAGTGCTTCACCATAGACTTATAATATTGTTAACGTCATTCAGATTAGCATTGAAGACAACAAATGATGTTACTTAACGCTTCATAGTAAAATTGTGATGTTCCAATTCTCTGTTGCATGAATGTCACCACATTAACCGTAGCAAAAATGTCACGGAGTGGGGGAGAGTTGTCAAGTTTGAAACAGTTTACAGGAAAAGTTAGTGAAAATTATATTCCTATATTTATTTTTTTTTGTCTTAGCTTTCATTTTCATTCCAATTTCAATTAACCGGCACTATATAGGAAACTGTTAAGTATTTTGGCTATTCTCTGTAACCCGTAAATGCGTTTTCGGCTGAATTTGTGAATCGTCTACCGACTAACAAACGCCAAATAATAAAACGATGCAGGTAGTTGAGAACTTGACTTTCAACTTGACGTGAAAACTGTTTTTACAAATCATCTCTCTCTCACTCTCTCTCTCTCTCTCTCTCTCTCTCTCTCTCTCTCTCTCTGCAATTATTTAAAACCTTTTCGTCAAGCATAATAAAATTTCAGGGAAACAAAAAATTAGAAATCAACTGTGTGGCCTCGTCATTGTTGGACAATTGCAGCACAAATGCAACACAAACTACAAGCCCACCTGAGCCTCCCCCCCCTCCCTCTCTCAACACACTTGTCGTTTAACATGCCTGATTTAATTATTACTACGTCTACATGAATGTTTGTAATTTGAATTATTTTTTATAACTTATTTCCGGAGAAATTAACAATATATAACATGAAATAACACATGTTCATTTCAGCAGATATTTAATATTTACCTTTCTCTAAAGTACACGATTATGTAGAAATACTCAGTACTCGAGTACTTTGACATCAATCTCATGATAGAGATATTTGAAACCTGAACATCCTCTACTATTCTCATAAAAACTAGTAGCTTGAAAAATCAAAATGTTTTTGCTAGACCATTTATTAAACTGTCAATAGCTGTATTTCGTCAGGTAGGCATTCTTCCGGAAGATAAGTTTTATTTTCTAAACAAATCCGATTTAAATTACGTAGGCGAACGAAATGGCTACGGTATTTATATCTTTATCAGAGGACGATATTACTATATAAGGGCACTACAAGAAAAATATTTTAAAAATTCAATTAAGTTATTTAGAAAAGAAAACTATACTGTTATTTCCTCCTAAAATAAAATAATATTAATGAACAGGAGATAAAACTGAAGATTTTCACGCCCATTTATAATAATAATTTTTTTTTTTTTTTTGAAATGCGTAATTTTAAAAAAACAAAGGTCAATTGACCCAGTTTAAACTTGTTCGGTAGAGAAAAAACTAACAGGTGAGAAAGACTATCATGCTGAGCAAAGTATTTGAAATTAATTTGATAAAGTTTATTAATATATACAAAAATTTGTGAACATACTAAAATACGGACTGTCCCCCCCCCCCTCTCTCTCTCTCTCTAAGATAACTGTCTATATCTGGGTCAATTATAATAAAACTTTCAATAGAATGATCATCACAAGCTAACTCTATATTCTGCATAAAATGTTTGCGTCGGATACGCCAGAGAGAGAGAGAGAGAGAGAGAGAGAGAGAGAGAGAGAGAGAGAGAGAGAGAGAGAGAGAGAGAGAGATTAAATTGGACTGGGATAAGATATGAACTTAGTATATAACCAAGTATTTATACTAGGTTTAAATCATACGAATTCAAAATTGAATCATATATTGTAATTGACCATACAAATCTGTACAGAGATCCAAGTTTATTTTCCTGACATAATAAGGAAACAGACAACGATTTAGTATTAATATAAAATTTTCATATTCTCTTTTATTAAATGTTAAAATGCACATTAATTCAATATAAATTCCATCAAAGTTCATCATAATTCATTTTTACGTGTATTGTCTGCCGTGCATAAAACACGAAACATCTACCGCTGCATTCATGTGGCGAATTTAGCACTGAAAAATACAATTTGTATTGTTCTTTTCTGCCCAGTATAATACATGTAATACTACGATATATCCTTCGGCAATAAAGATTTTGACACTCGGGTCAGACGGAAGGGGATTCGAACCTAGGCACTGAGAGTACTTTGATTCATAAGCGACCATTCGGCCTCCAGCACCCCTTCATTTTTTTCCAGAAAGAAAGAAATTTGGAATTGAAAAAAGTACATGGCAATAACCAAAACAACAAAATACAGGATACATTCGCAAAACAGCTAAACAAGACAAGAGAGGGTAAAATAAGTTTGGACAATTGATGATAGAAATCCCGGCTTTGGATGGGTACAAGGGGTAAATTCCAGTTGTTTGGTTAAAGCGTTACTTTGGGCGTCAATCATCACACCTATTTACAATAAGTGGACAATAAATTCGTGCACATAAGCGCACCAAAGATCAAGACAGGGATAAGAACTTCAATCGATGGCAACATTAACATTTCGTCCTGATACCTTCCAAAAAGTGGAGTAAAGCAAAATGTGTTTGACGCCCCAGATAACATTATAGTTAGAAATAGAAAATATTCGAAATGGTGGAGAAAACCGGAGTACTCGGAGAATATCGAATCTGACAAACTTCCCAAAACTAAGATATGTCTGAATTAGATTCGAGAGAGCTTAAGGCGCCGTGAGTCATAAAAGAGCGCTTTAGATCAAACATCTGTCATGTGCGGAATTCTGAATTTTTACAAAAAGAAATATTCAAAATTCTGCATGCCACAACGACCGAAACAAGATATATAGAAATCAAGAAAAAAGTCATTTCAGATTTTTTGAAAATCTAAACATCGATGGAAACGCCCGTACTAAACTGATAAACAAGAAACAAGAAACAGGAAAAAGGAAACGAATGTCATAATTCAAATTTATAATTCTTTAACAGTGCATTAATACAATGTAAATGTACTTCATGACTTGGCGCGTGTTTAACGATGACAACTCCATATAAAATGTCTGTAAATGGTTAGTTCTAAATTGAGAAACTGGAATATGTATGGAATTTGAACTTTATCATTTTCAGTTAGATTAAGAGCGATTAAAACGTTTTTTTTCATTATTTTATTTTATCACCAAACCGTGCACATGCATACCGACCCCCGTGTGGTAAACAGAATTGATTTGTGTTAACCGTACTCCATATATGGGTAAACTTAGTTTTAATATTTTTCAAACAATGACGTTTATTTTTTAAAGTTTTTTAACGACAATCACTAAGAAAGGATTGCGGCTTGACAGGAAAAAATATTTGCCCAGGGTGGTTCATTTAAAACAACGACAGATGAAACAGGTCTAAAGACAAACTACGATGTAGGATCGTTAAAAAGATATAGATCTTATTTAACAGGAAAGTAAACACAGATATACAAGTGGTTTTATCAGAAAAATGGACAAAATTAAACAACTTGTATACACTGCTGCTAGGCAACGATAACATCGTCTGTTTCACCCAGAGAGAGAGAGAGAGAGAGAGAGAGAGAGAGAGAGAGAGAGAGAGAGAGAGAGATGATTTCAAAGAAGCTTGAAACATATTGTTATAACATGTATGTCTTAATTTTTGATTTCCAAAAGAGGAAGGAACATTTAGTTATATAGTCTGCACAGAACACATTTATGAATATATCCGTTTCATTATTGTCAATTTTCTTTCATTGAGATGTCGCCAGCTTTCATATGTAATTGTTATCAATATTTTGTGATGAACAGATAATATACTAAAAAGATTATCCAGATGATAGATGGTGTCATGTGCAGAATTTTGAATTTTTACAATGAGAAATATTCAAAATTCTGCACAGAATTTTGAATATTTGTCATGTGCAGAATTTTGAATTTTTACAATGAGAAATATTCAAAATTCTGCACAGAATTTTGAATATTTCTCTTTGTAAAAATTCAAAATTCTGCACATGACAATGGCACTGTTCTTCCATGCCTTAAAAAGGAAACTTGCACTTTACCAACTGTAAGCCTAGTCTTTCAACAACTAAGAGAGATTAAAAACGAAAGTTACTGTAATTCTAGTGCAATCACGCCTACCAAAATGTGACGAAAGCGTGCACAACACTGCACCTACTGTGTACAACGTTTTATCTCAAATCGATCACGTAAATACCTACATGTTATGAATAAGATCACAACACAATTGGTGTATACAAAAATCTAGCGGTAAGTGATAAGAAAATTGATGAAAACAACCAACCAACATTTGTCAACATTTATTTAAATGAAATGATAAAAATATCATACATGATAACGAAATATGCTAGATTGATACATATTTAATTAATATCTCATAACAAAGATATTTTATGCATTAATTAAACCAAGATGTTTTTTCTGTAGTATGAGAAAAGACATTCCTGTACTGTTTTTTGGCGTATTGAACCCGGCGTGGAAGGAGTGACATAACGAATTAATTAATATGTTTCATGCTTTACATTTTTTTCCAAAGATTGTTGCCCTCTCCCCTGCAAAATACATGCTTAATGGATTTAAATAAGTTGTCCCATATTCAGTTTTTTTACCCAAATATTGTCCCCTCCCTACCTAGTTTTAACTCAATGAATTAATTTATTATTCCATATGCAAGTTTTTCTCTTAGAAATTGTTGTTCTGGGTTTTCTGCACTAATTCAAGCCCCATTAATTAATAAATAAATCCTTATGTACGTTTTTTGACCTCTCCAAATACATAATTCAAGATATATGAATTAATCGATCCATATGTAAGCTTTTTTCAGAGATTATTGCCCCGGGTCTTCCCCTTCGTCATTCAACATTTAAGTTTTGTTCAAAGATTGTTGCCCCGGATTATGCATAACACAAGTTCTATGACTTATCTGTTCCATATATATATATATATATATATATATATATATATATATATATATATATATATATATATATATATATTAAAGATAGTCGCCCCTCTCCACTATAATCAAGTCTTACAAATTTTAAAATGTTTAAGATCATTTAAGAATTTTAACCTCTCCCTCTGCACAATCATAATACATAATCACGTTATTGATTACAAATTTTAATATAACAGTACACTCGGCCTTATGATTATACTGGATAAATTTGAAGTTTCGTGTTCCTTTTTTTTTCTCAATTTTGATTTACACGTGACGGGTGTAGCTAACTAGGCAGTGTAGACAGTAAGTACTTACATTTCCGGAGCATCCGGCCTCACTTCCATGGTGGAGGTTCACGTCTTGCAAAGTTTTTACTTTGCTTTAGGGAATTATGATTTGAGCATGGACCAGTATGTTTTTACTTGATCATTTTTTCTTTATTTACATTTAATTCAATCAATATATCTAGCTAGTGCTAATTTTCATGTAATTTTCTGTAATTTGTTTGTTTGATTTTTAAAAGATTCCGGCAAGAGTTGAAATGTTTGCTATTTTTTAAATCCGATTAATTTTTCATAAAAACCACGTGTGAAACTTAAGCAAACTAAAAGTCCTAAAGGTCAGTGTTTATTAAGCACTTAGTGTAATATTTATGTAAAAAGACTTGTACTTTTCTAATCTAATTATAGGTTCAACGTTTTAAAACAAGATGACCAATCTTTCCAGAATAATTAACATATTTTAAACTGACAACGTTCGAGTACCCTTGTGATTCAACCCGGCTTGAGAGAGAGAGAGAGAGAGAGAGAGAGAGAGAGAGAGAGAGAGAGAGAGAGAGAGAGAGAGAGAGAATTTATCTTAGTGAAATTTTAATAAAGTGACTGGTCAATATTTTAATATTTTAGATTCCTCCGTCCTGGGCTAGTTGTCAAATACAATGGACATTGCTCTTTACAGAATCTTCACATAAACACTTACTGTCCTTTATCATTATAGCTAACAAGATACCTTAATCCTATGATAAACACTTGGAGATAAAGAACAGTATGTGTCTTAGCGATTCAAACTGCTAGGTATGACATTTTCTGTGTAGTAAAACAACTGAATGGTATGAAAACGTTGATAAGTTGTTTGTGTACTGTTGTTTAACGTCGCACCAGTAATTTTTTTCCGCTTTTCGCGAAAATTATATCTAAGAATTCATTTCAGAACAAGTTTGTGTATGCCCGAGATGTACGAGTTTGTCTTGTCCTAGCGAACACTTAGAACGACTTTTTGTAAAAATGCTAGCTCATCGAGTCAGTATACCGCAGACAAGCATGCCACTCCCCTAGTCACATTATCCTGGCATCGACACTCTGCCCAAATGCCGAACGCAAGGGAGGAAACAGTTTTTAGTCTGATGTATGACTCGGTCGGGGTTCGATTTTCCTACCTCCCATTCTCAAAGCAGGACGTTCAAAAACTAAGCCACTGAGGCGGTGGTTTAAACAGTATTTATGGACGAATTAGTTTTCTGCCCTGTGCTGCTGTCGAGAGTGGAGGGTCACTAACCAGGGTTGCCGAAATAGGTTATACTGAATCAAGTTACACTTTCTTTTCTTACAAGGCAGCAGAATTCCCTCTTTTGGCGAATATCTATCACAAATTTTACTCTGAATAAATGTTTTTGCACTAGATTCCCTTATCCCCCCCAACCTGAACGCACCACCCACATCTTACAGATGTCAAAACCATGATTACCCCACCCAGTATTTACCAAAACCAGGAAACACAAAATTAAGATTCAGTTTTAGAATCTGTTTCCACGGAAATAAATTTTTGTATACATTAATATATTATATGACTTTTCATTGACATTGAATTAACTGAAGAGAGTAATTTGGTATAGATCTATATGATGTAATTAACGTCAAGGTTCATAATTTAAAATTTAATTTTTTTGAAAATCATTCAAAATTATGTCGTATATGGTTAAAAATATGTCACAAAAAATTGAAAATGATTCATAAATAATAAATGAACTAAATATTTAAATATTTAAACATTTCAAACATGCATGTTCTTCCTGAAGGCACACTCCCTGCTGAGTCTGAAGCGTTAGTGAGGCGGGAAACCCGATTTAATTTGGAAACACAATTCTCATTTCCACATTTTAAACATTAAAATTTTTTCTAGAAGGTAGTTTCATCTACAAACTGTAATTTAAAATAGTGACTTGTAATTTATGTTCAAGTTCCCGTGGCTGTGGTCAGAGTTTAGACGTGATAAACTAAATCAGTCATCCTGCTTGAAATGACATTTATACACCTGCCTTAGGTGAACGGACAGGTAAAAAGAAATTAAAAGAAATATTAATTTTACTTTCTGTGGAAAGTGTCACTGCATGAAATAAAATATAGAAATTCTACTTACAAAATTTTTCTGCCTTTGCTAGCCATGTCCGTGTAATATTATGTTGAATAATGTGTAAAATAGTTTTCCGTATTATTGATAAATGAAAACGTATGCTTCCCTATGTGAAATAGAATTATTTATCAAGTGATGTATGAATTCATCTATATTTAATACTGAGAGGTCAACTTTGTGACCCGCGCATGGGCAATGGAGTTCTAACACTATCGCACGCGACCTGTAATGTGACGTCATTTTTTGCACTTCGTCAACACACCTGATTTGCATACTTCATCCTTGAGTCATATGAAAAATAATGAAAAGAGTATTCAGGATAAATGAAACGGACTTTTAACAAACACCTTTTTATTGTCCTATTAAATTAAAAATAAATCTTAAAATATTTTATTTACTTTGATGGTAAATGTGGTTTTTAGACTATATATGGTATGTGGGTTAAAATTTAAAAAGTCATTTGTTTACAACTTGAAATGTACAAATATTTGAGTAGAAAAGTTGGTTTGGGGAAGTTATTTACACGAAGTTGAATTCATTCTAAAAATATTTAATCTATAATTAATAAGTGCTACTGTTTAATAGGCTTCAAAATATTTGTGTTATTTTTGTCAGCTATAATGAAAGATAATTCCTTCTGTCAGTTTCAAGTGTCCATTCAGGGTCCTTCGATGGCTGAGAATTCTAAAGCAAGAGCGTAGATATTTCACAGAGCCTTTCTTTAACCACCCGGTCCAAATCTCCATCGGGGAGATCATATTGCGTAAATGCTTGTTGTTGATATTGGCAAAGGTCGATGGTTTTCGCCAATCATTTTGGTTTTCCTAACCATCATAGAACTGGCCGTCTCGATATAAGTGAAGGAATCCGGCTTGACTTTGGTGAAAACACAATTACTCCACTCCACTTGTATTCAATCAAATTCTAACTTATACTTTTACTTGAAAAGTTTAATCATTGCATTTTATATAAGAATGATTGTGTCAATAGAAAATTAAAAAAAAAGTGCATCGACAATCTCTGAAATAAAGTTTTAGTTACTCGCAGTAAACAAGTTCCAATTATATACACAATACGGTTGAATAAATAAATAAATAAATAAATAAATAAATAAATAAATAAATAAACGATATTTTATTCATCAATTACCAAGTATAATACATTACAAAGTTGACAAAATTTGGAATTCTGGAATAAGAATTAAATTCGTTTATTAACCAATTTTGACAGAATCTTTCCATAAACGATTTTTCTGATTTTTGTCGTTTTTTAAGAAGATAGAGTTAATAAATAAATTGATGAATAGATAAACAAATAGCAATTTATGAATTTTTGAACAAACAAAATACAGAGAAAGGGGAATAACTCTTACAGGATAACGAACGTAAAGGTTGATCAAGTATTTAAAAAAAATAAAACTATCGTGATATGTTCCTATCCCAATGTATTACAAATTCGATGTTACTGGAAAATGAGTGAAAAAATACTTTTTTCGCATTATGTATCACTGTGTATAAATCAAAGATTCTGTGATACTGTCAGATATATGCCAATTCTGAATATTACGTCGTGCACAATAATCATAAAATGGTATAAATAGTATATTATGTGTCAAGACAAGAAAAGAAGAAAATATTTTGCGCAGAAACATACACACCTTAATGAATCCGTATTTTAACAACAGTTACGCGATTGATTGGCTGCATCATATTTTATTATTTTGCGTCGCATTACTTTTTTAAGAGCAAAAGATTTATGTGCACGTGATTGTTTGATTGGTCTTAATGTTTTTAACGTCACATCAGCATTTTCCCTAATATTCACGAACAGAGCAAGCTTATTCACCTCTAAGGTTGATCTAAGAACAAGTGTTAGACGTACAAGTGTGTATTACATACTGTCGTGGACAAGCGTGCACATTTGTGTGACGGTGTTAGCTCACCTAATTAGTACATGTATGTCGCAGACAAGCATACCACTCCCCAGTCCCTGACACCGAGCGAATCAGTCGATGCTCTGAACTCATAATGCTGAGTGCCAAGCGAGAAAGCAATATCTTATGTATGATTCGGCTAGGGTTGAAACCTCTACCTTCTGCTATTCTACCTCTGAGCAATCGAGACCTCATTATTAAATTGAAATAAATTCTATCAAAAACATTGAAGGGAGTTCCTAAGGCACCAAAAGAAATATTACAGTCGAAAATCTGCATCGTTATCTTTATTTTCAATAATAATATTATTAATGATTATTTAAAGACTCAGATCAAGATCACGGACAGAGGCGGATCCTGAATTTTATAAGATCACAGACAGAGGCGGATCCTGATTTTTATAAGATCACGGACAGTGGTGGATCCTGAATTTTATAAGATCACGGACAGAGGCGGATCCTGAAGCTTATAAGATCACGAACAGAGGCAAATCATGAATTTTATAAGATCACGGACAGAAGCAAATCATGAATTTTTTAAGATCACGGGACAGAAGCAGATCCTGAATTTTATAAGATCGCGGACAGAGGCGGATCATGAATTTTGTAAGATCACAAACAGAGGCAAATCATGAATTTTATAAGATCACGGGAAAGAGGCAAATCATGAAATTTATAAGATCACGGACAGAGGCAAATCATGAATTTAATTAGATCACGGGACAGAGGCGGATCATGAATTTTATAGGGGGAGGGATGAGAATTTTATCATAAGATATTACAACCGTCGAAGGCTAAAGCCGCCTGTGGCGAGGGATCTTGGGACGCTAAAAGCCCTCAGCAGGTCTAGTAGTTCTGTTGGGGAAACAGAAGCAAAGCCCCTGACGAAAAATGATTTTCTGTCTTCAATATTTCTCCCTTTCAGAGGTTTTATAAGTTATTGCTCTTGGTCCACAAATATAGTTAGGGTAACATTCATAATAAGCACATGTAAAGCACACAATATAGAAGCAAGATATTTGTGAAAGAGAGTGCTTCTAACTCCATCATACATGTATATATCGTTGGCGACAAAGTTTCTTTTGAAAGTCATTGAAAGGAGAAATCCGCAAGGACCGTTGACTGGAATCTAAAATAGCAGCAAGCTTTATTACTCCTGAAATCCACTGCTTAAACCAAAGCATGCTTGATTGTCAAAAGAGTGAAAACTAATATTAATTGAAAATTGAAATCTGATTTAGCATATTGACATAGACTGTCACTATATTCAAAGCAAGCTAGTGTATTCCATAGTAAGTAACATAGTCTTGTATGGAACGCCATAGCTGTCCTATATGGTACAAAATAGTACATGTATTTGATTTCATTTTATTATGACATTATTTGCTCTTGCAAGTTAAACCGTATTAAAAAGGAAAGAATCATAGTTGAGTTGAGTAATGGTGTTTAACATCCCAGTCATGAATATTTCACTTATATCGAGACGTCGCCAGCTATAGACGAAAGTGCAGAAATTTTGCCTGTGCGTTGCGCTGATGGCATTCTTTATCGTGCCACGCCTGTCGTGACACGGGACCTCGTTTATTTTAAGTTCCCGTCCGAAAGAAGCGTGATTTTCATTTCGTAATGCCGAGTGCTTGGCGAAAGAACAGTCGATACTCACTTTCAAGTCTTGGATCAGACATGGTAGGGGTTCGAACCCACGACCCCCCACTTACGGAACGAGCACTCTACCAACGGAGCTTATCGCAGTGGTTGGAAAGAATCAGATGAATTAAAGATATTCTGAAGAAATTTGTTATTATAAACTGTAGGCAAAGACACAAACATAAAAGCCAGAAACCACTTGGACTCATGGTCTACATCTCAGACAATGGAGTGTAGTAAGGATGGTTTACGCCCCCAGTTATATTTCATTCACATATTTCGAGGCGGCCAATTTTGGAATGGTTGAGAGAATCTAAGTATCCGGAGAAAATAACTAACCTTAGGCAAACGAATTGACAAATTTTTTACATTAGGATCTGTAGATTCAAACAGAGTCGGTGACAAGTCATGTGATCCATAAGCGCGCGCTTAAGACAGCTCAGCCACTAAGGCCCGTGCAGCTTAGAGAATACGTAACATTATTAAACTAGAAATCCTGACGTGTAGGGAACTTTTTATATGCAAACTCTATAAAATGCAAAACAAAAAAAAAAAAGAAAAAAAAAATAAAATAAAATAATTTATTTTTCTTTTACACTCAAGTAAAAATTACACACACATTAGGTTACATTTCATTGAAATGTGGTCCTCATTATAGATAGCTCACAATCTGATGGCAATGTTTACTGTTGGTCGTGTCCATTTTAATGTGAGGGAAGTTGCAACAGAAAAAGCGCGCGAAGGCGTGAATGTATACATACGGTTACACGCTGTAAAAACCTGTTATGTAGTGTAGACTCGCCCGTGTTTATAAACACACTACCATTAGAGTGTGAACGACCTATACTAACAACTTACAGTTTTTCTTTAACAATAACAAACAAGAGGCCCATGGGCCTTAACGCTCACCTGAGGATATGGCCAACCTGAGTATATATCCAAAATCATTTGCAAAAATACATAAAATATTCTAATATACATGCCTATGAAAAAGTTAATAGTTTTCAAGACAATTAACAATTTGAGTCTTTTTATGCATCTATGACCTTGACCTTTAAACGTAAGACCTTGAATCTTAAATCAGAATAATCGCCATATTAATTCCTACAATATTGTAATACACATGAAAATACAAAATGTGAAAAGTTTCCAAGATAATAAACAATATCAGTTTTTTTATGCACCCATGACCTTGACCTCTGAACATATGACCTTGAGTCACATATCAAAATGATCATCATATCAATACCTACAATATTCTAATATATATGCCTATGCAAAAAGTTAATGGTTTTCAAGATAATTAACAATTTGAGTCTCCTTATGCATCTATGACCTTGACCTTTAAATGTAAGACCTTGAATCTCATATCAGAATGATTACCATATCAATTCCTACAATATTCTAATATACATGCCAATACAAAAAGTTAATAGTTTCCAAGATAATTAACAATTTCAGTCTTTTTATGCACCTATGACCTTGACCTTTGAACGTATGACCTTGAGCCATATATCAAAATGTTCGTCATGTCAATACATACAATATTCTAAAATACATGTCTATACAAAAAGTTTATAGTTTTCAAGCTAATGCACAATTTTAGTTTTCATTGGCAGAAAAATAACATTTCAGGGGCAACAACTCCTACATGTATTATCATACAGTTACGAAACTTTGTACCTTTTTACATTTTGTCATGCTGAACATTTTAACATTGTTTTGATATTATATATCTCTTAAAATTTTGAAGAAAATAGCCTAAAACTGCACAAATTACAAACTAGGTCATGACCTTGAACTTTGACCTTGACCCCATTTTGAAGGTTATTTCAAGAAAAAGTCAAAACTGAAAATCCCATGTCAATATCTATTCATATAGTCAAGTTATAACAATTTGAAGCTATTTTACGAAATTTTTAAAATTAAACGCAAAAACGCGTAACCTAATTTTTTACCAAATTTCACGAAATGAACAATTTATAAGCTTAAGACCCTAGAGAAGCCAAATATCACATCAGATTTTTTCTACCATCTTCGCTTTCGGAGAAGAAGATTTTTTAAGTTTTTTGGAACCATAGGTCACTTTGACCTAGTTTTGGGAGCTAGGACAACGTCATGAACAAATCTGAATTGCACTGGCCCATATATGCATCTGACCAAGTTTCATTGAAATCCACCTTGTAGTTTCAGAAAAGAAGTCGAAAATGTAAAAGTTTACGCCGCGGACGACGACGACGACGACGACGACGACGACAACGACGACGACGACGACGACGACGACGACGACAGACAAATTTTGATCAGAAAAGCTCACTTGAGCCTTCGGCTCAGGTGAGCTAAAAACAAGATTAACAAGTAAAGAAATATACATATACCCCTTTTGATAAAATTTTATGCAGTGCACTTGGACCCGGTTTTTAAAATGGCTGATAAAAAATGACGTAAAATCAATACAAATCCGTTAATTGTCACTGCAATTTATCTATACAGACTTATTTTGGTTTTGTTTTCTGTTAAAAATTCAAATTTCTGAGTCAATTTGATTTTATTTTGAAATAAGAATTGAAATATATAATTTGATAGGTGAGAAAATTTATAACATAAACACTATCTTAAATATAATCAGTTACATATCGAATCCATAAATTATGACATAAATCAGGCAAAAGGCCTATGGGCCTTAACGCTCACTTGATGTTATGTCCCAAATTGTTTGTAAAGTACAATAGACAATTACAAAAATTATAGAAACTAACCAAAATTTCCCTAAAGGCGATCTAAAACGTATGTCTACTTTAGTTGGAAGGGAATAAAGTAAATAGTTAAATTTTAAGCCCTATTCAAGATGCATTCATTTTCATCAAAGTTGTCAGTTCTGGATAGTGGATGTTCAAATTGTGGAAGAACCTGGGTTATCCAAAGGCGACCAACAATAGTCGGCCAGCGTACCGTCAAACTTTCTTACACAAGGTTATGTTATGTGACCTATCTGCGTTGAGGTTCTGAATGGGGAAGTGAAAACAATAATTGAATCTAAAAACAATCATCCGGATTCTGATCCTCATTACATATAATAAAACAAACACAGTTCAGAGATTAAAAAATACTTCGTTAGACAAAGCAATTGTACGTGAACAAACAAAAATAATTGAGTTCAGAGATTCACAAACATAATGTCAGGAATAGCTATTGTACATGAACACGTGGAAAAAATTCATTTCAAAGATTCATAGACACAATGTCAGGCAAAAATTGTACGTGAACAAACATAATAGTTCAGTTAAGAGATTCATAAACACATTTTCAGCCATAGCAATTGTACGTGAACAAACATAATAGTTCAGTTCAGAGATTCACAAACACATTTTTAGCCATAGCAAGTGTACGTGAACAAACAAAAATAGTTCAGTTCAGAGATTCATAAACACATTTTCAGACATAGCAATTTTCGTGAACAAACAAAAATAGTTCAGTTCAGAGATTCACAAACACATTTTCAGCCATAGCAATTGTACGTGAACAAACAAAAATAGTTCAGTTCAGAGATTCACATAACACATTGCCAGACATAGCAATTGTACGTGAACAAACAAAAATAGTTCAGTTCAGAGATTCGCATAACACATTGCCAGACATAGCAATTGTACGTGAACAAACAAAAATAGTTCAGTTCAGAGATTCGCATAACACATTGCCAGACATAGCAATTGTACGTGAACAAACAAAAATAGTTCAGTTCAGAGATTCGCATAACACATTGCCAGACATAGCAATTGTACGTGAACAAACAAAAATAGTTCAGTTCAGAGATTCGCATAGCACATTGCCAGACATAGCAATTGTACGTGAACACGGAAAAACAGTCAAGTCCAGAGATTCACAAACACTGAGTCATACACAGTTGTACTGAACACAAGAAATTTTGAGCACAGTAAAATATAACCTCCTTTGTATTTATATTATATAAAACTTGAAAAAGCATAGGAATGTAAAAAAGACAACAAGGGACAGCAGCAGCAAAAAATTATTATAGTAATAAAAATATATAAATTAAATAAATAAATAAGTAAATACAATTAAAGACTAAAAGTGAGAGCAACAATCAATGTCTATCACATACATTTTAAAAATAGCAGAGGGAAAAAGTCTTGGTTTTCCAAAAAATTATATTATAAAACAACAAATATTCTGCAGTATGGGATACCTTATTAATTAATTAGTATCCTTACTTCATTTGTCAATACTTTGTGCTGACAGAATATGTATAACATGAAGCAAAATGTTCAGAGGTCTTAAGTTTTGAAACATGTTTAAAACTAAGGTTTGTTCCCTTATGCAAAGCATTCCTTAGCTGGATTTGGAATCGTTTAATTTTGAAACTTTGGATTTGTTAATTTTTAACTGTTTAGTTTATGTGTTTTATCTTTCAATTTTTCCGACCGCTAGTGTCATTGATAAGGAATAATTTTCCGAAATGTGCACATAGGGTACAATAAAATTAGCTATTTTTGTTAGACAATAAAAATATTTACTCTACTGACTTGAAGGTCAAAAGGTCAAGATTCATGTATCTACAAATATTCTTGCAAAACAAAATATAAAAATCGAACAATCAGTTGATCGATTTTCTGAAATAATCAACAATCAGATAAATCCAAATCAACAATCTTTTAACAAATAAAAGACAAATTTTTCTGAATGATTGATAAAATATCTATTTGTTTGATAAAAAATAAACTATTTATGTATTGTGTAATAACCGCAATAATTTCATTTAGATATATGTATTAAAATGATAAAATATACTTGAACTTACTATTCTATTCTTAATAAATGGACAAAAATAAATGAAATAAATCTCTATGACCTTCTTCGACAAAATGTTTAACAATTACAATACAAACTATACCTCTTAATATATTTTAAAATCTATATAATTGTGATCTGCAGTGTTGTGTAAAGTTAACAATATTACTTTCTTGTGTGTGTGTGTGTGTGTGTGTGTGTGTGTGTGTGTGTTGACATAATTGTTTCTCCTTGTTAACCTTTGTGTATCAATGTGTAACCTCTGATAACCAAGTTATCAGTAAAACAAAGATAGAACATTGATTGCATTCCCGTATAAACATTGATTGCTTTCCCGTATAGAATAAGTACAAAAATGGACATCACTTACACTCATTTCGACATATGTGATATGCAATAATTATTTAAAGAGTTTTTGTTAGGAATAACTGCTTTTACACAACATCAATAGTGATTCCAGTTAAAATCAAATTGTGATGCGCAAAAAAATTAAACAAAATCACAACAATAAAATCTTAAACAACTGACAAGATCATTGTACAGTTTATAAGGATCTGAAACTATAAGCAACACTGTTAACGGTTATGAATTAACCGAAATAAATAAGAACAATATTTATGAAACCTTATCACCCTACATAGCATTGGTACGATCCAAGTATCACAACAAATCAATAAACCAATAGATCGTCTAATTTAAATATTGGTTGATCGATTTTTAACGAACCTTTGAATTACTATAAAGAATACACTTTCCGAAGTAGGATGTACAATCGAGCCATTGCATCAGTACACTAGTCCTAATTATAACATATTGTAAAAATGAAAGTAAAAAAAAGAAATATTGATGTTTTCTTTGGAGTTAAAAGGCGTAGTTTAATTTCGGAATTTCCTAATGTTTTTTTTTTGTAACATTCTATTTGTAGACCCTGATGTAACATTTTCAAATATAGAGACCATGGTGTCTACTTACATGTATAAATTTATTCACAGTAACTGAAATAAACTTGCTAAAATATATTCTAGTTTTGTTTTGTCTTAGGATGGCATTCATGAAGCATTTTAAAATTCTTGAAATATTCGACAAAAGCTTGTACAACCTAAAGCTAGGTGTAAATGGCAACCAGCGAATCAAGACAATAAAACACATACATGTATAAAAATTGGGTTTACTGATTATAAAATCCCCAACTGTCGACTGGCACCTGAGATAATGGCAAGGTATGCTGTTGGAGAGAATGACTAGTAGTGTGGTAAAGAGATAAAAAATGATGGTTTGGTTAGAGTACTGAAGCTGTTTATGATCATGAACAGATATTTAACAACCCTATATTCAAGACCATATATGCCTAAAAATAATTGCAAAGTTGAACATCAGTACGATGATATCCTGCATTAGTTTATCTGTATTGTCATTAAAAATACATATATTCATGGCATTAAGTGACTTATTTTAACTATGCATGTAAATATCTTAATTAATAAAATTAAGAGTAATACTACAGAATGATACGTAAGCATTAAATATAATTATATTCTAAGGACCAAAAGTTAATTAAGTTTTACTCGCTACACTTTGTGGCACATTATTTACTTAGATGTATAGTTTTTAAAAAAAATTATTTGACTAAATAATGTCATTACCCCGGTTCCCACAAAATGCTTAAAAATATCTGCAAACTAAGCTAGGCTTGATACAATGTAAAATCACAAATATTCGTCTGGAATTAAATTTCGCTATTTTCGTGGATTGCTGAAAACCACAGAATTAAATTTTATTGAAAAACTGCCATTGCACTTAATAAGATTTTATTTTCACAAAACTCAATTTCACGAATGTTTCTCTTAACAGAGATTTTTAAAATGGCAAAATCCCGAAATTTGTACTCAATGATTTATGATTCCATTGAATTTAATACAAATTGAGATCTACTGATCTTGAACTAAATATCAATTTACTGATCCAAAACTACTTGAAGACTATAGTAACTGTACCTTATATCTGCATTAAGTTTTCCAAAGAAAAAATTAAAACGGTGCTAATCTAATTAATAATGTTCCTAATGAACAATGTTACTTTTGCTTCAACGATAAAGGCTCGAATAAATACAGAAATTACAGCATTTACCCAGCGAGATGCAGCATTTGGGATCTAATATTAGAACATGGTTACGTCATCAAAACCCGGGTCATTTAAACACAACTTTCAAAACGGTGAAATACGATAAATTAAACACAGAACTTTGTTGAATTTGTCATTTGTGACTTAGTAAGGGATACATAACACCATTTCAAATACATCTGGGTATAAATTAAGGACATCTAATGCAATCTGTCATGTTTCACCTTCGATTCTAGGGTTTTTCCGTACATCCGTGATAATACCATCGTAAAACACTGACCAACCGGTCAGAGGATTCCGTTTATTAACAGCTAAAGAAATGAAATTTTAGAAAATGAATGTCACGGATCGTAGTTAGAAGATATCTATTTTTAAAAAAATATATTTTTAGAAAATCAAAAAAAAATTCAGAAAATTGAAAAACTTAATGCAGCTTTAAAGAGATTATAGAAGCTACTTTACATCATGAATCCTTGTCCTTGTCCTGGCAATATAACACTCCTGCCTATGGCACAGGAGTAAAAAGTCGATAAGTTTGGTTACATGAATATTTGAGGACCCATAAACCTCCTTACCAGTGGTAAAAGGTTTTAAAAAGCATTATTTTACAATAAATAAAAAAATCATATTACACTGAAACTTTTGGCAGTTAATATACTAAATACGTCTAAAATGTTGGTAAGAGTACATAATACTGCTACTTCTACTACTAATACAGCTGATAGTTAAAACTGTGTTACCTGTCGATACACATATAAATAAAACATTGAACATAACAGATTTTCTTTATTTTTTATTTAAGGACATTCAAAGATAAATAAATGTATTATGACGGTAAAACTGTACCTCAAAGTAACATTAAAATACTACATCATGATGATGTAAAATAAACTAATCTCAATCAATCATTTGTAGGAAATAATAATAATAATAATAATAATGTGTGGTTATAGAAAAAAATAACGACCCGACAAGCATGTGTTTCATATATTGTCAAAATAAAGCAGTACGAGATTCCAATTAAAGGGTCATGGTTTTTAAAAACAAAAACGGGTTTGGTAAGTGTTATGGCCATTGCACAAAATAAAACATTTCAATAAATAAATAAATAAAATAAATAAAATAGAAGCTGATAAAGAATAAAAATGACTTTAAAGACACTTTGTATCTGAGTATATAGCATCAGAAGACCATTTTAAGGTGTGTTACATATTGTTGTTTAAGAAAATTAGTTTTGGAGAGAGATTCGGATGAAAAAACTAATTTATTAGATTTCAAAAAAAAAAAAAAAAAAAAAATTCACAACAAAGGAAATATTTCTTTATCAGATAATGACCTAAATCAAAAAAGAGTTATGCTTTACTCTTAAAAACCGAGCTAACGTATATATATTTTAAAATGAAGTGAAAAATAACAAATATTGACGATTGTGATCATTTTTAACAGTTTAAATAAAAAAAACTCAAAATAATTAAAAAGATTAATTTTTCAAAAAATATTTATAAATGAGTATTAATATCAAAAGACCAGAATATTGGCAATTCGTTGACACGTAAGTCACGCAATATGTGAGATTCCTGATAATTGTTTGATCAAACCAACAAACATTTTTATGATGTAATATTTTGTAAAATATAATAACATATAAACATTAAATAATAATAATAATAATGATAATAATAATAAACCAAATAAAACATGTTAATAGAGCATTATCAAGCACACTTGTCTATATACAGTAAACCGTAACAATGAATAAATAAATTGCATTAAGAACAATTTAATGGAAAAATTAACAACACAACAAATAAATTTTGTTATTATCATAACCATTCTAAAGGAAAAAAAAAAATTGACACAAATTGCTACATTTTAAACAATTTTAAGCAATTATTTTCTTACTTGTTTTCATAATTTTGTAATTGCTTACAGAAATATAAAAACAAACATAGATATATAACTATAAGTATTGGTAAATAATACTCCAGGAAAAAACGTGCACAAAAAAGCTTAAATGAGTCATCATATTTTTATGTCTACATAAATTTCGTTTTTTATTGCAACTCTTAGCCCAACATCTAGCATTGTGAATTATTCCTCGGCCAGCATCTTTTCTCTCTGCCACCATGGATCCTTTTACCATTCTATTCCATCCCTTCCCGTGCAGATAAACTTGGGTAATCATCATCATTCTTGCAGAAGGTTAATCTCTAAAACAGAAAATAGCAAGTAAAAGTAACCAGTGAATACTTCAATACTTTCCTAGCGAGTAAAAGTAAGTAACCAGTGAATACCTTAATACTTTACTAGCTAGTAAAAGTAACCAGTGAATACCTTAATACTTTACTAGCTAGTAAAAGTAACCAGTGAATACTTTAATACTTTACTAGCTAGTAAAAGTAACCAGTGAATACCTTAATACTTTACTAGCTAGTAACTAGACAATCACGTCTAATTTTCACTACATTTTAATTTTAAAAGCATCTTTGATTTTAGAATAACCTAAATACCTGTAATCACTGTACTTGCTAAAGACAATACTGTAAATCGAATAATATAAAATAAATTGTAACAAATGATTCCGGAATTACGTTTACTATAAGGCAATAAGCGTGTAAATTATCCATCAATTTAACCTTAACACGACCATATCATAACCTTTTTAAAACATGATTTTACAAGTCTTTTTTTCTTCGTCTGAATTCTTTTGTTCAACCAGTGACTATATAATTCATTGGTTTTTCTTTTCTTTTGTTGTGGCCACGGAAACTAAATCATTGATACATTCTTGCAATTTATATTTCTTTATATTGTATGAAATTGTAGAGAATTTACAGTATCTACCGAACACGGACAAGACATGAGTGGAATTCAGAAATTTAAGACATCAATGAGAACAGTTTTTTCAAAACATTTGTTGATGTTTCGTAAAAAAAAAATAGTGACCCGAGCAATACACACATGAACATAATAAATGCACAATGGTTTCTTTAAAATCTCACTCTCACTTTCTTTGACTTTGATTTTACATTGCATTAACTTTATCTGTTGATTAAAGTATCCAGTATCTATAGTAACACATAAACTGAAATTCAGTAAATCTTACCTTAGATTTTAGCAGGCACGTCAACTCTTAAATAGTTCGACTAATTCCACATCATTATGACTTTTTGCAAGCGACAAAGGTGATTCTTTTTCCAAATTAACTGCATCACAGATTGCTCCTTTTTCCAAAAGAAGTTTTATAAAGTCCCTAATCAAGTCTTGCTCACTTTCATCTTTTGAAATGTCTGAATATTTCCATTTCACAGGTCAGCAATAGGGCTGAATTGTTATTTTTATCACAAACTTTTATATTTGCACCATGAGTTATAAGCAATTCTGCTGATTTTAAATGTCCTCCGTTTATAGCTACTCCTAAAGGAGATAATCCTTCTTTGTTACACAAATTGGGATCGGCTTTTTTGTCAAGCAGAAGTTCAAGTGATTCGTAGTGGCCTCTTGAAGCCGCAAAGAAGACAGCTGAAACACCATTTTCAATTTTTTGTGTATTTAAATCTACATTATGTCTAAGAAGCACTTTCACTGTTTCAACGTGATTTTCACTTGCAGCTAAAATGAGTGGAGATGTTCCGTGATCACAACACAAACCTGGATCGCCGCCATATTTGATAAGCATCTTAACAACTTCAGCATGACCTCGGTCAGCTGTTAAAAGCATAGGAGAAGCTCCGTGATCTCTGACTAAATTTGCCTTGGCGCCATTCTTAAGCAAATATTCCACGACTTCCAAATGGTTTTCCCGGGCTGCATAGAATAGAGGCGTAAAGCCCGTGTAGTATTCTGCAACTGACGTCTGCTTGATTTGTTCCTTTTCTAAACAGGAAGTTGAATTCACGTCTTGTCCTAATTTAATCAAATATTTCACAAGTTCAAGATGGCCACATCCTGCTGCAAAATGTAATGGTTTAGTATGACCAGGAAGATTATCTAACATTTTATTTGGATTTTCGTATTTAGCTAATATTTGTTTCAACATGGACAACATCCCGTATTTACATAACCAATGGATTGGGGAAGACGAGAGAACTGCAAAAGTCCAATGTCTTCTTTAGATTTAGTAAAACATCGGCATCTTCCTCGATTTCTTTGTTGAATGACATTATTTCCCATAACCTATCCTTATTGTAATTTACTGATAACTGATTGACCCAAATCTTTTGAAATTTTGTATCGTGAATGGACGGATTCTGAAAGACATTGCCATGTTTAAGGTCAGTCAAATCTTTTGTCAAACGTTTTGCAAAGTCAGAATATTTCTTTTCTGGAATTTCAATAGGCTTTATTCCATCAAATGCTTCCAACGTCTGTAAACCTTTTACACGTACGCGTGCTTGAATGAATGTTGAAGAACACCAATCCAATATGAATGCTAAATGGTTTTTCCCAAAGTGATATGCCACAACTGAGAAAATGACAGTCATGAAGGAAATAAAATTCACTTTCTTTTTCAACAAAATACACACTTTTTAGATGCTCAAAACTTTTCTTAATCATATCTAGATTCTCCTCGTTTGGGGCAAGACCGCAAAGTTTAATAATCTTTTTCGCTTTTGTTACACATGGTTCTTTTTCTTTTTCTTCATCAGTCAATGAATCTAGTTCTTGTGGATCGAAGGCACCGTCAAAAATGGCAGTTAAAACAAGTGCACAATATTGCTCCTTTTCTTCCTCAATTTCTTCTATCTGATGAAGCATCAAAGTGAAAGGGTCAAGGTCACTTCCCCATTTCCTTCTGTGATTTTCTATCTATCCCCAGTAGATGACAGAGAAGTGGAAATCCTGGAAAATAAGAACCTGTCACTTGTTTAAACCTAGCTTGGTCTTCTGAAGCATTTGCACAGTGTCGTTTAAGAATATTCTCTCTTTCTTGTTTATCTAGCTGGTACTGCTCAGAAGTCAAATCCACACAATTTTTTGAAAACAATGTTCGTTTAATTTGTCTGCCAGCCTTTTGAAAGATCGATTTTCTAATTGTTGCTATGAATTTCGTCAAACCTTTCTGAGCAATGTTTTTTATTTTCTCGTTCTTGGTTACCCATTCAGCAAGTTTCTGTTTCTCAAGGAACAATGATCCAAGAGGATCATCCAGCACGAAGATCTGTTTAAGTTTCGGATTGCAATATTTTTCAATTTCTTCTATACTTGAAACAGGTATTATGGTATAATGCTTTTCCTCCATGTATTTCAAGGCAATATGGTGAGAAATAAACGATTTACCTTCCCCAGCTGGTCCAATTAAGTTCACGATTCCTTCTGCCTTTAACAAACGTAATGCCTGTTTGCAAGCTTTTGTTTCGGAAAAGTATTGATCCAGATCTCTCCAAGACTCAATTGTGCATCTAAACTGATCTGTAAATAAAACAAATCATAAGACATGTGGAAATTCAAAATCCAAACTCAAGTTTTAACTTTAAATCTGAAAATACTTTCTATACATGTTTAATAAAGGGGGTGCAAGATATTTCCTATGTAAGTGGTCCTTTACATTATGTGAGCAGTGAAGTTAAAGAGAGATATAAGAATGTGATTTTTTCGCGCGCGCGTGTGTCTGTTTTATAATAGGGGTAAAAGATATTTCCTATGTAAATGGTCCTTTACAATATGTGACCAGTGAAGTTTAAGAAAGATATAAGATTGTGATTTTTTCTGCGCGCGGCGCGCGTTTTATATAGATGTGCAAACATCGTACTTTGCTTCGGTATTGCATAATTTTGATTTTCGTTTTTTATCGTTTATAAGGAAGTAAAAACATTGTACATCACCTCTGTAATGCATCTTCTTCAATTTCATATTTTGTTGTTTATATAGAAGATACAAACATTTTACATCGCCTCAGTATTTTAATATCCCTTTTTCATTTTGTTGTTTCATATTTTCTTGTTTTTATAGAAGATACAAACATTTTACATCGCCTCGGTATTTTAACATTCTTATTTCACATTGTTTTTCATATGAAGGTACAACAATGCACATTGCCTCGGTATTGCATCATATTTTTTTTTCATTTTGTTGATTTATTTTACAAACCTCGTACATTGCTTGGTTATTGAATAATTTTGATTTTATTTTTCTTGTTGTTTGTATTTATGTACCAACCATGTATGTCGCCTCTGTAATAAAGAATAGTCTGTTCTTCTTCTTCTTGTTGTTGGTTCTTCTGTTCTTGGTGTTTCCCAATAATGATTTCTTGTATTATGGTATCTAAATTCTTTGGAACTTCGGCTTCTAGGAACATTAAAACATACAGAAAAAAGTAATTCATATCGCATTTTGTCATTACTTTTCACTCACTTTTAGGGAAGATTTTTTACCCTCGACTATTTAAGGTTCGTAGCAAAGACATTTTTATCAATATTCTTTTTATGTGTTTTGGTGACAATTTAATTGTACTTTTTGAGATTTAATGGGATAACCTATCTAAAAAGTAAAGAGTTACGGCCCCTGATCCGCTAGATGGAAACTACTTTCAGGGAGTTCACGGCTGAAATCAACTTGGTCGTCTGTTAAATGTTTGGTGTTTCAGTTTAAATACATCGATTGTTTTATGTAAAATGGTCATACATATGAACTGGACTGATTTTGTTAGTGTTAAACATCGATTTTATGCATTCAGAGTCGATGTGAATGTTGACATAATCTTGACTCGTGCTAAAACAATATGTGAGGATTGACTTATAAAGTAAAACATAAATATCCGTTATAGTACGAGTTTTAGTTTTTTGAATATTTTATTTACTGCATATTAATGATTTATTTGTCATTTCATGGATTAACGCCAAAACATTCCCATAATAGAATTTCTCTTGATAACATTAATTAATAATAGATTTATTGTTAAACGATGCAATATACGTTTGAGCTACATCATGGTCTTAAACAAATTTAAATCAGGTCAGTGTCTCTAAACACATTCATTTTAACATTAAGGGCTAGGTATCGACCTAGCGACTTCAAACCAGTAATCTTACCAAATATGGTGCTTTTTCATTTGAAGCTCCCTTGTGAATATAATAAACTTACCTTTGAATTCAGAATCAATTTTGTAAGCTAATTCTGTATTAACTTCGGCTATACAGTGTGCTAGCAGTCTTCTCGGGTTAGGAATCCCTTGATCTTCCACTGCCTGGAGCCAGCTGCCTATCATACAAAGGTTTCTGTTATATAGGGAATCCTTGTGTTTTTCTTGCAGATGGTCTATTTGTGGAAAAGAATATCCCAGGTTTATCGCAACCTCCGACCATTCTTTTCCTATATTCTTTGCAATGAAGTCCATTGTTTTAGAATCTATGATGAAATAATTATGAATCGTTAATATCATTCCTCTCTTTTGGTGTAAAGTATTCCAGTAAAACTCAAATTTCATAAAAGAACTGATTTCAAAAAAAGGTATTAATATATATATTTTTAATAGCTGGATTCGATACTTGTTTTATAGTAATTGAAAGGGTTTTGAAAAAAAATTTTGATGGACCAGGCACCAGTTTCACATTATTCACTCAATTGAGTGTACACTCAACTCAAATTATTGAATATTTCAATGTAAAGTTTTAAGACATTAACTGAATATCTAATGTTATATGTAAATTGTTTAGTGTAGTAAGTTTGTTGAACAAAACAGAACAATGTCTCATAAAACTTTTGAAAACATTGATTAGAGGAAAAATTTGGAATATTTAAGTTAAGTGAATGATTGTGAAACATGACCAAGAACCATAACTAGAATGTTTATAAAATAGCTTACAATCTCAAGTTTTATTGAAAATATTAATCTAATCTCTCCCAATGAAAACCCCCATTAAAATCAATTGCATTCACTTGCAAGCAGCTAGGCGCCCCTAGCTTTTGCAAGTTAAGCCGTATTGTAAGCGAAAATAGTAAAACAAATTTAAAAGATTCTCTGAAAAAACTTTTTTACTATCATTTTGTATCACACTCTTTGTTTAAATAACTGTAAAAGTGTTAAAACCATCAGAATCTTTTATAACTTTTGATTTTTTTTCTCCCCCCCCCCAAAAAAATAATGTAAATTTCAAAGTTGCCATTGAAATAATCAAAGTTCTTTGGTCCAAGTTTTGAAATTGCAAGTCTAACTTAAGACCTCGTTTTTTTTTTAACAGTATTTTTGAAAAAAATGCATTGATAATTATTTTCATCATGGTCATTTCACCTAACAACGGTTGCTTGATATATTCTATCAAGGCCACATTTTCCGTGTTTTAATTTTTATTATTTTTTGTTCTAATTATAGAAACAACAAATTATACTTTCTCTTTTGTATTTATGAATTTCACGCGTTGACTAAATTTAGATTCTAAAAATTGCTTAACATTTTACACTGTCTTGCATTAAAGACAATTTATACATTTCAAATCAATTCAATGTCATCTGAAATTTTGAATTTTTATGAAAATAAAAATTATCAAAATTAGCTCGTGGCATAAAAACAACACATCTGTCAAAACCATCTTCTTTCATTAAAATGAAAAAAAGTTCACATTAATCCCGCTCGGACTTATGTAAATCCAACTCATAATTAATTTTCAGAGTGGTTACAAATGAATTGTTTCCTTTAATTTCGAGGCGTCTTACTGCTTTGAGGTCCATTCCAGTTGAAAATGTATTATTCGTTTACAATGTCTATTTTAGACATTGTAGAAGTAAAATACTAGTATATTGCATATCAAGGGAGTCCAACGCATATCATAAAACCCTTGCAAAAAAAAAAAAAAAAAAAAAAAAAAAAAAAAAAAAAAAAAAAAAAAAAAAAAAAAAAAAAACAACAACAACACAACAACAACAACAACAACTTTCGAACCCATTGAACTTGCGTTTTGCTTAATCCTCGAGATTAATTTAACAAAAAATTGTTTAGTCGTGTAAAATAATAATGAAAAATGATGATGCAATGTAAACAATATTCAACCAAAATTAATCGTAAAAAAGGAGACAGAAAATTAAAATATAAAACTATTTATTCGCTTTATGCTACTTCCGGTTTTATTACTGGCAACCTTAATTCTGGGAAAACAAATCAACATTATCGATAAGGCAGTTTAAATGTTACATTTAATACAATGTTGAATTTCTGAAAAAAAAAATGAAAAAAAAAAAAAAAAAAAAAAAGAGTTACGTGACGCACAGCAGGTTAATTCCCGATTCTCACATTCTTAATTACCGCAATAAATCTCGGGTAAATTTCATGAAAACTGGCTGTAATTACTAGACAAATGTTTTTGAGAAGACCCCAGCACAACAAGAAGTTACTAAGTTCGGATTCTTGGAATGAGGATCTAAGTTATTATAATATTATTATTTAGGTCATATTGTGTGTGACTCAATATAGAATAACAAAACTGCATTGTTATTAATTCTGAATTAATCATAAAATCAGATATACCATTGGCAATAAATACAATTAACAAGTAATGATGATATGGTGATTATGATATATCATTGCAAGGTGTTGCAAATATCTGTGTGTGTGTGTGTGTGTGTGTGTGTGTGTGTGTGTGTGTGTGTGTGAGAGAGAGAGAGAGAGAGAGAGAGAGAGAGAGAGAGAGAGAGAGAGAGAGAGTAATTTAGCAAGAAATAATGATTATTTCGATATGATATATCATTGCAGATTTCTGAGGAAAGTGTTGCAGATCTCCCAGGAGAGAGAGAGAGAGAGAGAGAGAGAGAGAGAGAGAGAGAGAGAGAGAGAGATTCGTTTGTACACATGTATAGTGTTAACGAGGTCAAATAAACATACTACATACATTATAAAGTCTTACCTAGAGTTGCCTTAATCATTCTGTCTGTCTTAACTCCCTCTGGAATGTTTTCCTCTATCTCTTTGGTCTATAAATCACACAATACAATAAAAACAATAATGGCGTAACACAATTATTTTTGTCTCGAAAAACATGAGACAGAGACATTGTTTTAAGTCCTCTAAGATTTAGCAGCTCCTCCCATTTAAAGTCCACATTTTTATTTTTTAAACTGAGATTTTTAATAAATTGTTTTTTATCTAAAAAATAATTTTTATAAGATTTTTATCATCAATTTCAACATATTGTGACCTTCTATCTTGATCCCCGTCTCATCTTTGAAATGATTTCTTATACCTCGTTTTATTATTTCTTTGTATACACACGTGGATATATGATGATGAACTAGGGATTTTCAGTGGCGTACGAATGACTAATAGACATATATATCCCGGAAATTCCTAAGTATTACTTACAGTATACTATACAGTTAAACTGTCAGTAAGACATTAATCATTATTTAAAATCAGTCTATTTGTGTTATACTGAACTTCTGTTAAAAATTTAATTGCTACAAATATAGGTATGAATTAACAATTAGCAAATTAACGAAATATTTATAATTAGGACTGAATAACGCAGTTAAATATATAACTGACGTCAGGTACATTATTATTAATTAAACACCACTAAAAACAGACATAATAATAATAATAATAATAATAATAATAATAATAATGCAGGGGTACCATTTCTTGTGACCTTATTGAAAGTATACCGAAAAAGGTCACGATTGAACTTTTCATAAAATCAATGTAGTTTTTACGTTTCTTCTGCAATATACACAAAATAATCAAAAGCCAAATGTTATTTTTTAATCGTTCAAAACCCAAAGGCGAGTCCATTCTATATACAAAAAAGTATCACTATTACTAACTGATAGGGGGTCACAGGGCCAGTTAGTCAGATAAATAAATAAATAAATAAATAAATAAATAAATAAATAAATAAATAAATAAATAAATAAATAAGATAATCAATTTATTTTTGTATTAAAAAATTATAACTGGTGTGAAATTTCAATGTGAAAATACGCTTTTTCGGGAGGCATTTACGGGTAAAACATTCATTCTATCACTCTCATTTTTCTTTGTGTATTAGCTAAAAGGGTTTTTATTTTGAAATACAAATGCATTTATTAAAATTACGTATATAGTTGTTACGTGATTAATTTTTGTGATTTATGTCATTTTAACCTATACATCATAGAATATGACAAAAATGTAAATAAGTAAATGAGAGAGAGAGAGAGAGAGAGAGAGAGAGAGAGAGAGAGAGAGAAAGAGAGAGAGAGAGAGAGAGAGTTCATAATTTTTTTACCTATACGCAAAAAATATATACAAAATCATAAGTGAAAATAAAATACGTTCATAAGTTTGAATTAAATAATTGTTTTGCCTTAAAAAAATATCACTGAAAATATCATCTTTCAGTAGGAAAACCCGGAATTAAATTGAAGTCAACGATTTTTCGAGAGCCAACTAGAATCCACAAACACTTACTACATACACTAAGTATAATGACCTCTAGTCATTCGTCAGAGATTTAAATGAATGTTTTACTATTACTGTAAGTGTCAGTTATACGTATGTAAAAGGGATTGTCATTATTATTTGACCTTTTCTGTTTGTGAAGTTCACATTTCAATAAGAATTATTTGACCTAATAATAATAAGCCGAATATGGTCCAACGAACCACCCACCCACCCACCTACCAATCAATCAATCAATCAATCAATTAACCTGCGGATTGAAAAAGTTGATAATTGGCAAGAATCTAACAAAAAATTTATCTTACCCTCGTTTCTGCTCCTCTTTCATTAGACGATGATGCTACAGCTGGCATTTCTGCAGTTTGCAATGTATCTAATGCATTGCCTTCCATTAATGCGGTCGGTGGTGAAAGGCACGGAATGTCGATCTTTTGTTCACTATAATTGGTTCTAGGAGATATTTCCTTTGGTTTACAAGTTGGTGTTTCAGACTGACTTGGGTTTTTGTCACCATCACCGGTTCTAATGGAAAGGTCTGTAGGCTCAACTACAGGTGAGACAGTCCTAGGCAATGTAACTTCACCAAGTGCGGCTTTTTGAGAAATGCTTATTGTTTTAGATATAACACAACTAAGTTCTGGATTACTGCCACCACCATCAGTTTTGTAAGAAAGATCTAAAGGTTCATTCGATGATGATAATGTTTTAGGTTGTCTGTTTGCATCCAAACCGGTTATGTTTTGATGATCGTCTGCTGTTGATCCACCCAATCTGGAGCTAATTTGAGATGCAGATTCAAATCCTGGGGAGGTCTTGACGGATTTCGTTGCACTTAAAACCACACAGGCGTCAGTTGTTGTTTTTGATAATTCGCTGAATCTTTGGGATTTCTTTGGTGAGGCACAATCAGTACTGTTACCAGAAGTTCGTTTTTGTGACAATGGTTTGCTTTCACCTTCACCTTCTACTGATTCGGACATCTTGCTTACAACATAGTGATTATTCTTAATCTCTCAGTTGCCGAAATATCATCCATTTGGAATGTGTATAATATATAGGCTTCCCGTGCAAGTATCAAGGGGTGTCATTATTCTTTATCCATATCTGCAACAGAAAGATGAATTAAAGTGAGTGATGGTGTTTTACCCACCAGGCAAAATTATTTCACTTATATCAATGCTTTGTGTTTCAGGATGGTGGAGAGAACCGGAGTGTCTAGAGATAACCACCGGTAAGCCAACTGACAGCTCAAGGAAAGACGAACACTTTATCCACATCTTCAAACAGAAGGATAAACTGTTGAATAATGATGTTTTACGCCTTACACATACGAGTAATAATGTTTTACGCCTCAGACATACGAGTAATGATGTTTTACGCCTCAGACATACGAGTAATGATGTTTCACGCCTCAGACATACGAGTAATGATGTTTCACGCCTCAGACACAGGAGTAATGGTGTTTTACGCGTCAGACATATGAGAAATGATGTTTTACGCGTCAGACATACGAGTAATGATGTTTTACGCCTCAGACATACTAATGATGTTTTACGCCTCAGACATACGAGTAATGATGTTTTACGCCTCAGACATACGAGTTATGATGTTTTACGCCTCAGACATACGAGTTATGATGTTTTACGCCTCAGACATACGAGTAACAATGTTTTACGCCTCAGACATACGAGTAATAATGTTTTACGCGTCAGACATACGAGTAATGATGTTTTACGCCTCAGACATACTAATGATGTTTTACGCCTCAGACATACGAGTAATGATGTTTTACGCCTCAGACATACGAGTTATGATGTTTTACATCTCAGACATATGAGTTATGATGTTTTACGCCTCAGACATACGAGTAATTATGTTTTGCACCTGAGACATACGAGTAATGGTGTTTTACGCCTCAGACATACGAGTAATGATGTTTTACGCCTCAGACATACGAGTAATAATGTTTTGCACCTGAGACATACGAGTAATGGTGTTTTACGCCTCAGACATACAAGTAATTGTGTTTTACGCCTCAGACATACGAGTTATGATGTTTTACGCCTCAGACATAAGAGTTATGATGTTTTACGCCTCAGACATACGAGTAATAATGTTTTACGCCTCAGACATACAAGTAATTATGTTTTACGCCTCAGACATACGAGTAATAGTGTTTTACGCCTCAGACATACTAGTAATTGTGTTTTACGCCTCAGACATACGAGTAATTGTGTTTTACGCCTCAGACATACGAGTAATGACGTTTTACGCCTCAGACATACGAGCAATTGTGTTTTACGCCTCAGACATTCGAATAATGGTGTTTTACGCCTCAGACATACGAGTAATGATGTTTTACGCCTCAGACATACGAGTAATAATGTTTTACGCCTAGACATACGAGTGATGATGTTTTACGCCTCAGACACACTTAAGTTCAGTTCTAGGATGGTGGAGAGAACTAAAATATTTGATAAAAAATCGCCATTAGTTTTTTTTACCCAAAGCATGGTTATTGAAAAAGTTAAACACATGAGCCAAACATAAAAATACTGAATACCGCCGAATTTTATAATTTTAAATCAAGTGGAATGTAGGAATGGTGATTGTAAAGTCCCCAATAACGATTCTGTCACTTATATGATAGAAGTTGTTCCTGGGATAGTTAAAAAATCCGGAATGTCCGGAGAAAATCATTAACATTAACTACTGATAGGCATTCAGCCGAGTTAAGATCTGTCCAAGTAAGATTTTGGCCGGTTGCTCTGAATTTTTTTTTTTCAAACTTTAGCTTGGTCGAAAAAAGGAACAACATAAACTATAGGGCCTCGGTGTCCCGAGTGATTTAAAGCATGTGTTTAGGGACCACGGTGACCCTTACCGCCAAGGCTAGAGGTTTGTTAGAAGTTTGTCGTTTTATCCTTCTTCCATCATCCCGGAAATGATCATTTCAGTACGAGTGGAGGAATCCTAAGAGGGCGAATCGAAATTACCACTCCCCACTTCACTCTTGATAAACTCTTTATGCAACATACCTATACCAAGAAACCAACACTTCCTTAGTTATAAGTCAACCTCAGTTTATTAACAAACCACTTGTGTACATAGTACAGATACCACGGTTAGATAACAGCTCGCCTTGTTGTAAAAATAACTAAACAGGTAAAGGGGAATTCCCTAACTGAGGGGAAACTCCGATCTAAGAAATCGATACAATGGCCACCAACACCCTTTACGCCATGTTAACAGAATATTTGACACCTGCTCACTTTTTAAAATCCAATATCATACAAGTTTAACTACCAGTTGTAATGGGGTCAAGCGGATTAAAAATACTATACAAAAGAAAATGAAACTAATACATTGTAAAAAAACGGTAGAGTTCAATATCACAATGTGTTTGAATCATATTCCAATTAATCAAAAAAGTGTGTGTGTGTGTGTGTGTGGGGGTGTATATGGCCATCATATCCACAAATAACTGATTCATCACCCTCCAGAGTCAATTCCCTCGCATTTTACATCAGGTGAATTATCCCTCCTTCTCTAACCATGTCAGTTCGTCAGTAATTCTGTATACAATGTATGCTTAACAAGTGTACAAAAGACTACAGATTGCAGACTACAGTCTGACCACAATATCACACACCTGACATAGTTTGAAATTTTAACGTAGGTTAACCGTAACAAATTAATCAAGCGATCGGATTCAATTCTATATTTACCTGTTTGGTTGCAATGATCGTCCATGTGTGGTGTATCTGCGTTGTTTATAATGCAAATAATAAGTATCCAATTTATTATATCCCTTCATATGATTGGAAATTCCAGAATGTATTCAACACGGCTACAGACTGACCGGTTAAGATCACATCATGAGTAAAATAGGTAGGTAAAGTAGGTAAAAATACACCTCCATTCAATAAATACGCCATAAAAGCAAAATTTTGATTGGACAAGTCGGTAAAGGTTAACCATTTCGACCAATCAAAATGTTTCTTTTATAATGTGTTTTAAAAATTACTAAGTCATTCAGTCAGTTCAAGGTTCACGGATATTTACGTTGCGGATCGATTTCTCCAAGAGGTGGGAAGCCGGGTGAAGATGCCTATGATTTATCCAAGTATATATGATCTTAATGAAATTATAAAATAAATAAATAAATAAATAAATAAAATAAAATATAAAATAAAAAACAAGACAAAATAAAATAAAATAAAATAAAATAAAATTAAGAAATGGATTTTAAAATAAAAAAGTTTAAAAATCATTAAATTGAAATGTCCATCAATGAGAAACAGTCAATTAATGATATCCAAATTCCTGGGTCTGTCATTTTTTAAAAATCCGAATATAGAATAAGAATTTAATTAATCACTTTCAGCAAACGTTTTAGCTGGATGACCAAAATGTTTTTACAAAGAAACATTCAGCTTAAAATCAATTTGGTTTGCCACGAAAACCACGATGTTAAACTGTTTGTTGTGACTATTTATGTCTTAACGACTCATTGTAAAAGTGTCAAACAAAGTCATTTAAGTATCATAATTGTTAAAAGAGAATAACAGTCATATGGATCCAGAAAGTATGTAAAGGGGAATACCCGTTATCTATTTATAACTTGATAAGATAATAATATCTTTTATCAGCCCTAGAAAGTATGTAAAGGGGAATACCCATTATCTAATTATAACAATATCTTCTATCAGTCCTTCGGATGTCTCGGATTAATTTTTTAACTAACCAGGCACGTGATCATGTTTTTAACATAGTCAAGCGATTAAAACACATCTGTACCATACCCACTTGCCTATAAATACGGTGCTTAAAGCCCAAAGCGTGCTTTGTTTCAATGAAAACAAAAGCCACTCGGGGAGGAATACCTGTAGTTGGAGGGAGGGTAGTAACCCCCTTCAGTCTTTAGACTTCTTACAGAAAATCCGCCCTACCCATAACACCGGAGGTGCTTGGATAAGGTGGGGATTAAAATACCTAAGCGAACAAATGGGTCTATAATAAGACATTTCAGTATAAAACTATAATACTATGGCTGGAATCCCGCCTGGGACCAAGTCAATAAGTTTGTTGTTGTTGGAATGTTATTTAATGTCGCATCAGCATTTTCAGCTTTTCGCGACGACAGCTAAGTAATTAAATTCTATGGATTAATCTTAGTCCATGTATGCGTATAGTATGGTCTGTTATGTATCAAGTTGCAGTCAGAGCGACTTTTTGGTTAAGTGCTAACTCACTGAGACAGTATGCCTACTTCTCCAACAGTCCATTTTCCTGGCATAAGGTTAACCAATCGATGATCTATCTTTTTTATGCCAAGAGCCAGGCGAGAACGCAATATTTCAAATTCTAAAGTCTTATGTATGATCCATAGGGTTCGAACCACCAGTTCTGGGCACATATTGATAGCCTAGCATGACCTTTTTGACTTCATCACTAAAATTCGCTTGTAGATTTTCACCAAATTTAGACTATGCATTGCAAAGAACCAATACTTTAGTTAGTTACAAGTAAATATGTACATCATGAAGTAAAGTTCACGAAGAATTTCTTAGACTCTGAACTTATGAACATCCTATTTGGACAGTTATTGGTCATTACCAGTGTGTGTTAATTCAAAGGCTTGTGTAACAGAAACATTTTTGAATACATTAAAAAGGCAATAGAAAAATGTGATATACAGAAGAGAGTGGAGTAAGGAAGTGGAGAGGGGTAGGTAATAGTGTTCTTTGGCTTTTGTCTAGACGGTCAGTTTTTTGGATAAGAAAGGAAGCCGGAGTGCCAGGAGAAAACCACCGAAAATCGGAAATCGAATTAGGATATTCCGAGCATGATTCGAACCTATTCGATGGGGGGGGGGGGGGGTGTTTGTGGCCTTTTGATGTATAAGAGCGTTCTTCAGACCAGTCGATCACCGAGGCCCTTAGTGGAGTAGAGTAGGGTATTTTTTTTGATCTAGTCAAGATTCTTTTACTTTACGCATATGTTCGTATAACACTAGGGACGTATTCTAGTGTGAGAATATTTGTTTCCGAAGTTAAATGTTTTTGGTTTATTCCATCGGATACTCCTTGTCGTTTTGCAGATCCTCCAGTTTCCTCCTCATGAACCGATATAAGTTAAAGAATATTGACTGGGCCAAAAACGTCACGACTAAATTATATGTTTTTCGTATTTCTTGTTTTATGAGTTCTGCTATCAAGGTCAATAATTTTACAAATTTAGATTTATCTGATGTTTATCTGATGTTTACTCATATAATAATAAACGGAACATCTACGTCATCTTTTCCATTTAGAAAGGTTAAACTCATTCAAATGTTGTCACGGTTATTCACTGACCACGTCATCAATTTCTGCTGACCAGAGGACAAATAAACATTCGATAACCATGAATTATATGTGGAGGTATATACTAGTATTATATATTATAGAGTGAAGTCTAGTATATAAAAGCAGATTTCAGTAAGCATTGTTGTACCAATGTAGGTGTATGGGATAGCTTAAAAAGATTAGGAGGATATCTATAGAAATTGTAAGTTTTTTTAAAAAATATAAAATGAAATTTAAAAGACCTTTTACCTACATGTCTTACATCATTTTTGAGTGTTTCAATGATAAAATTAAAAAAAAAAAATCATATCTGACAATATTAAAAAAATGAAACGAGTTAAAGTTATATTTTATAGTTTCTATGGAAATGTTCAGCTTGGTTTGTAGAATTGTCATATGCTGATTTCGAATGCTTTATTTTAATAGAAATTTCAAAATCAACACATGGCAGAATAGACGGCAGTAAAATCTTTTCCCCAAAATCATGTGCTAACTTTGAAATAATTATATATAAAATAAGACATTCAAGATTAACATTAATACAATTGAAATTGGTTGTGAAAAGATTTGCATTCTAAATAAGCACACTGCAAGTTAATTAACATGTATCCATTCATATAACGTTATGTAAAACTAAGCAGATTTTAAAGTTTGACGTTTTGGGGTCGCGATGGTCGATTGGTTAAAACGTTTTTCTTTAAGCCCAAAGTATCTCATCGCTGTTGGTTCGATTCTGGTCCACCGTGAGTGAGAAAGAAATTTTCCTTGTCGTAAGCGTCCACTGGTTGGCTTCAATACGAGTATCATGCAATGAGAGGTCTGTGACTATTATTTGCAATATTGTAGGTAAAGGGGGATCCAGGATTTCTAAAAGAGATAAAATATCTTTCATTCAGTGTTGGGCTTTTGGTATATAAGAAAAATGCACAAAAATGTATTATTAGCGACATAAAGCCCACCACTCTCCTCCATAAATCCGCAACTGGAAGGTAAAGAAAACGTTCATTAAATTTTAGACGTAACATTATTCAAGTTCTCTGTCAAAGAACACACAGAAGAATATTAATGAAATAATTATAATTTAACTGAAGATCAAATTCTTATAGAATTATACTCTTAATGATATTACGGTGCTGCTTTAATTTGGAAAGCTAATCCGAACTAAAAAAATATAAACATATGAAGACGCCATAAAAGAACATGAACTCAAGCACTACAAAAGGCACATCAGAATAATACTACAAAAGTCAACTGAATCACTCAAATAAAAAACACATAGCATCACGCACTACAAAAGTCCACAGAATCACTCAAATAAAAAACAACATAGCATCACGCACTACAAAAGTCCACAGAATCACTCAAATAAAAAACAACATAGCATCACGCACTACAAAAGTCCACAGAATCACTCAAATAAAAACAACATAGCATCACGCACTACAAAAGTCCACAGAATCGTTCAAATAAAAAACACATAGCATCACGCACTACAAAAGTCCACAGAATCACTCAAATAAAAAAAACATAGCATCACGCACTACAAAAGTCCACAGAATCACTCAAATAAAAAACAACATAGCATCACGCACTACAAAAGTCCACAGAATCACTCAAATAAAAAAAAACACATAGCATCACGCACTACACAAGTCCACAGAATCACTCAAATAAAAAACAACATAGCATCACGCACTACAAAAGTCCACAGAATCACTCAAAAAAACAACAACATAGCATCACGCACTACAAAAGTCCACAGAATCACTCAAATAAAAAACAACATAGCATCACGCACTACAAAAGTCCACAGAATCACTCAAATAAAAAACACATAGCATCACGCACTACAAAAGTCCACAGAATCACTCAAAAAAAAAAAAAAAAAAAAAAAAAAAAAAAAAAAAAAAAACATAGCATCACGCACTACAAAAGTCCACAGAATCACTCAAATAAAAAACAACATAGCATCACGCACTACAAAAGTCCACAGAATCACTCAAATAAAAAACACATAGCATCACGCACTACAAAAGTCCACAGAATCACTCAAATAAAAAAAACATAGCATCACGCACTACAAAAGTCCACAGAATCACTCAAATAAAAAACAACATAGCATCACGCACTACAAAAGTCCACAGAATCACTCAAATAAAAAAAAACACATAGCATCACGCACTACACAAGTCCACAGAATCACTCAAATAAAAAAACAACATAGCATCACGCACTACAAAAGTCCACAGAATCACTCAAAAAAAACAACAACATAGCATCACGCACTACAAAAGTCCACAGAATCACTCAAATAAAAAACAACATAGCATCACGCACTACAAAAGTCCACAGAATCACTCAAATAAAAAACACATAGCATCACGCACTACAAAAGTCCCACAGAATCACTCAAAAAAAAAAAAAAAAAAAAAAAAAAAAAAAAAAAAAAAAAAAAAAAAAAAAAAAAAAAAACATAGCATTACGCACTACAAAAGTCCACAGAATCACTCAAATAAAAAACAACATAGCATCACGCACTACAAAAGTCCACAGAATCACTCAAATAAAAAACACATAGCATCACGCACTACAAAAGTCCACAGAATCACTCAAATAAAAAACAACATAGCATCACGCACTACAAAGTCCACAGAATCACTCAAAAAAAAAAAAAAAACAACATAGCATCACGCACTACAAAAGTCCACAGAATCACTCAAATAAAAAACAACATAGCATCACGCACTACAAAAGTCCACAGAATCACTCAAATAAAAAACACATAGCATCACGCACTACAAAAGTCCACAGAATCACTCAAATAAAAAACACATAGCATCACGCACTACAAAAGTCCACAGAATCACTCAAATAAAAAACAACATAGCATCACGCACTACAAAAGTCCACAGAATCTCAAATAAAAAACACATAGCATCACGCACTACAAAAGTCCGCAGAATCACTTAATTAAAAAGCGCATTCATTACATCACGGAGTTCAAAATCACATTGAATCAGTAACTTCCAAAGAACACAGAATCACGAGCTACAAAAACATATGGAATCAAAACTACAAAAGCACAAAGAATAAAGAACTACAAAAGCATATATCTGCTTTGTAGCGTGTGATTCTTTGTGTTTTGTACATTGTAATTTATGATTCTATGTGTTTTGTAGTGCGTGATTCTGTGTGATTTTGTAGAACAAGTTTCTATTTGCTTATGTAGAGGAACACAGAACTACGCATAAGATCAAATTTAACAGTTAGGAATATTATTTAAGCAATTTTAATTTTTACTGTACGTGTTTTCGCGAAAAAGTGTAAAAATTGCTAAGAAAATAGTATTTTTATATAATATGCTTGCTGCAGGATGCATATGCTTTGGACAGATGTTGTACTATTATAGCCAGGCGAACGCTCTACCACTGAGTGGGTCAGGCAGGAAGTAGGGGGTGATATGTCATGGTCATGTACCGAGTAAATAAATAAATAAATAAAAAATTAAAATAAATAAATAAACAAAAAATAAGTTTCAAATCTAAAAGCCAGTGGAAGTTCTGGTTATATTACCTTAAGTGCAACACCATAGTACTGGTCTGCTAGAAATTGAAAATAAAAAATCTCACTGTCCGATCATAACTGGTTTGTTTTATACGCCATATCAGCATTTTTTACCAGACTTTTTTTTATCAATCTCTAGAATTAATCTGATTTGTGTGGTACGTGAGTGTGCAAGTGTTTTCTTTCTGCATTGTATTTGAAGGCACCTTTAAAGTGATAGTCCACATTTCCACAATGTCGCATATAAATATCGCAGACCATTCAGTCCATTATACTAGTAAAGAGCCAACCAGTAAAGGCGTCGACAATGAAAAACCTTTCTCAATGATTGGACCCCACGTAGGTGAGACGCTTGTGTTGAAGGCTTTAGCTTTAGCCACCCAGCCATCCCGGCCCCTCCACTCAAAGGACCATTGACGGAAACATTCTGGAAACATTCAGAACTTCTGGAACTAACAATACGAGCTAAGTAATTAAGTAATTGTGTTTAACGCATGATTATTTCGCTTATATGGAGGCGGTCGGTTGTGTGATACGTTGAAAAACCAAGAGAGACCGGAGAATCCACCGACCTTTGGCAAGCAAGAACAAACAATAGCTTCAATATTATTGCAATAAACTAGATACAGTAACAAAGATTCGATATCACGCAATCGTATGTTTTTTGCTACATTGCCATGAATATCACAAGCCATTAGCTAGTGGTCGAAAATATAAGCGTTCTTTAAATTTTTGCATTCAAAAACTCGTAGTAAAATAAAGCACTTCGAGATTGTTAAAAATCTTATAATTAACTATAATTAATTGGAATTACATTAAAATAATCATGATTACTTTTAGAGTTTCCGAATTCTAATTTTGCTTGAAAGTAAAAAAACACGAACAGCCTGATAGCACGAAATCTAAAAGAATTAAAGTGCCAAATACTTCGATTTATTCCATAAAAGCGTTTTTCTTTTTCTTTTTTAAACCATATCAACGCTTTAATTGCTTGAACATTGAGGAAAAACAACATCTGTTGCAGTGAGCAAGATTGAGCGATCTCGTCTTTTTTATGTCCCACGGACAGCGTGTCTTGATACAAACACTAGTCCTTTGGTACTGAAAGTCAGTTCAATATGATTTCTATCTTAATAAATGACACAGGTGTTTTTTATGCGTAATTTAATCTGTATAAAAGTAATCAAGGCAAATAAGATCACTATAAAACATTTGTTTTTTTTTTGCAAACTGTTTCTTTACAGCGCTGTAGTGTAAAATAAGGCAAAATTAATCTGGTGTTGAAGTCACTCATAAATTTTTTATCATTTTTTTCGTAGCTTAGATGAAAATGAATTTTTGGATTTTGACGCTTTTTGTGTTTGTGTCAGCGCAGACAATTGCTGGAGAATATGGACCGGAACTTCTCGACAATTCGAATTTTGAAGAGAACCCCGGTCTAGGTGAATGGAAAGGAAACCATTGCAAACTTGAATTGATTCAGGATCAAGCTGAGGCGCATAGCGGAAGTCATTTTGCTAAAATCACTGAAAGGTATAATAATAATAATAATAATAATAATAATAATAATAATAATAATAATAATAATGATAATAATAATAACAATAATTTTTATAATAAAATATAATAATAATTTGGTTTAGATTTTTTTATTCATTTATTATTAAATTTTAAGAAATTATTAGAATAATATTATACAAGTATCAAATGTATTAACGGAAGAAGAACAGAATAGAAAATTTATTAAATAAGATATATTTTAAATAAATGTATTTTTTCAATATTGTCACAATTCCAGTCCAGAAAAAGTGAACAAACTTCCTCATTCGTAATAACGGAAATTTGTTACATAAATGTCGGTTTTATAATAGGAAAACTCATACTTTGAAGTTCGATTACATACAGTTTTTAAATCTATTTATTTTTTTTTATTATTATTTTTCTTGATGAATTCTACTTTCAATGATCTGATGAATAAAATACTCTTTTGAATTTTTTTTTTCGCGAACTTGCAGGTGACAGGTGCTAATGCCAGACAAGGGTGGAAATAAAAACATCGCACCCTATTGCGAAATGGGTTAGATTTATCTGAACCCGAGGCTGGTTTGTGGTGAAATTTTTCCACCCGAAGATTCACATAAATTTATCCCCTTCCGCAATAGGCGTGTTATCCTTTTTCGCATCGTAACTCATGAAATAACTATTTTTTAGTTTATGTACGAAAATAACATGATTTATTCATCCGCCACAATATATTTGATGATGATAATAATAATAATAATAATAATAATAAACAACTGTTACCATTTAAAAAGCATTAAGCCTAACAAAAGGCTTCAATTCTATTATGTTTTTTATCGTTCCCTTCCTTGCAAAAATAGTTCCGTACCTCATTTGCATATCAATACAGCCACCCCCTCTATAGACCAATTGTGTTTTGTTTATTAAATGAACGGTTCCACTTACTTGAAACCAAAACAATCACGTTAAGTGTTTTATTGATGACTTTACATTACAAAGAACCAAATGTCGTTATCCTTAATACAGTAAGACCCGTAGTCTGTGAAGAAAGTAAATCTTTTAGTGATGGCACAAATTCCGGGAACTTGCACGTGCAATCTCTCTTTGGCTAGGGTAAGACAAGGTAATTTCGGTCAGAGGCCATACCGGAAATCTCTGTCCGTGAGGTGAAAATAATCGATCCCAGGCGCATTTAAAATAAAAGCGTTTGTCTTGTAGAATTTTTGTTTGCCCGTGGTTTAGTGTAAACAATCCCGATGCCTTTATATTTGGTTTCTGCCACTTTTGTTATTTAAAAAAATCAGTACTATAAAGTTAAGGACAGTCATGAATATGCATTTCTTACGATAGGGACAATCAATGGAATAAGCATAATGATTTTGGTCAAAATGTTATTACAATATTTTGTTTAACGCTATCTATTCAGACAGCAGAACTGGGCGGGTATTCTACAGGATGACGTCACAGTAGTATCCGGCACAACATACGTCTTTCAAGCCTACATCAAGTTGACCAATCTAAAGGAAGGATTTCTGTACCATACCGTACAAGTTGTCATTCGATCTACACTTCCTAATGGTACTGCCAAATTTATTTATTTATTTTATTTTAACACGTTTACAACCGAACGCTACTTATATTGAATTGAACATCGCAAACCGCTTACGAAAATACTTTTTAATTAACAAACTTCAGCATTGAAATTTTATTTGAAAGTGTATCAGCCACGATATAGCAGAAATTTTGATAATAAATAAATTAATCAAGTATAAATAAATAAATAAATAAATAATAATAATAATAATAATAATAAGCAAAAATTGAGTCCAATATGAATTATTTTAAAAGGAATTTTCTTTTTCTTTTTTCCTCTAATTTTTAAGGTAATCGTCAATAATAATCAAAACTAAAATAAATATATTAATATCTATTGAATAGTTCATGTACATTTTATTAACGACATCTTGTACGCTTTACGACACAGGTAACTACGCTTATGATGTAATTGCCATACAACCACAATTACGACCAGATTATGGATGGACAGAGATTGGCGCTGACTACACAATAAGAACAGGTAGTGTTGATTTTTAACGGCTGGTTAAGATTTTTTTCTATATCACGATCGGTTAGTTCTTGGAAGTCGATGAAAAGCCAAAAAAAAATAGTTTGTAAATAATTAATCACAAACATACCGGTCCATGTCCAAATTACAATCCCAAAAGCAAAATAAATACTTTGAAAACAGCCTATTTCAGTTATCAACGTGAACATCCAGAAGAGTAATCACTTTTCTAAGTGATGGCGAACAACATATTTATACCGTACTATTGGGAGCTAAGTTTTTCATGTGATTCCAGTTTATCTCTTATTTTACAAATTTTAATCAGTTGTCTCGTGAACGTATTTATATCCCTGGATGTTAAAAAGCAAAAATTGTAAATACAAACTATCTTACCTTTTCTACTTTTGATTTGAAATCTGGTTCATTATTAACAGAAATGGGTATCTTTGATAGGAAACAATTAAATGTCTCTAGCTCCGACAAAATTGTAAACGAAAAAATAATACAAATTATATTTTTGAACTTTCCTAAACAAGTCCGTGGGATATGCCACTGACAAGATACAGATGTAATACGCCTACATTATTGATATTATTAGTTTTAAACAAAGTGAAAAATGGGAGAGGAATTGATTGTGAAAGTAACCTACATAAAAAGGAAGCATTATGGGTTTAATTGGTTTTTATTTTTAAAAAATGGAAAGTAATGGAAAGTTTTGGTTTTTGAAAAAAAAAAATAATCAGCTTACATTAAAACGGTAATAGAATTATATTTAAATATTCAGATTTTGGCTCAAGTCCTTTTTTATAGGCGTTTCCTTTTGCAAGTCAATCTTTTTTGCTCTCAAATGCCAAAATGTAAAAATAAGTGTTTTTCACTCCTCTTTGATAAAGACCAACTTATGTGACGGTTTTCGAAAATGATTTTAAAATACAAACTTTATGGGTTTTCTAAAAACTTGTCATCTAAGCACAAATAATGAAAAAAGTCAAATTTAAAAAAAATAGGAAGTTGAAAGTGACCACTTAACATTTAATTCATGCGATACTTTAAATATTTACTATTTGAATTACCTAAGTACATAGCGAGGTCGCTTTAAAACCTATACATGGAGTAAATATATATTACAATGTATAAATTTTTCTTCTTTTTTTTTTTTTGACAAACTTGTATATTTTTGAAAAAAAAGCTTGCTAGCAGGTTAAGCCATTTTTTAATCTTTTCTCACAACTTAAGTGTCAAATTCAAATTTCTTAAATTTTTCTAAATGAAATATTTAAAAAAAAATTATATTTTGAAAACTATAATATTTTGAGTATTTCATTCAGAAAATTAATAAATTTATAATATGAACATAATTGCACATTCGATGATAATTCACCATCGGGGTTTTCTAACTTGGTGAAGCTTAATTCATGTTATTTAACTCTTCATTTCCTGTATATCATAAAAGCTGAAAATGATGATTTTCCATTTATATTAACTACTAATTCATAAACCTCTTATCCAAAAGACAAGAATGTGATAACGACCACTCATCTTTTTCGTCACGTATCGGATGAAGCAAAGTATAAAAAAAAGGTAGAATAAAATGCGCAATCCCCCTTAAATTATTTTTTATGGGGAACAGTTAAGCTTGCTCAAAACATAAATGGTATTCATAAACAATAATTCCTGTTTATTCTAACAATAATTATTACAAAAATAAAGATTATATATTTTAGATGTTACAAAGATCAGAGTTTACATACAAATTGAGGAACCAGAGGTGAATTACTATTTCGATACAGCAAGTTTTAAAGAATTGCTTCCAGACGTAAACTGGGAACAGAACGCAAATGACTACATCGAAAAATGGAGGAAAGCAAGCCTTACGTTTAAGTAAGATGATTACTGCATTGTATTATTTCATAAAGGGTTTCTGTCTTGCTTACTACTGCAAGATGAAATGATTTGAGTTCTATGTTCTACTTTTTCTTGAATCGATTCTGTCTTTAGTCCTGCTTGTTCTTGTATCGTTTCAGTCGTTCGTTTTTCCTTGTTCTTGGAACGTATTTATCCTGCCAATATTCTTGTGTTCTGCTTTTTATAAAGCGTTTCTGTTTTTGCGTACAACTGGTTCGCTTACTACTTCGTCTTAAGTCGTTTTTTTCCTAAGCAGTCTGTGTATTTACGTTCTACTTCTTCTTAACGAACCGCGAATAGCTGCATAATTGCTGATGCGGCCTATTAAAACATCAACTCACTTTTTTAATGTGTTTCTGTATTTACGTACTACTTTTTCTTAACGCGTTTCTGTATTTGCGTACTTATTCCTCCCAACGCGTTTCTATATTTACGTATCACTTCCTACGGGTTTTCTGCATTTGCGTATTACTTCATCCTTCTGCATTTTCGTATTACTTTTTCCTAAGCAGTTTCTACATTTTCGTACTATTTCTCCCTAAGGATTTTCTACATTTTTGTACTACATCTTCCTAAGTTGTTTCTGCATTTGCGAATTTCTTCTTTCTAAGGCTTTCTACATTTGGCATTGCTTTTTCATAAGGCTTTTCTGTATTTGCCTACTACTTCTTCCGAAGGCGTTTCCGTAATTCAAACTTTCCTTAAAGTGGCTTAATATTTCCGCCTTTTGAAACGTTTTCGTCTTGATATCATAATAAGAAAAAACCTCAAAATATCATATTGTTTTCATGTTTTCGCTGACAATACTCAATGTAATTGTTATCAAGTCTACAATCTGTCCTTTTTCAAAGTATATGTCTAAAAAAAATCAAACCTTTTTCATTATTTTTTTCTGCTTTAGGTTGACTGATTTTACAGGATCAGCTGGTGATTTAGACGGTTTTACAGTAAAGGTAATATATTTATATAAAATCTTACCATTTATTTAAAAGTTTGATCTTTCACAACAGCTTTTACATTTTTCTGATTATTTTATCAAAACAAACAAATAAATAAATAAAGAAATAAAAATAAAAAGAATAAATAGAAATAAAAAAAAAATTAAAAAAAAATAGCAACGAATGAACATATCAATACAATAAAACAGGACAAGAAAAGACAAGATGAGCAAATATAAAGTCCAATGATTACAAAACAATGGGGCACATAGCATCATGACAAATGGACACATGGACTGTTTTTTTGGCACACAAAACCCTAAATATTCAACAGTTTTTTAATCAACTTGTTTTGTGCATTTGGTTTCGTTGGCTGTTGTAAACTTCAGTTTTTCAATTACAATCTTCCTTCTTTGATTTGCCCTAAATTTATCTTATTTGTTTTAGGTAGAACAATTGCGAAATAATTTTCCTTTTGGTTCCGCGGTTGGTGCAAAACATCTTGTTGATCCACAGTATGCTAACTATGCCAATTTTTTCTACGAGAACTTCGAATGGGCGACATTAGAAAATGCTTTGAAATGGAAACAAATGGAGAAGACTCAGGTAAAGAAACAAAAGTATAAGAAACTGAAAAATTAATTTGTTACATATGAACTTTGTATTTAATAATTAATTTTTTTCTTTTGAAAAATCTTTTAACAGTGTATTTATGAAAGAAATTTTGAATTTTGTCAAAAAATGCAAAGTGATATTTAAGTAAAATGTCCGATATTTTAACGCTTTCACCAAATTACATTCTAAAATCAGGCAGTCCATCGCTTGAAGTTTTGATTAAACTCTGATTTTTTTTAACGTTTTCAAAACGCTAATTCACTAAATTATTCTTACATCTCTTCAGTAGACAGACAAGTCTCTTATACTTAATAAATGTAAATAGTTTCTACAAATGAATCGTTAATAATCGGGAATTTCCATTGTGTCCAGTCATTTGAAGTTCCTTATGTAATTCTGAATTTACACTACAAATTTAGAATGAAATTCTTGTTGAGGAACATTTTATAAGCCTTAAGCACCATGCACCAAAACTCGTTCATATTTGAGGCGGATTGCGTTCAATCGAATACATACTTGTCAAAAATAAATTTAAGGGTTCTATGTCAAGTTTCGAAAAACGAGTCCTACATGTACGGAACGCAATTATGTACCTTTAAGCATTGGTTAAAAAGAAAGGTAGCTACAAAAGATAGATATTGATATGTAGAAAAAGGTGCTTGAACCTTTTAAAATTAATCAGAACAAAATGTTTTTAACGTTTTCTACATTATATATTTTTTCGTTGCAAGAGTGACATTTTACATGAAACAGACATGAAATATGAGATCGATCACGGAATTGAGTTGATGTTTAAAGATGGAAGGCAAAAATTTACTGTTCATTTTTAAACATCTTTCAAAAGATGGATGTTCAAACAAAGAAATATATTACAATTTTCAATGAATTACAATGAGTGATTATGCTAAAAACCCGCAAACGTTTTGATATATTATTTTTTCACTTATATATCGCATATGTTAAAGTGCATTGCAAACTGTTTAATCTTCAGGGTGAAATAGACTATGAAACACCAATGACAGCAATAACAGATCTTCGGCAGCATGGGTAGGTTTAAAGATAGCTTTATAGTAACTGGTACAAATACAAACAGCGTTTTTATCTTTAGCATTGTTCATGATAAGTTAGGTGTACTATTTGAATTATAAAAAAAAAATCTTCAGTAAAATCTTTGTGCAGGAAAAACATAGGCTTCTCTTAAGTATCACATGATATTTCCGTTTGTTTTTATACATTCTTCTGTATAGAAAATTTTTTATTTACTACGCTTATAAGAAAGCGTTTGCCAAATTGTCTAAGGCGCGCGTACGGATCACAGTGCCTCTCATCGCCTAGTTTGAAGTCATACTGAGGCAGATCCTAGTGTAAGAAAGTTTGGTAGTTCATAAGCGGTTTTCCCGGTTTCCTCCAACATCTTAGAACTGATGGTGAAAAAACCATTACTTCACTCTTCAGTAAGTTGCATTAAAAGAAAACTTTTATTAAAAAAACTATTTTAAAAGATGTTTTCTTATCCATAATTAAACAATTTACTGTGATTTTCTATTCAAACTGATCTATATTTGAATATTGTTACTAATAATGTGGACAGCTGACATTTTATTTGAAATAAAATAATGAAATAAAATTGAATACAATTTATTTTAGAGTTCCTGTACGTGGTCACAATGTGTTTTGGGGAGTTGATAAATATGTTCCCGGTTGGGTTAAAAACGTCCCAGTGGAAAATCTAACGGATATAATGAAGAAACGAGTAAAAGATGTAGTAGAAAGCACAAAGTATATCAATAATTTCATTATAGTCTTTGCCTGTCTAAATTTCAATTCTTTGTTGTGCATTTCCAAATTTTGAAAATGTGTACAGCTGTTTCATTTAAGACTATATGAAAAAACGACAATTTTCCTCAAAACCAATGGTAAAAAATCGAAGTTTTTACAGATTAGTATATAGTAATATTGTTAAAATGGCTTAAAAATTGTTTCAATATTTCCTAAAACACCAACATCAGTTGAAAAAGTCTCCCAGTAACTTGTTACCAAATTTTATAATTTCATATAAACATACACGTAGTGATACTTTCAGCAAAGAATATATCAGATATACACGTATAACAACGACATTAATCGCGATTTTAAACTCATGAAATATCATTGATGCAGCTGGTACAATGTCATTGGCTATTGGTCTTGTTTCAAATGAAAGAATTTAAAAAAAACATAGTTACACAATATATTACAATTTAATCACTTGATATTTAATACAGGTACTCGTTGAAAGTCGAAAAGTATTTAATCACTGGTCCCAATATCTGTTTGTCCTTTTCTGTATTGTCCTTTTTATCTTTATCTTGTTTTTCTGTGATTTGGTTGCGTAAGCTGGTACCAACTGCATTTTCTAAGGTCATAAATTTTTTTTTCTGTAATTTTTTGATGATTTTAAAATGGCATTGTTTTTACGGTAAAAATTTGTCGAGGATATGTTGAAACATTTTCAGGCAGGTGTACAACTTACTGAATGTCACATTCTACCAATGGTTGGAACAAGTGCCACCTTTTTTAGTCTCGTCAACAGTTAATTACATAGTGGTGTTCAAAAACATTTCAAAAATATAAACTTTACTTGGTTTTACCTTTAATAATGTCACTTTAACTAATGGTGATGCGGACGTCTAGTTTCTTGTGTTAACAGACAATAAATATGTGCCATATTGAATATTTCACCTTGACTGGTTATATAAACCAATTCAATCAAACCGAATATGATAACGACCGATAGTATTTGAGGAATGTTGTTTATATATTTTCAATGTATTTAATTTTTTCGTAACTGAAAAGTTCTGAAAAGCTTTGACGTAACAGATGTAGAGTAAAAGTACTGCTAAACAAATATGCTTCTCCAGTTAAATTGATAATGTACATATATTGGTCATAATAAAATTGTCATTAAAGCTTTCAAACATTTTAATGTTTAATGTTTGCGTGAAAAATAATTATTAAAAATTGAATTTTTTTTTACAAGTGTTAGTTACTGCTGACAAGATAGACGTATTTCAATTAGAAGTATATGTTGTCGCTGGTTGTGTAGAACAAAGTGAAGTGAAATGTTTAACACTGAAATTGTGATTAAGGAATTATAAAAAGAGTTAAATTATTTTACTTTACAGTCTTTGGAATTGGGACGTGAATAATGAACTTCTTCACGGCGACTACTTCGAACAAAGATTAAACAATGCTGATATAACAATGGACATGTTCCAGTGGGTGAAAAATTCTGCGCCAAATGCAAAATTATTTTTGAATGATTACCAAATTGCAAATGCTGGAACATATACAACTGTGAGTTTTAACAAAATCAACATGATGGAAAATTTCGTAACAGAACAATATATATATATATATATATATATATATAGAGAGAGAGAGAGAGAGAGAGAGAGAGAGAGAGAGAGAGAGACTGTGGATTGTGTCATTATTGTATCTCCTTGTTAACTTTATTATTATTCACTTTTCGTAATATTTTTCTTCCAATGTGATTTTAGTTTCAAGTTAACCTCTTCAGGTTTTATTTCTGTAAGTATAACAACTTTTTTAGGCTTTCAAGAACCAGGGAAAGAAATTTAAAGATGCTGGGACACCAGTCGATTTTCTTGGAATCCAAAGTCATTTCAGTAATGGAAACATTGACATGACATCTCTGAAAGTAAGTGCAAATTTTATATGTGTATCTTTCTTTTGCCTTCGAATACAAAGCCACATTTGCAAATCATAAGTAAGCTTATGATTTACTTTCCATGTGATTAACCATTATTTAAATACCTTTCAGCAATGTTGATTTTGCTTAGTACTAAAGCGTTAATATTTTTTTTGTTACGTCACTTAGCTTTTCATTATATCTGAAAGTAAACAGCAAGTTTGTCTCATCAGACGTATTACAATTAGTTTTATTTTTATTAATTTGATTTGGATCATATTGACATAACGCTGCAATGTTTTAATTTAAGTAAAATGTTTCTGGTTGAAAAAAATATAATAAATTTTCATGTTTACAGTTGGAAAATTGAGTAAATTATTACTGATTAAATATAAATGTTTCAAATCATTTGTTTAAAGTTTAAAGCAAGTAAACCAACGTAATGGTTAAACCTTGTGTCCTAAGATCAAACTCAAATTTATAATTTGTTGTACTTGTGATGTTTTCTACTGTTTTGTTATAACTTTGTTTTTTTTTTTTTTTTTTTTTTTTATTACAAAAACCTTACAAAGAACATATCTCTCATTTTTATTTCTTTATAGTACCGTATTGATAAAGCAGCCGAATCTGGTTTACTTATATGGATAACTGAACTTACAATTAATGAAACCAATGTACAGGTAAAAGCACAGGCATTGAGGAATGTTCTTACCTTGTACTTCGGCCATCCTAAGATAAGGGGCATTATTTTTTGGGGATTTTGGGACCAGAAAATTTGGAGACCCGCTGCAGCTTTGGCAACAGGAAATAATGTTGAAGTAAGTTAAAGCTAGACAGATATTACAAATGATCTTTTCATTTTGCTTTGCCTTAAGTCGATGATTTTCTCCGTTATGTTACATGTTGGATGGAATTCCTTTTACATTTTTTTAATTATTTCATTTAATCTTAAATTGACCACCAGGTCACGTGTAGAGCGTTCATCTAGTAAAGGGGGACAGTAGATACAAATCCCAACGTTAAAAAGACAGGTAATCACCGATTTTTACCAAATATTAGGATAATGTGACTTCGTGACGATATGCTTGTCTATTATTTAAACGAGTATATCAATACCCCCTCCGAGTTCTCATTAGCAAATTCATACTATAAAACCCACAGTAATATCTTCCTAATCGAATGTGTTTTAGGATGAATCTTTACAAAATTATTACACTGCTGTAGTCACAAATAAATGAAAAATTACTGATCAGATATTAAACAACATGGCAACTTACCAAATTCTTTTGAAATTGCAAAAAAAAAAAGTTTCACTCCGTCAATATGCAGAGGAAAATACCGACTTTGGGCAGGTGGATACAACCTTTTCCGTATGAGATTATACTTGATTTGGTATCGAATTTAGAAGGTGCAATTCTTGACAAACACGGCCTTTTATAAACGAAAATGGACCGTTCTTTTCTACATAAAACGAACATTTTATATACATAAACTCATATATCAAACCCTTATATATATATATATATATATATATATATATATATATATATATATATATATATATATATATATATATATATATATATATATATAATAGGGATTTATATATAAGGTTTTAGAAGAAAATATTTTTTATTTCTGTTTTCTTCATTTCAGTATGATGTAATCTTTTACTAAACTAGGTTTTTCTGGCTTAAATATAACCTTCAAATGTTCAGATATTGTCATGTCATTGATGTTTTTGAATCCAATATTTCAAAAAATTGAATTATCATGGCAAACGACTTCAAAAGGATTCTTGTTTTTAAAATTGGTTCAACAAATTTACAAAAGTAAATACAATTTTCTTAAAAGATCCTTTTTATACATGAAAAAAACCCATTAAATTGGAATATAAAAATTAGCTAGAACAAAATAAGACGTCAGTAATGGCCAACAGTATTTTTGTGGGACAACATTATTTTGTTTAGGCCAATGGCTCAAAGTTACCTTTCTAGATTAATTTAACACCCTTCGAAATTGCAATATTTGTATTTTTTCAGCCAAATGAAGCCGGTTTGGTATACCAGGAACTTCGTTACAAGTGGAAAACAAATGAAACTTTTGATTTAAAAGATCTGAGCAGTGGAGATAAAGTACTTCGTGTTTTCAAAGGAAAATTTAAGATTAGTATCCTAAATGGTAATGATAAAGTTCACGAGGAAGATATCTGGGTCAGAGGAAATACCAAAAATCTTGGCATTTCCTGGTTGAACGTAAGTGTACAGTATTGTATTTGTCTAACAATCACGAAAAATAAAATGTATGATATTAAACGTCATTCATGTCAATTTTAATAAAACTGTTCTCAAAATATAAGATGCGACTGTTAAATGACAAGAACATATTAAATCTGAAATTGTCACGACAAAATACATGTATTTTTAATATAATTAGACAAATCAATTTACTCAATTAATGATTTCTTATTTAATGGACTACTTGTTGTAAAATAAGAATATATGTAGGCGACACTTAAAAATCCTAACAGAAATAACCATTTTGTTGATTTCAGATCCAGAAGAAGTAAAATATGGTTGTTGATAAAAAGAGTTGCATTAGATTCTAAAAAAAGTTTTTGTTTTTAATAATAAAACATTATTTGACTATGTTATGTTTTCTTTTACACAATGTGAAATACTTCATTTTTAGTTTTAAAAATATAAATAAAAATGAATAGCAATTATTTTAACGTGCGTTAATTCATCGGAAATGAACGAGAAAATACTTTCATCTTGTCCCTGTATGTTGGATACCATTTGTTTCTTGAGCAAATTTATTTAAGGTTGTCTTGCTTTTGTTTTTTAATTGAGATTTTTGACTGCTTCTTAACCTATGTTGTACTTTGTTGTGCTGACTGTTGTCAAGTGCACGTTTTCGGTCACAACTAGCTTTCTTGATTTAATGTTTCGTATTTCCTAATAGCATAGGCATTCAATCACTTTTTAAAAAATCAAGTACAATTTTAGAATTCAAAAGAAAGATATATAATATATTGTCTTTTTATGTGAACGTGATTAAAATGTTTTCATGTCAGGTTTCATTTCATTTGGAATGTTTATCTAAAAGGTTTTGATGAAATCTTTAATAGAAAAAAATGTCTTTCTCACAAGATGCCCCTATAGCAATCGGTATCAATTTTTTTTATTCATTACTTTTTACCAGAATGGCTTATATTTTTTGTATATTTCAACTTTTTGCGATCCTAATGTCACTGATGAGGAATGACCTTTCAATATGTTCATATATGGCACATCAAAATTAAACGGGTAATTTGTTTTAGATATTAACTACTCCTGAGAGGATAAGGCAGCCAAATGGAATAAATTTCACCAAAAGTATCTTGATTTCGGTGGTCAGTAGTTTGTGCTGGCTGACAGAAAATGTACCATGTAGCAAAAATTTAGGCCATCTTGATTTTGGAAACATATCTAAAACTAAAGTTTGTTCCCTAAATAAAAGCATTCCTTAGCTGATTTTTATTCATAAAATTTTTAAACTTTTAATTTATTAATTTTAAATGTTTTGCTTATGTTTTTTGGCCCATGAAGTCTTTCTGTCTCTAGTTTCACCGAGAGGAATAACTCCCTGATATGTATACATTTGGTACATCCATTTATTTTAAAAGGTATTTTTGTTATTTTTGTTCGATATTTTTAGTTATTTGTAATTTAAAAAGAGAAACCAACATTAAAACGTTTAAATTTAAATGAATTTTATGCACACTGATGTCACATTGTTTTATGAAAATGGTACAAAACTTTTGTGTCCATGGGTGGTTTTAATTATCCTACATATGTTCAGTTTTAAATCTAATATAGTTTCTTATTTTTAAAACTATTCTTTACATTTTCCTTATATCGTTTAAAAACTAACAAAATAAAGAAAATTGAAACCGAAACGATTACTAACCACCAATCAACACTAAATCTCAACTGTTCACCAATCAACATGTCTTTTACTTCCGACCACGTACCATTATGTGGTTGTGGCGTTATATTTAAGATTCTGCACATGATCTGATACAACTGAATGTTTAAAAATGGTTTTATCCTATAATTTCTTTTAAAATCTGCAATAAAGAAAATTTGAAAAAAACTGACATGTAAGCATCATTAGAAGCTATGGGGGAAATTCCCAAAATTAAAATCAAACTGTTTATTTAAAAGACACAAACATACCAAATTTAAGTTAAAGCCAAACAAATTATTTTAACTTATACACAGCAAAGGAAGTCTTAAATGAGGCAACCATTAAAAATAAAAAAGTTTAGTCTAATTGAAAGTTTTTTAAAATGATTCTTTGACAACTTCAGTATGCAAATGTTATACAATTTTAAATTTTCTTCAACGAGTTTAACACTATGGTGCTGCAAAAATTAACACAAAGAAGGTCGCTTATGTATAATTGTCAACGCAGCTTTACTGGACATGTTGTAAGCAAACGGTGATCAAATCGTTTTTAAAAATTTCCTAATGGACAAAAATATTTTACCTGGTCCAGCAGCTGTAAATATGGCCCTCATATCTTCCTCCTCTTTAGCGTAGCCATGGAATCCTTTCATTGGACCGGTTTCACTATACGAAAGAAATTCGGACTTTTTTGGCTTAAATCAAAGTTAAAATTGTCATATACATTAATATTTTGTGAAAGATGTTTTTTCAAAATATTCAAGAATGATTTGAATAAAAAATATTTCAAAAGAGTTTCACACATAAACAGTGTGTTTTAATTTGTAATTGCCGTATACCTAAAATTCTGAGAAGAAATTTTTTTCAAAGTACATTGATGGTTTGTTTATTTTAATAATAACTACAACAGTCAGTTGAGAGACAAATCATCCTGACGGTGCAGTGTTGGATACATTATTTTAGTTTAGTATACATTTCTGCCAAGTCTTGAATATACATTCATAAAAGTGCAAGTTATAAGAAGGACGCCAATTTTAGATGTCAAATCAAACACAAAAGGACCGGTCCATGTGACATCACAATCGCAATAAAAACAACAAAAACTAATCACTTTTGTTAACACACTGACCCTTCACAAAGGAATGTGTAAGCACCTCCTGTCTACATAGCTTCAAATTTGACCCTATATGTTCCATGATTGATGAAATTCTTTCAAGAGTGTAAAAGTAATTAATTAAACACGGTTATTGGACGGACGGAAATGGTTTTTCCATATTAAGAATCAAATACTTTTTATTGATGAAAACTAAAATGACACTTATAAAACAACTTTTACTTAAAGTTAGGCTCAAAGGTATTATAAAGTTAAGTAGTTTTAATATTTGTCGAATACATATTAAACATAGGTACCCTTTCGCCGCACGTGTAACACTAAGCTTGTTGCCTAGAAAATGGTTTCATTGTTTTCCCGATGTTAAACAATTTTAAAAGTAATAATCATTACGCGGATCTGATGCTCTGGTCAATTATACTAATTTTTATGAATCATAGCAGTGTGAAACATCCAGTAAATTCGTAACTGATTATATGCTATTGGTGTAATATAATCAACAAATCTAAGCAAAGAGGACCTCAAATTGACGTTCATTTAAACAGAGTTCAAATTTTCGATTTTGAAGTAACAACACTTACACTGACTATGAAAAACCCATTTTTTTACACTGACTATGAAAACCCATTTTTATAAAGACTTTTCAGTTATCGAAGGTAATTTTATATCGTAATGTAACAATTTGATTACCGTGATTATGACCCAGCCGTTTTCTGCTACCAACAAAATAGGAGATATTCTTGGATGGCTTTTGTAAAACCAAAGATCTGGAATATCCTTCTTTTTATACGTTGTTACATGTGGGTTTTTCATCGAAGACAGTTCAATAAATACCCTTAGATAAAAGCAACAAAGAAAAAGGTAGAGGTGACGTTTTCTCTTTTTAATTATTATTCGCCTGAACATAATTTTCGAGAGAAATTGCTATATGACACCCACTTAAATTTAAATTAAACTTTAAAAATAGTTTTTAAATTAAAGTCTTAAATGAGAAAAAAGACAAAGCAAAGAAAATCAGAATGGTATCACAGACAATAGTTTTTTTCGCTGTGCATAGAAAGGTATCTCAAACGGAAGGGCATTTAACTCCATCCATCAGGAGAAACACAGCACTCCACTAGTCAGGAATTTACATTTTGACGTCACAGCGGATGCAGATCTTCTGTCCACTTTAGTAAGAAAGAAGGCTTATTTAATTAAAAAACGTGAAATGTTTTTGTTCAACAGGAAAATATAAACAAACAATTGTTCACGTAACAATCATGATATTCACGTTGAGCAACTTGCTTTGGAATTTCACAGTAAAGAATGACTATTTCATTGATATAGAGACCTTTTAGTTGTAACAAATGTAAAGCATCCGAATGCGCAAATTGTTAGATTTTTTGTTCAAGGCCTGTTTTAACAAAAAAACCTTAGAATGTGCATAAAATCAATATCCATAACTCTGTAGGCAGTACTTTGTGCTGTCAGAAAATATACCATTTAGCAAAATTTTCAGCCGTCTTAATTTTTGAAATTTATTTAAAACTAAGGTCTGTTCCCTCATGCAAAGCATTCCTTAGCTGGATTTAGATTCATATAATTTTGGAACTTTAGATTAATTATTTTTCAACTTTTTGGCTTATGTTTTTATCTATCAAACTTTTGGCCCTTGGTGTCACTGATGAGGAATATTTTCCGAAATGTGGACATATGGCACATCAAAATTTAGCAGGTATTTGTTATATATCATATAATGTTCGAATCAGCACATAGCTTGAATACACGACGTGAAAAATCTAAATTAATATAATACGTATACCTTTTCCAGTTTGCCATCCTTAGGCCAGATGTAGCAATTTGGTCCTTGCTCCAGCATAATATCAATGTCATTCATGTCAACATAAGGAGATATATCAACAACACGGGATTCTGATATAGGCGTCATTCCATGATCGGAGAATATCATAATATTAACTGAATCCAATATATTTTTCTTTTCCAATGTCTCAATCATTCGGTTTATTTCTTTGTCGACCTTGACCAGTATGTCATTCATTTTCTTGATGCAGGTCCATATTTATGGCCATAGTCATCTATAAGTTCAACATATATACCTGAAATAAATAATAGAAATTAAACTTTCTATTGAGTCTCCGCCATGTTGATTATATATATATATATATATATATATATATATATATATATATATATATATATATATATATATATATAACGTTTCAAAGGCAACAATTAATTAACACTTTTTCCTTTTTCTTTGGATTACACCAATTAACCAAAACCTTCCACGGTTTTTAAATTTTCACGAGTACCTTCTGACACCGGGAATTTACTTCTCTTTGTATATTCGCGTATATCAAATTCAAGGGGTATATGGTTAACGGTAGACATAATAGCTGCGGGATAAAGAGAAACCATTTTTTCGCATTACCATTCACTTGAATATCGTGTCCATTCAAAAACTACCATATATGGATACATTTTGATTAAACTTAAAACAAATGTTATCAAAATAAATAAATAAATAAATAAATAAATAAATAAATAAATAAATAATAAATAAATATAACGAATTTGCAAAGTAACAAACCATAAGTTTTTAGCTTGTCGGTTAGGTAAAAACACTGAATATTCGTAGACAACTAAAATTCATAGAATGGTCAGTTGGCATCATATAGATATGATCATATAGGTGGATCATTTCAGACATTCCCGATGCAAAACTGACAGCTTCGGTATTTATGTTATTTTCTTTCCTGCAGCTTAAACGTCATATAAATCAACAAGCTAAATTTTTTTCTTAATACATTTAAAATTTTACAATGTCCCGTGACAATTGTTGGTTGTTTTAATGGAATATTTCTTTTATACATATCAAATGATTTATTGATTACTGGTAATCTTAATTAATCTTACAATTAATAAGATTTTTTTTAAATAAAACATTTTCTGATTCCGTATCGGGTTGTCTGATATTTTTCCGTATTAGGGAAAGGAAAGTATAAAAAGTTGGTGGCATTTGTTCCACTAACTTGAAGGAAAGTATAAAAAGTTGGTAGCATTTGTTCCAATAACTTGAGGGAAAGTATAAAAGGTTGGTGGCATTTGTTCCACTAACTTGAGGGAAAGTATAAAAAGTTGATGGCATTTGTTACACTAACTTGAAGGAAAATATAATTAATTGGTAGCATTTGTTCCACTAACTTGAGGAAAAATATAAAAAGTTGGTGGCATTTGTTCCACTAACTTGAGGGAGGTATAAAAAGTTGGTGGCATTTGTTCCTTTAACTTGAGGTAAAATATAAAAAGTTGGTGGCATTTGTTCCTTTAACTTAAGGGAAAATATAACAAGTTGGTGGCATTTGTTTCTTCAACTTGAAGGAAAGTATAAAAAGTTAGTGGCATTTGTTCCACTAACTTGAAGGAAAGTATAAATTATTGGTAGCATTTGTTTCACTAACTTGAAGAAAAGTATAAAAAGTTGGTGGCATTTGTTCCACTAACTTGAGGGAGGTATAAAAAGTTGGTGGCATTTGTTCCTTTAACTTGAGGTAAAATATAAAAAGTTGGTGGCATTTGTTCCTTCAACTTGAAGGACAGTATAAAAAGTTGGTGGCATTTGTTCCACTAACTTGAAGGAAAGTATAAATAATTTGTAACATTTGTTCCACTAACTTGAGGAAAAGTATAAAAAGTTGGTGGCATTTGTTCCTTTAACTTCAGGGAAAATATAAGAAGTTGGTGGCATTTGTTTCTTCAACTTGAAGGAAAGTATAAAAAGTTGGTGGCATTTGTTCCACTAACTTGAAGGTAAGTATAAATTATTGGTAGCATTTGTTCCACTAACTTGAGGAAAAGTATAAAAAGTTGGTGGCATTTGTTCCACTAACTTGAGGGAAAGAATAAAAAGTTGGTGGCATTTGTTCCTTTAACTTGAGGGAAAATATAAGAAGTTGGTGGCATTTGTTCCTTCAATTTGAAGGAAAGTAAAAAAAAAAGTTGGTGGCATTTGTTCCACTAACTTGAAGGTAAGTATAAATTATTGGTAGCATTTGTTCCACTAACTTGAGGAAAAGTATAAAAAGTTGGTGGCATTTGTTCCACTAACTTGACGGAAAGAATAAAAAGTTCGTGGCATTTGTTCCTTTAACTTGAGGGAAAATATAAGAAGTTGGTGGCATTTGTTCCTTCAATTTGAAGGAAAGTAAAAAAAAAAGTTGCTGGCATTGGTTCCTTCAATTTGAAGGAAAGTAAAAAAAAAGTTGGTGGCATTTGTTCCACTGGTTATGGTTGTAAAGAAAAAGCAACTTTATCTACCATGAGTTTGAAGAACTTAACAACCTAACAATTTTAATTATTTAAATGAACTTTTTGATAGTAAATACAGTAAGTTTGATGAACTGATGAACATTTACATACATTAGGTTTTAATGAACTAGTGCACAACTGAGGAGATATTTTCATATTTGTATCAGTTTATGATTTATCTGTGACAATTCATTCAAGGAAGGAAATTAGACTTTTACTGAAAGATGAAAATTGTAATTGTTTACATCTTTATGGCTACCATAAGATTTTGATTATTATTTTTGCTAATGTTTTAATTTGTAAATAAATTTTTTAATTAATTTTGTAAACTGTTTTTGTTCATTCAAGTGGAATCTGCCTGTCCCATCCCGAGTCATAATTCCAATTGTGACAGGCTTAAACTTTAAGCTGGTGTTCCTCAAGGCTCAATTCTTGTCCTTCACTCTTCTTTGTTGATATTAATGACATAAATGGTAAAATACGTCTTTTTGCTTGTGATACCTCTTTATTTCTACAAGTTGAAAACCCCAATGAAATAGCAAATATGCTAAACGAAGATTTAGAAAAAATACTCGATTGGTTAAAAAAATGGTGTGTCTCCTTTAATCCTAATAAAACAGAAACAATAGTGTTTTAAAGAAAGCTGAACAAACCTCAACACCCTACTCTGTTTATGGACAACACTGTCCAAGTTAGTTCTCATAAGCATCTTGGTATTTTTTTTCTGATGACGGATTCTAGAAAGACCATCTAGAATATATAATGTTTAGGGCTCGATCTCGTTTTCATCGTTTACGCAAATTCAAGTTTAAGATAGATAGAAACTCGTTGCAGAAACTTACTTTTCTCAAGTCCGACCGGTAGTTGAATGTGCAGATGTTGTATGGGATAACATTTTAATCCATTATAAAAACATGTTGGAGCAAATCAATATTGAAGCTGTTGTAATTATTATCCTAATACTGAATCAGACTCTAATCAAACAAAAAATGTTTCACAGAGGAAAACAAAATACCGCAGAATTATTTTTAAATCCAGCTCCAACGACGACGATCAATGAAATGTCGGTCAACTAATGTTGCAAAATCTTAAATATTTCGCGCTGTATGACGCACTTGAATGCCCAAAGGAAAAAGTCTTTTAAAAATTCTGAAAAAATGTTTGTTATATGCAATGATATAATTGTAAGATAAAAAAAAATTAGTAATACATGTATATGATGTTGTACAGTTTTATGTATCAATGGCTTCCATAGGGATATCAAATCGAATCGCTTGCGATTCTTATGGAAACACGACCTCGTCTCTGAAACACAGTACTGTACATACATATAGAAACACGACCTCGTCTCTGAACACAATACTGTACATACATGTAGAAACACGACCTCGTCTCTAAACACAATACTGTACATACATATAGAAACATAACCTCGTCTCTAAAACACAATACTGTACATACATATAGAAAACACGACCTCGTCTCTGAAACACAATACTGTACATACATATAGAAACATGACCTCGTCTCTGAACACAATACTGTACATACATATAGAAACAAAAAAAAAAAAAAAATTAGTATAACATGTATATGATGTTGTACAGTTTTATGTATCAATGGCTTCCATAGGGATATCAAGTCGAATCGCTTGCGATTCTTATGGAAACACGAACTCGTCTCTGAAACACAGTACTGTACATACATATAGAAACACGACCTCGTCTCTGAACACAATACTGTACATACATGTAGAAACACGACCTCGTCTCTAAACACAATACTGTACATACATATAGAAAATATGACCTCGTCTCTAAAACACAATACTGTACATACATATAGAAACACGACCTCGTCTCTGAAACACAATACTGTACATACATATAGAAACATGACCTCGTCTCTGAACACAATACTGTACATACATATAGAAACACGACCTCGTCTCTGAAACACAATACTGTACATACATATAGAAACATGACCTCGTCTCTGAACACAATACTGTACATACATATAGAAACACGACCTCGTCTCTGAAACACAATACTGTACATACATATAGAAAACATGACCTCGTCTCTGAACACAATACTGTACATACATATAGAAACACGACCTCGTCTCTGAAACACGAATACTGTACATACATATAGAAACATGACCTCGTCTCTGAACACAATACTGTACATACATATAGAAACACGACCTCGTCTCTGAACACAATACTGTACATACATATAGAAACATGACCTCGTCTCTGAAACACAATACTGTACATACATATAGAAACATGACCTCGTCTCTGAAACACAATACTGTACATACATATAGAAACACGACCTCGTCTCTGAAACACAATACTGTACATACATATAAGAAACATGACCTCGTCTCTGAACACAATACTGTACATACATATAGAAACACAACCTCGTCTCTGAAACACAATACTGTACATACATATAGGAAACATGGACCTCGTCTCTGAAACACAATACTGTACATACATATAGAAACACGACCTCGTCTCTGAAACACAATACTGTACATACATATAGAAACACGACCTCGTCTCTGAAACACAATACTGTACATACATATAGAAACATGACCTCGTCTCTGAAACACAATACTGTACATACATAGTGAAACACGACCTCGTCTCTGAAACACAATACCGTCTCTGAACACAATACGTACATACATATAGCAAACACGACTCGTCTTGACTGAAAACCCGTCTCTGAACCACAATACTGTACATACATATAGAAAACATGACATCGTCTCTGAACACATACTGTACATTACATATAGAAACATGACCTTCGTCTCTGAACCCACACTACATGATACATACATATAGAACACTGACCTCGTCCTCTGAAACACAATACTGTACATACATATTAGAACACTGACCTCGTCTCTGAAACACCAATACTGTACATCACATATAGAAACATGACCTCGTCTTCTGAAACACAATACTGTACATACATATAGAAAACATGACCTCGTCTCTGAAACACACTACTGTACATACATATAGGAAACATGACCTCGTCTCTGAAACACAATACTGTACATACATATAGAAACACTGACCTCGTCGTCTCTGAAACACAATACTGTACATACATATAGAAAACACGGACCTCGTCTCTGAAACACAATACTGTACATACATATAGAAACACGGACCCTCGTCTCTGAAACACAATACTGTACTACATATAGAAACAGACCTCGGCTCTGAACACAATACTGTACATACATATAGAAACATGACCTCGTCTCTGAAACACAATACTGTACATACATATAGAAACACGACCTCGTCCTCTGAAACACAATACTGTACATACATATAGAAACACGACCTCGTCTCTGAAAACACAATACTGTACATACATATAGAACATGACCTCGTCTCTGAACACAATACTGGACATACATATAGAAACATGACCTCGTCTCTGAAACACAATACTGTTACCTACATATAGAACCACGACCTCGTCTCTGAAACACAATACTGTACATACATATAGAAACATGACCTCGTCTCTGAAACCAATACTGTACATACATAAGAACACCGACCTCGTCTCTGAAACACAATACTGTACATACATATAGAACACACGACCTCGTCTCTGAAACACAATACTGTACATACATATAGAAACATGACCTTGCTCTGAACACAATACTGTACATACATATAGAAACACGACCTCGTCTCTGAAACACAATACTGTACATACATATAGAAACTGACCTTGTCTGTCTCTGAAACACAATACTGTACATCCATATGAAACACGACCTCGTCTCTGACAACACAATACTGTACTTACATATAGAAACATGACCTCGTCTCTGAACACATACTGTACAAACATATAGAAACCACGACCTCGTCTCTGAACAGCAATACTGTACATACATATAGAAACATGACCTCGTCTCTGAACCAATACTGTACATACAAATAGAAACTACTCGTCCTCTTACTGTACACATATACCTCGGCCTGACACATACCTACAAATAGAAACCGACCTCGTCTCTGAACACAATACTGTACATACATATAGAAACATGACCTCGTCTTTGAAACACAATACTGTACATACATATAGAAACATGACATCGTCTCTGAAACACAATACTGTACATACATATAGAAACACGACCTCGTCTCTGAAACACAATACTGTACATACATATAGAAACATGACCTCGTCCTCTGAACACAATACTGTACATACATATAGAAACACAACCTCGTCTCTGAAACACAATACTGTACATACATATAGAAACATGACCTCGTCTCTGAACACAATACTGTACATACATATAGAAACACGACCTCGTCATCTGAAACACATACTGTACATACATATAGAAACATCGACCTCGTCTCTGAAACACAATCTGTACATACATATAGAAACATGACCTCGTCTCTGAAACACAATACTGTACATACATATAGAAACACGACCTCGTCTCTGAAACACAATACTGTACATACATATAGAAACATGACCTCGTCTCTGAACACAATACTGTACATACATATAGAAACACGACCTCGTCTCTGAAACACAATACTGTACATACATATAGAAACATGACCTCGTCTCTGAACACAATACTGTACATACATATAGAAACATGACCTCGTCTCTGAACACAATACTGTACATACATATAGAAACACGACCTCGTCTCTGAACACAATACTGTACATACATATAGGAAACATGACCTCGTCTCTGAAACACAATACTGTACATACATATAGAAACATGACCTCGTCTCTGAAACACAATACTGTACATACATATAGAAACACGACCTCGTCTCTGAAACACAATACTGTACATACATATAGAAACATGACCTCGTCTGTCTCTGAAACACAATACTGTACATACATATAGAAACACGGACTCGTCTCTGAAACACAATACTGTACATACATATAGAAACATGACCTCGTCTCTGAAACACAATACTGTACATACATATAGAAACACGACCTCGTCTCTGAAACACAATACTGTGCATACATATAGAAACATGACCTCGTCTCTGAACACAATACTGTACATACATATAGAAACATGACCTCGTCTCTGAAACACAATACTGTACATACATATAGAAATACGACCTCGTCTCTGAAACACAATACTGTACATACATATAGAAACATGACCTCGTCTCTGAAACACAATACTGTACATACATAAAGAAACACGACCTCGTCTCTGAAACACAATACTGTACATACATATAGAAACACGACCTCGTCTCTGAAACACAATACTGTACATACATATAGAAACATGACCTCGTCTCTGAACACAATACTGTACATACATATAGAAACACGACCTCGTCTCTGAAACACAATACTGTACATACATATAGAAACATGACCTCGTCTGTCTCTGAAACACAATACTGTACATACATATAGAAACACGACCTCGTCTCTGAAACACAATACTGTACATACATATAGAAAACATGACCTCGTCTCTGAACACAATACTGTACATACATATAGAAACACGACCTCGTCTCTGAACACAATACTGTACATACATATAGAAACACGACCTCGTCTCTGAAACACAATACTGTACATACATAAAGAAACATGACCTCGTCTCTGAACACAATACTGTACATACATATAGAAACACAACCTCGTCTCTGAAACACAATACTGTACATACATATAGAAACATGACCTCGTCTCTGAACACAATACTGTACATACATATAGAAACACGACCTCGTCTCTGAACACAATACTGTACATACATATAGAAACACGACCTCGTCTCTGAAACACAATACTGTACATACATATAGAAACATGACCTCGTCTCTGAAACACAATACTGTACATACATATAGAAACACGACCTCGTCTCTGAAACACAATACTGTACATACATATAGAAACATGACCTCGTCTCTGAACACAATACTGTACATACATATAGAAACACGACCTCGTCTCTGAAACACAATACTGTACATACATATAGAAACATGACCTCGTCTCTGAACACAATACTGTACATACATATAGAAACATGACCTCGTCTCTGAACACAATACTGTACATACATATAGAAACACGACCTCGTCTCTGAAACACAATACTGTACATACATATAGAAACATGACCTCGTCTCTGAAACACAATACTGTACATACATATAGAAACATGACCTCGTCTCTGAAACACAATACTGTACATACATATAGAAACACGACCTCGTCTCTGAAACACAATACTGTACATACATATAGAAACATGACCTCGTCTGTCTCTGAAACACAATACTGTACATACATATAGAAACACGGCCTCGTCTCTGAAACACAATACTGTACATACATATAGAAACATGACCTCGTCTCTGAAACACAATACTGTACATACATATAGAAACACGACCTCGTCTCTGAACACAATACTGTACATACATATAGAAACATGACCTCGTCTCTGAACACAATACTGTACATACATATAGAAACATGACCTCGTCTCTGAAACACAATACTGTACATACATATAGAAACACGACCTCGTCTCTGAAACACAATACTGTACATACATATAGAAACATGACCTCGTCTCTGAAACACAATACTGTACATACATATAGAAACACGACCTCGTCTCTGAAACACAATACTGTACATACATATAGAAACACGACCTCGTCTCTGAAACACAATACTGTACATACATATAGAAACATGACCTTGTCTCTGAACACAATACTGTACATACATATAGAAACACGACCTCGTCTCTGAAACACAATACTGTACATACATATAGAAACATGACCTCGTCTCTGAACAGAATACTGTACATACATATAGAAACATGACCTCGTCTCTGAACACAATACTGTACATACATATAGAAAACATGACCTCGTCTCTGAACACAATACTGTACATACATATAGAAACACAACCTCGTCTCTGAAACACAATACTGTACATACATATAGAAACATGACCTCGTCTCTGAACACAATACTGTACATACATATAGAAACACGACCTCGTCTCTGAACACAATACTGTACATACATATAGAAACACGACCTCGTATCTGAAACACAATACTGTACTTACATATAGAAATATGACCTCGTCTCTTAACACAATACTGTACATACATATAGAAACACGACCTCGTCTCTGAACAGAATTCTGTACATACATATAGAAACATGACCTCGTCTCTGAACACAATACTGGCACATACATATAGAAACACGACCTCGTCTCTGAACACAATACTGTACATACATATAGAAACATGGACCTCGTCTTTGAAACACAATACTGTACATACATATAGAAACATGACCTCGTCTCTGAAACACAATACTGTACATACATATAGAAACACGACCTCGTCTCTGAAACACAATACTGTACATACATATAGAAACATGACCTCGTCTCTGAACACAATACTGTACATACATATAGAAACACACCTCGTCTCTGAAACACAATACTGTACATACATATAGAAACATGACCTCGTCTCTGAACACATACTGTACATACATATAGAAACACGACCTCGTCTCTGAACACAATACTGTACATACATATAGAAACACGACCTCGTCTCTGAAACACAATACTGTACATACATATAGAAACATGACCTTGTCTCTGAACACAATACTGTACATACATATAGAAACACGACCTCGTTTCTGAAACACAATACTGTACATACATATAGAAACATGACCTCGTCTGTCTCTGAAACACAATACTGTACATACATATAGAAACACGACCTCGTCTCTGAAACACAATACTGTACATACATATAGAAACATGACCTCGTCTCTGAACACAATACTGTACATACATATAGAAACACGACCTCGTCTCTGAACACAATACTGTACATACATATAGAAACACGACCTCGTCTCTGAAACACAATACTGTACATACATAAAGAAACATGACCTCGTCTCTGAACACAATACTGTACATACATATAGAAACACAACCTCGTCTCTGAAACACAATACTGTACATACATATAGAAACATGACCTCGTCTCTGAACACAATACTGTACATACATATAGAAACACGACCTCGTCTCTGAACACAATACTGTACATACATATAGAAACACGACCTCGTCTCTGAAACACAATACTGTACATACATATAGAAACATGACCTCGTCTCTGAAACACAATACTGTACATACATATAGAAACACGACCTCGTCTCTGAAACACAATACTGTACATACATATAGAAACATGACCTCGTCTCTGAACACAATACTGTACATACATATAGAAACACGACCTCGTCTCTGAAACACAATACTGTACATACATATAGAAACATGACCTCGTCTCTGAACACAATACTGTACATACATATAGAAACAGGACCTCGTCTCTGAACACAATACTGTACATACATATAGAAACACGACCTCGTCTCTGAACACAATACTGTACATACATATAGAAACATGACCTCGTCTCTGAAACACAATACTGTACATACATATAGAAACATGACCTCGTCTCTGAAACACAATACTGTACATACATATAGAAACACGACCTCGTCTCTGAAACACAATACTGTACATACATATAGAAACATGACCTCGTCTCTGAACACAATACTGTACATCATATAGAAACACGACCTCGTCTCTGAACACAATACTGTACATACATATAGAAACACTGCCTCGTCTCTGAAACACAATACTGTACATACATATAGAAACATGACCTCGTCTCTGAAACACAATACTGTACATACATATAGAAACACGACCTCGTCTCTGAACACAATACTGTACATACATATAGAAACATGACCTCGTCTCTGAACACAATACTGTACATACATATAGAAACATGACCTCGTCTCTGAAACACAATACTGTACATACATATAGAAACACGACCTCGTCTCTGAAACACAATACTGTACATACATATAGAAACATGACCTCGTCTCTGAAACACAATACTGTACATACATATAGAAACACGACCTCGTCTCTGAAACACAATACTGTACATACATATAGAAACACGACCTCGTCTCTGAAACACATACTGTACATACATATAGAAACATGACCTTGTCTCTGAACACAATACTGTACATACATATAGAAACACGACCTCGTCTCTGAACACAATACTGTACATACATATAGAAACATGACCTCGTCTCTGAACACAATACTGTACATACATATAGAAACATGACCTCGTCTCTGAACACAATACTGTACATACATATAGAAACATGACCTCGTCTCTGAACACAATACTGTACATACATATAGAAACACAACCTCGTCTCTGAAACACAATACTGTACATACATATAGAAACATGACCTCGTCTCTGAACACAATACTGTACATACATATAGAAACACGACCTCGTCTCTGAACACAATACTGTACATACATATAGAAACACGACCTCGTCTCTGAAACACAATACTGTACTACATATAGAAATATGACCTCGTCTCTTAACACAATACTGTACATACATATAGAAACACGACCTCGTCTCTGAACAGAATACTGTACATACATATAGAAACATGACCTCGTCTCTGAACACAATACTGCACATACATATAGAAACACGACCTCGTCTCTGAACACAATACTGTACATACATATAGAAACATGACCTCGTCTTTGAAACACAATACTGTACATACATATAGAAACATGACCTCGTCTCTGAAACACAATACTGTACATACATATAGAAACACGACCTCGTCTCTGAAACACAATACTGTACATACATATAGAAACATGACCTCGTCTCTGAACACAATACTGTACATACATATAGAAACACAACCTCGTCTCTGAAACACAATACTGTACATACATATAGAAACATGACCTCGTCTCTGAACACAATACTGTACATACATATAGAAACACGACCTCGTCTCTGAACACAATACTGTACATACATATAGAAACACGACCTCGTCTCTGAAACACAATACTGTACATACATATAGAAACATGACCTCGTCTCTGAAACACAATACTGTACATACAAATAGAAACACGACCTCGTCTCTGAAACACAATACTGTACATACATATAGAAACATGACCTCGTCTCTGAACACAATACTGTACATACATATAGAAACACGACCTCGTCTCTGAAACACAATACTGTACATACATATAGAAACATGACCTCGTCTCTGAACACAATACTGTACATACATATAGAAACATGACCTCGTCTCTGAACACAATACTGTACATACATATAGAAACACGACCTCGTCTCTGAACACAATACTGTACATACATATAGAAACATGACCTCGTCTCTGAAACACAATACTGTACATACATATAGAAACATGACCTCGTCTCTGAAACACAATACTGTACATACATATAGAAACACGACCTCGTCTCTGAAACACAATACTGTACATACATATAGAAACATGACCTCGTCTGTCTCTGAAACACAATACTGTACATACATATAGAAACACGGCCTCGTCTCTGAAACACAATACTGTACATACATATAGAAACATGACCTCGTCTCTGAAACACAATACTGTACATACATATAGAAACACGACCTCGTCTCTGAAACACAATACTGTACATACATATAGAAACATGACCTCGTCTCTGAACACAATACTGTACATACATATAGAAACATGACCTCGTCTCTGAAACACAATACTGTACATACATATAGAAACACGACCTCGTCTCTGAAACACAATACTGTACATACATATAGAAACATGACCTCGTCTCTGAAACACAATACTGTACATACATAAAGAAACACGACCTCGTCTCTGAAACACAATACTGTACATACATATAGAAACACGACCTCGTCTCTGAAACACAATACTGTACATACATATAGAAACATGACCTTGTCTCTGAACACAATACTGTACATACATATAGAAACACGACCTCGTCTCTGAAACACAATACTGTACATACATATAGAAACATGACCTCGTCTGTCTCTGAAACACAATACTGTACATACATATAGAAAACACGACCCTCGTCTCTGAAACACAATACTGTACTACATATAGAAACATGACCTCGTCTCTGAACACAATACTGTACATACATATAGAAACACAACCTCGTCTCTGAAACACAATACTGTACATACATATAGAAACATGACCTCGTCTCTGAACACAATACTGTACATACATATAGAAACACGACCTCGTCTCTGAACACAATACTGTACATACATATAGAAACACGACCTCGTCTCTGAACACAATACTGTACATACATATAGAAACATGACCTCGTCTCTGAACACAATACTGTACATACATATAGAAACACGACCTCGTCTCTGAACACAATACTGTACATACATATAGAAACACGACCTCGTCTCTGAAACACAATACTGTACATACATATAGAAACACGACCTCGTCTCTGAAACACAATACTGTACATACATATAGAAACACGACCTCGTCTCTGAAACACAATACTGTACATACATATAGAAACACGACCTCGTCTCTGAAACACAATACTGTACATACATATAGAAACATGACCTCGTCTCTGAACACAATACTGTACATACATATAGAAACACGACCTCGTCTCTGAAACACAATACTGTACATACATATAGAAACATGACCTCGTCTCTGAACACAATACTGTACATACATATAGAAACACGACCTCGTCTCTGAAACACAATACTGTACATACATATAGAAACATGACCTCGTCTGTCTCTGAAACACAATACTGTACATACATAAAGAAACACGGCCTCGTCTCTGAAACACAATACTGTACATACATATAGAAACATGACCTCGTCTCTGAAACACAATACTGTACATACATATAGAAACACGACCTCGTCTCTGAAACACAATACTGTACATACATATAGAAACATGACCTCGTCTCTGAACATAATACTGTACATACATATAAAAACATGACCTCGTCTCTGAAACACAATACTGTACATACATATAGAAACACGACCTCGTCTCTGAAACACAATACTGTACATACATATAGAAACATGACCTCGTCTCTGAAACACAATACTGTACATACATAAAGAAACACGACCTCGTCTTTGAAACACAATACTGTACATACATATAGAAACATGACCTTGTCTCTGAAACACAATACTGTACATACATATAGAAACATGACCTCGTCTCTGAAACACAATACTGTACATACATATAGAAACACGACCTCGTCTCTGAAACACAATACTGTACATACATATAGAAAGATGGCCTCGTCTCTGAACACAATACTGTACATACATATAGAAACACGACCTCGTCTCTGAAACACAATACTGTACATACATATAGAAACATGACCTCGTCTCTGAAACACAATACTGTACATACATATAGAAACACGACCTCGTCTCTGAAACACAATACTGTACATACATATAGAAACATGACCTCGTCTGTCTCTGAAACACAATACTGTACATACATATAGAAACACGGCCTCGTCTCTGAAACACAATACTGTACATACATATAGAAACATGACCTCGTCTCTGAAACACAATACTGTACATACATATAGAAACACGACCTCGTCTCTGAAACACAATACTGTACATACATATAGAAACATGACCTCGTCTCTGAACACAATACTGTACATACATATAGAAACATGACCTCGTCTCTGAAACACAATACTGTACATACATATAGAAACACGACCTCGTCTCTGAAACACAATAGTGTACATACATATAGAAACATGACCTCGTCTCTGAAACACAATACTGTACATACATAAAGAAACACGACCTCGTCTCTGAAACACAATACTGTACATACATATATAAACACGACCTCGTCTCTGAAACACAATACTGTACATACATATAGAAACATGACCTCGTCTGTCTCTGAAACACAATACTGTACATACATATAGAAACACGACCTCGTCTCTGAAACACAATACTGTACATACATATAGAAACATGACCTCGTCTGTCTCTGAAACACAATACTGTACATACATATAGAAACACGACCTCGTCTCTGAAACACAATACTGTACATACATATAGAAACATGACCTCGTCTCTAAACACAATACTGTACATACATATAGAAACGTGACCTAGTCTCTGAAACACAATACTGTACATACATATAGAAACATGACCTCGTCTCTGAAACACAATACTGTACATACATATAGAAACATGACCTCGTCTCTGAACACAATACTGTACATACATATAGAAACATGACCTCGTCTCTGAAACACAATACTGTACATACATATAGAAATAATCTGTATATACAGTACTCTTATCTCACCGACGAGATCCGCCTTGTCTTCTGTTAAAACTTTGATACCGGCATCCACGGAATCTTGGAGGTTTTTAATAGTTGGAACTCTGTTAAGTACCTCACAGAATGTAGGCTTGTATCCTCGAATATCCACCTCACAACCTGGCCATTGATACATGTAAGCACGTTTTCCCTAGCCAAAACGAAAAAAATATACAATATGGAATGAATACGGACGAAATGACGTCGGTCGTTGTTACACGACATGCATTTGACAGTGAATGCCCAACACGGCATAACTTGACAAAGAAAAAGGTAATTGAAACACTGTTTATATAAATCCCTTCTTTTTAAACTGCATTAAGTTTTCCAAAGAAAAAATTAAAACGGTGCTAATCTAATTAATGATGTTCCTAATGAACAATGTAACATTTGGTTCAACGATAAAAGCTCGAATAAATACAGAAATTACAGTATTTACCCAGCGAGATGCAGCATTTGGGATCTAATATTAGAACATGGTTACGTCATCAAAACCCGGGTCATTTAAACACAACTTTCAAAATGTTGAAATACGATAAATTAAACACAGAACTTCGTTGAATTTGTCATTTGTGACTTAGTAAGGGATAAATAACACCAGTTCAAATACATCTGGATATTAATTAAGGAAAATTAATGCAATCTGTCATGTTTCACTTTCGATTCTAGGCTTTTCCGTACATCCGTGCGCATGCTCCAAGCTCATAATTATCATCGTAGAACTCTGACCAACCGGTCAGAGGATTCCGTTTATTTACAGCTAAAAGAAATGAAATTTTAGAAAATGAATGGTGCAAAAACAAACATTTCTGAAGTATATTGAATTCCTATGAAAAATTTGCATAATTGACAAACAAAGTGACCAAAATAGTTAGCATTTTCATTTACCTGTTTCACAACACTTATCCACAGTGGTTCGGCATGATCCCACCAGTAGGAATGAATTTGTTCCGGGTTCATCCCCTTATTGAAATATGTATCGTGTTCAAAGTCGTACATATAGTTACCAGCAAAGCCATGGCTTTCAACATGCAAACCTTTAAAACAGATACAAAAAAGTACAAGTCATAAATACAGAAAAAGACCAAAGATTCTTTTAAAAATCACTAACGAGAATCTTAGGAACATTGGAAAAGATTCAGCTAAATCAAAACTTAAGAGAACCCCTCCCCCTTCAATGAGTTCTTTTAATTATATCTTATCAACTCTAAGGTGGAAGCTTTTGCGCTCTCTATGGTGTAATTTGTGAATCTCGGATTCGATCCAAAGGTTAGTTCACATGCTTAACTTTACTGGCTAGTTATTACTTTTTTCTGTATTGTGATTTGGACGTGGACTGGTATATATGTTTGTGCTTTAATTCTACTTTGTCAGATCTTAATTTGAGGAAGTACGTAAGTTTTTTTTTGCTAAAAATTGTTTGTTTTCTCAAAGCACTCCGAGTTTTCTCCATCATCTCCAAGATGACGCCTCCATATTAGTAGGAGAATGTCAACATAGGCGTTAAAGTTTTCCCAGGAAAAAAATTAAAACGGTGCTGATCTAATCAATGAACAATGTTACATTTAGTTCAACGATAAAAGCTCGAATAAACACAGATATTACAATAATTTCCCAGCGAGATGCAGCCTGTAGGATCTAATTTAAGAATGTGATTACGTCATAAAAAACCGGTCATTTAAACACAACTTACAAAACGATGAAATACGATAAATTAAACACAGCATTTCATTAAATTTGTCATTTGTGACTTTGTAAGGGATACGCAACTCCATTGCAAATACATTTGGATATTTAAAACGGATAATCAATACAATTTGTCAGGTTTCACCTTGGATTCATTGGAATTTCCGTACATTAGTGCGCATGCTTCAAGCAAATAATTATCATAGTTAAACATTGACGAACCCGTTAGAGCATTCGGTTTATTTACAGCTAAAAGGAATGAAATTTTAGAAAATGAATCTCACGGATCGTGATTAGAAGTTATCTATTTTTTAAAAAATATATTTTTTGAAAAAAAATCAGAAAATTAAAAAACCTAATGCGGCTTTAAATATTCCCTCCGGGGTCTACCATTCGAATTTATTTTAATCGCAATCAACATGCTATAAATTGCACCAATATTTTTCGTAATTACACATTTACCTGTCATTAAAGAATAGTAATTTGGATATGACAAGGTCGGCATATCTGGAACCATGTAATCGGCTTTTACTCCTTCTCGGATAATCCGCTTAAAACCCGGCAAATCTACTACTTCTTGGTCCAGATAATCCCATCTAACTCCATCCAACAAAAACAATACCAGTTTATTATTACTGCCCGACTTTGTTGCAACAGTTATCGAACTTGTCAGAAGTACACACGAAATGATAAGACTGATCATAGCTAATGTTCCTGTATATCTCTTTGGCGTGTCTTTATGGTTGTTTCAGATCTATCTTCAAAAGTTCAAAGTTCAACTACTGTACTACAAAAGAAAAAAGTTGGTGTATAATAATGATAATAATAATGATAATAATAATAATAATAATAATAATAAACGAATCAATTACAATATTAGATTGCAGCTGTTTTGTGGACTTTATTTTAACCTTTTAAAAACTTTTAACTTATTTATTTTTGCTGTTTTAAATGTTGTAGATCACAACAGCAATTGTAATGTAAATTACAGGTCACATGAACAATCGGCAATTACATCCGGGTACTTAATCAAACTCCTTGCTTACATACCTCATTCATGGTAGTTAACTTAAGCCGCAGACGCAACTGCTAAATCTATTTGAAAGACTTGTTCTTTCAGTAATTGTAATTGTGACGTAAAAGAATATAGAAATTGTTTTTCTATGCCAATTTACGAAAATCATTTTACATCCGGGTACTTAATCAAACACCTTGCTTACATACCTCATTGATGGTAGTTAACTTAAGACTGCTAAATGTAACCATACGACTAATGTCGTAGGGATAACTTAACGTAGCCTTTGGTCTGCTCTCCTCCTGTAAGTCTCTCCACAAAGATATACACTCACCACAAAGCATGAGGATCTCTTTCAGATTGCAGTAAATTTCTATGAATGATTGGTACGAACAGAATGTACTTTAAGTTTATAGGTCGTAGATATGAAACAAAGTTTAAAGAAAAAACTCCGATAGGTCAAGCTAAATTCGATAAGAAATTCCTTTATCAGAATGTCTCTTATTCTACAGGTAATAAATCATCAAGACCTTTTCAAACTTATTTTATCGTAGTCTTAAGTACAAATATTCTCATGTTCTATGTTCTAATGACAAACGCGTAAAAGCTGCATTAAGTTTTCCAAAGAAAATATTAAAACGGTGCTAATCTAATTAATGATGTTCCTAATGAACAATGTTGCATTTGGTTCAACGATAAAAGCTCGAATGAATACAGAAATTACAGTATTTACCCAGCGAGATGCAGCATTTGGGATCTAATATTAGAACATGGTTACGTCATCAAAACCCGGATCATTTAAACACAACTTTTAAAACGGTAAAATACGATAAATTAAACAAAGAACTTCGTTGAATTTGTCATTTGTGACTTAGTAAGGCATACATAACACCATTTCAAATACATCTGGACATTAATGAAGGACAATTAATGCAATCTGTCATGTTTCACCTTCGATTCTAGGGTTTTCCGTACATCCGTGCGCATGCTCCAAGCTCACAATTACCATCGTAAAACACTGATCAACCGGTCAGAGGATTCCGTTTATTTACAGCTAAAAAATGAAATTTTAGAAAATGAATGTCACGGATCGTGGTAAGAAGATATCTATTATTAAAAATATATATTTTTAGAAAATCAAAAAAAATTCAGAAAATTGAAAAGCTTAATGCAGCTTTAAATAAATAAATAAATAAATAAATAAATAAATAAATAAATAAATAAATAATAAATACATGTAAATAAATAAATAAATAAATAAATAAATAAATAAATAAATAAGGTAAACAGATCAATTTTATTGCAGCATTTTGTGAAAGATTAAATAAAATATTATTCAATAAATTAATTTTTTTTAAATCAATAACGCCTGTTATATAATGATATATAAATATATGTTTTTTAATTACAACTTGTATCATTTGTAATAAAAATCAATATTTTTCTATCTGTTGTACAAAATGACAATATTGTGTTGTTGTTGTTGTTGTTGTTGTTGTTTGTTGTTGTTGTTATTGTCAATTTTCAAGACAAGGTTATTAATCTCTATGGATTAAACTAAGAACAAATTTGCATACGAGTAAGAGGTTCGAGTTTGTAGTATAGCCTTTTTAGCACAAGCTCGCGCACTCTTTGTGGTAAGGTGCTTGTTTACCTAGTAAGCATGCCAATCGCAAGGCGAGGGAGAAATATCTCAAATTTAAAAATATGTATAACCGGGGCCAGGCTCGAACCCCCGACCTACCGCTTTCGAGGCGACCGCTCTACCACAGTCACCGAGACTGTAAAATATTTTGAGATAAATGCAAATAATATTAAATAATAAGAAAACAAAGCATGCTGTTTCAAAAAGGTATGAAAATATACCATTAAACTATATTGCATGATACCCACTGGAGCATGTAGCGAATTTGGAACATATATATTGAAAACTGAACAGCGTGACATTTTGGGAAGTTTTTTATAACATGAATATATTATACATTGTATCTAGTGAATACATGTAAAAATCGATAATAATAATAATAATAATAATAATAATAATAATATATTTATAAGGTTATTACCGGAAACCTTGTATTCCTAAACGGGATAAAACAAGGTTTTTTCACTTTAGTTAAAAAATACGTGGTTAAACTTGGTTTACCTGAATTTTATTGCTCTCAAAATGTTTGTTACCATGTCGAATTCAAAGTCTGTTATTTTGTATTATTCAATCATTTTTTCTAAAATATTCATTAAACATCTGCGCGTACTGCAGTTCAAACTTATCTTTTTCCTATATATTCTGTTTAAGATCCAAGATATTCATATGAAATTCCCACGAACCCCATTAATTTTAGGTCGTTTGCTATTTCATCGGTGGATATACGCAATGATCTTTATCCGGGTTAGTTTTACATAGAAATGTACACTGATGTGCATCTGCGTTACATACCTGATCTTAAACATAGAAATGTTTGATCAACGTTACCCAACGCTTAGATATGTGGTGATCTACGACAGCTTTTAGAAGACATAACTTTTGATCGTTTTCGATATAGAATAAACTTTATGTTTACGCATTTGATTGAAACGAAATTTAAGTTTAATATTATAGTTGTAAAAAATAAAGATAAGAAATTTGTTTTATCTCATAAAATCTGCAAAACTATACCTAGAGCTTCTGGTTTTGAATATCTGTCGTATAAAATTGATTATTATTGATCGGATCTTCATAAGATCCCTGTTGATGAGTTACTCCCCTTGGTATAAGCTCTTGAGTTATTGATTTCAAAACGAGGTTGACACTGTATCGTTCAGATATGACAGATGAAGTCAGTGAAGAATGGTGCTACTTGGACACTGGCATTTAACAAAAAGTGTTCAAAATTAAATTATTCTGGAGACGGGTTTATATAAGCTTGCGCTTGTATCTGGATCCAGTTTACAGTATGTTGTACAGTTGTACTGGAGACGGGTTTTTATCAGCTTGCGCTTGTACCTGAAACCTGTATACAGTATGTTGTAGAGTTGTTCTGGAGACGGGTTTATATAAGCTTGCGCTTGTTCCTGAACCCTGTTTACAGTATGTTGCACAGTCGTACTGGAGACGGGTTAATATAGACTTGCGCTTGTACCTGGATCCAGTTTACAGTATGTTGTACAGTTGTTCTGGAGACGGGTTTATATAAGCTTGCGCTTGTACCTGAACCCAGTTTACAGTATGTTGCACAGTTGTACTGGAGACGGGTTTTTATAAGCTTTCGCTTGTACCCGAATCCAGTTTACAGTATGTTGTACAGTTGTTCTGGAAACTGGTTTATATAAACTTGCGCTTGTACCTGAATCCAGTTTACAGTATGTTGTACAGTTGTTCTGGAAACGGGGTTATATAAGCTTGCGCTTGTACCTGAATCCAGTTTACAGTATGTTGCACAGTTGTTCTGGAAACGGGTTTATATAAGCTTGCGCTTGTACCTGAATCCAGTTTACAGTATCTTGTACAGTTGTTCCGGAAACGGGGTTTATATAAGCTTGCGCTTGTTACCAAAACTTACCGCGTCGACAAAAGTGAAAAAATTCTGACTGGGACGTTAAACAGCAATACTCCATTCCAATTATATATCATTATCCAAACTTGTTTAATCCATCAAACCAAAATTTACCGCATCGTCAAAAGTGATAAGCTTCTGACTCTGACGTAACACACACACACACACACACACACACACACACACACACACACACACACACACCACTCTAGGTAAACCGCATCGAACTTATAAAAACAAATGCACCATTTAATTAAATTTTATCTGGCTGAAAAACATCAAAGGAAAAAATAAAAAGCAGAAATAAAACAAAAATAATAACTAGCAACATCTTGTTATCATAATGAAATGAAGTAAGCGTTATTTTTGTAACCATGGTAACTTAATATTTACCAGCAGTTCGATAGCCTTATTAATAATGTAATACACGTTTTTTATAACAAAAATTGTGCATGCTGAAAATAAGTAATTTACCTTTTAAAGCAATGGTAGATTTCCCTTACTTCTACAGTTATGTCCTCCAGAAATCAGGGCTAAAGATAACATAAGTTAATTCCACGTTCTAAAAGGTCTAATAATAAGTTGTTTAAAAGTCATTTGGCAAATGCAATAAAACATTTGTTATGTCACGTGACATCTTTAGTGCAAACTGATAATACATTACTCAATCAAAACTTGTTTCTAAAAATAGGAAACCAGAGTTAAAAAATCAAATACATATATGCTTGGTATCTTCCCACTTAGCCAACATTTTAAAATTTCTCATTCCCACTGTCACGTGCTGATTTTGAATTTCTATAAAAATAATGCATTCAATATTTTGATAGAAATTCAAAATCAGCACATGACACCACTTAACCAGCTTTGTTAAATAAACAATTAGGATTTCATCTGTTTTTTGCTATAGTCTTTTTCAGGATACTTCTTTTATAATTTAGTAAATCGTTTTAAAGAATGTAATATTAATTATAAATTTGATTCAAATTAAATTTCTATTGTTCTAGTTAAAATAGGCAATAGAAGACAAAACGTTTTTGTTTCTATTGAGATTTTGATATCTATATTGTAAAATTTTACTCCACATACAACGCTTTTTGTGATTTAGAGAAAAAAAAACAACAAAACATTTTGCACATAAATTTACGGAAGCGTATTGCTGCCAACTAAAAACAAAATATTAAGTCGTACGTACGACATAGTATCTTATGAATACACTGCACAAATTGAGCCTAACTTAAAAGCTTCTTTGTTTGCTATTTTCCGACCCATGCTTTCCACATGTGGGTAGGTATGTAGGAAAATTATTTTATTTTATATTTTGAAAACTTCATCTTTTTATCTATTTATCTACTTTTGAAAAGGTTCAATTGGTTTCATATGTCTCTTTTAAAACGCATTTTACATTTTTTTGCGACCCATGCTTTCCACATGTGGGTAGGTATGTAGGAAAATTATTTTATTTTATATTTTGAAAACTTCATCTTTTTTATCTATTTATCTACTTTTGAAAAGGTTCAATTGGTTTCATATGTCTCTTTTAAAACGCATTTTACATTTTTTTGCTAATTAAAGTCTTCTTTGTTCTTTCTTGTGTTTTCTCTTACGGAGAACCACAGCAGAATTTCCTTACTACCGTATACTACCGTATAAACCTGCTCACAGGTTGTCTCGCTTGCCAGGGTTATTGCCATTTCCCTTTAATATTGTTTCCTATGTTGTATGAGAAGTAAAAAAAAAATTAGAATTGAAAGCAATAATTTTTTTGGGGTAGGGCATTTCAAGTGGGTCGGGCGGTCAATGACAAACAAAGTTAATTTTATTTTATGCCTAAATACACAATTATTTAAACACTAAAAACATAGTGACAAGAATATTCTATCAATCGAAAAATATATCAAGGTGGTTTCCCATGCGTTGACGCAAGGCGGGAATAAGAACAGATGCAAACGACATGAGTAAAAGCTTTACCAAAGGAAAAAAATAAGCAAGAAAAAAATGAAATAAATAAATAATTAATAAACAACCAACAAACAAACAAATAAATAAATAAACATTGCTTACAGATTTTCACTTTCCCCTGGCTTAATGATGTGTTAATAATACGATTTTTTAACTTTTAAATATCAAAGTGTTTAATTGATCAACAAATGAACCAATATAAAAAGTATTAATAAAATTGTTTTTAAAGGAAAGTAACTTTATCTTTGAACTCTACTTATTTTTTCTTTTAATTTCGAAAATTAAAAAAAAGCAAAACTGAGGCAATGTTGGGGCACTTTTGGAATTTGGTTAACGGCCTTGATGTTAGAAAGGCTTAAAATCAAATGGTTTTCGTGAGAGAGAGAGAGAGAGAGAGAGAGAGAGAGAGAGAGAGAGAGAGAGAGAGCACACTTTGAGAGCATGGCTGATTCGCTATTTTAATCAGCACTCGATTGTTTCATTAATAGACCATCCTCTAATGCGGGACAGTAATAACAACTTACCTAGTCCGAGAGATCTGACGTCGATTTTACAAAAGTCGAAAAGTAAAATAAAATCGACGTCAGATCTCTCGAACTATAACTTACCTAATTCACATTTTTAAATTTCCCTTTCACTTCAATCTCAAATAAACTTTTACTTATTCAAACGTACTTTAAAATCCACACAAGGTCGATATATTGAACAATGTAGGCCATAGGTCGTGCCAAAATGTGTCCTTTTTATCTACACCAAACAATCCATTTTTGTTAAAGGGTCTTAGTGGAAAACAGACTTTAAGCTTACTTTTAAATGCGTTTCGCATCTAGCTAAAATCCGGACAGATCCTAGTAATTTATTAAGTAAAGTACCGATCGTCCGTTGGTTTCAGAATCCTTATATTATGTTGTTTTTCCCCTCTTATCCACCAATAACTTCTGATATCATCGTTTGCCTCGCTGGCTCAGTGAAGAAGTGTCCGTCACGTAAGAGAGATGTCGGGGCTCAAATTTATGTCGGTCATACATAAAAGTTCAGACACTTCCTCCTGGCCTGGCACTCGGCATTATGGGATAGAGAATTATGGGAGTATCGACTGGTTCCGATGCCACCGGTGCCAGGATTATATGATCAGTGATATGCCTGTCTTTGGCTTACTGACTGAATGAGCAAGCACTTTATAAAAATTGCCCTGTTAAAATGTGTAGATCGATGGGTTTACAATTTGGTCAAATGAAGGGGTTATGTCCCTTTGTCGCTCCTCTCTATAAACAGGGAACTATTAAGAATTTTATTTATTTGTAAATGTAGTAACTTCGTGTTGATATATTTATATATCATATGTTATTTTCAAGAAGACTATTTTATATAAGAGTCTTACTTTTTTTGGAATCCTTTATTTTGAGTAATGTTAATTTTGTTTGTATGTATGATAATACTATTTAAATTAAACAGGGGAAAAGTACTCGACCTTGAATATTTCAAAATTAGCGTTCTTATGCCGTTTTTTGATTTGCATAAATCCCGAAAGAGAAACTATAGTGTATCCTTTTTTATTTTTGATAAACAAACAAGAATTACTGCTTTAAATATTTAAATGTTATCTGTAACGATATTTAGTTTGATATTTTATTTGTCATACTTAAATGAGGCTCAGTAAGCGAAAATTTTATAGAAATCCATTCAAAAACAAAGAATATATCGGTGAAATCCGAAAATGTCGATATCGAGGCCCCAAACAGTGTTGTCACAACAGTAACATATTCCCACAAAATATTATCTACCAACCACTTAAATAAGATAGATCCGAACTCGCGGAGTTGAGTTGAGTTGAGTAATGGTGTTTAACGTCCCAGTCAAGAATATTTCACTTATATCGAGACGTCGCTATACACGAAAGTGCAGAAATTTTGCCTGTGCGTTGCGCTGATGGCATTATACAGCAGGGTTCTTTATCGTGCCACGCCTGCCATGACACGGGACCTCGTTTATTTTAAGTTCCCATCCGAAAGAACCGTGACTTTCATTTTGTAATGCCGAGTGCTTGGCGAAAGAACAGTCACTACCCACTTTCAAGTCTTGGGTCAGACCCGGCCGGGGTTCGAACCCACGACCTTCCACTTACGGAGCGAGTTCTCTACCATCTGAGCTACCGCAGTGGCGGCCCGAATTCGCGGAGATTAAGAGATTGGATTAGATTAATGGCGTTGTACGTCCCAATCATTATTCATTCATTTAGTATATTTTAAATAAATGAACTTGTATCTGAAACAAGGTATAAATATATGTGCTTGGCATTTATACCAAACATGAAATTGAGCAATGATGTTTAGCTACCTACTTATATCAAGGCCGTCAGTTTAGGGATAGTCGAGAAAACCGGAGTGTCCAAAAAAAAAAAACCCCACAGACCTTCGGCATGTAAACTGACAAACTTTCTCATACTAGAATGTGCCCGATGGGGATTCGAATCTAGGCGTAGAGATTGTTATGATCAATAAGCGCGCGCTTAAGACCACTCGGTCACCAAGACCCCTCTAAATAAAGCAAACAGTATCTAGAGATCTCATAACGTCTTTATTATACATGTTAAAAAAGCAATTTAATTATGTTATCTAATTATGCTTAAAAATACTACTTGTAGAAACAAAACATGGTAAGCATACATCTAATCTAGAAGTGATCAAAACGAAACAGCATCGTTTTTTTAAAAATAAATGTTCACATCATGTGGTATTGCTCTAGAACGCTATTTTCACAAATATATCTTTGTTATAAAAATGACTAACTTCTAAAATTCAAAAATTCAAAAACTAAATAAAACAGATATGAAAATTAATAGAAGATTTAACGATAGAACACTGTATAATCTCGGTTCGCTGGAGGATATCTCATTGTCGATCAACATGTCGCTAACAGTAGACCATGTCCCGTTGTGAGGTGCCGGAGTAATACCAAGCAGATGGCACATCATCTGGTAAAGGTTAACGTTGGCAAACGGTTTGATTCTGTAGTTGGTCTTGAAATCTGCGAAATAAAAATTAAAGTAACAAAAATTGCTTCATTGTAGTTGTGGCTTAATTTTTTTTATAATACAACACTCAGAAGTTTATGATTTTACTGTTCTCGTACAGCATATTTCATTGTTTTACTGAAATTGTTAATTTTATTAAGTTTTTTATCAACAAATTTCTTCTGCAATAATCTATACTTTTTACTAGAGAAGTTAGCGATTTAATATTTTCGACAAATAAATAACTGGTGATTAAATACATGTAGTTAACATGTCGTCTGGTGATCGCATGTACTTGTTGCTTTTACCTGTCTGAGCAAAAATATACAAATTTTCAACCGAAGTTAATATCTAAACATGTAGTTTTAAATTTTTTGAGATGTGTTAAATAAAACAATTTCATTTCTCGGCAAGTGTATTTATTTATTTATTTTATTTTTATTTATACATGTATACTAGCGGAAAAAAGTAACTGTGCATCAATAAAATTTATAATTTCGCTATTATTACTGAATGTATAAATCTTAAAATTTGCACAAATGGTAAGTGTATATACCTCTATCATATCGCTTGGTCATTGCATCAATTGCCCGTGATTTTTACGCTTCATGCGCACGGGTCGGTTTTCACGCAATTGTCACCCAACATTTCAGTGTGACAATATTTTAGGAATAATTTACTGTTGTTTGTTTGTTTAGACACTAGAAAACCAGAAAAGCAACTTTATTCGGTTGAAAGCTTTCATAGTGTAATGCCTAGGCTAAATGAAAATGATCGCCTCCGCGCAGTTGGTATGCTTGAGGCTGGTATGACCCAAAGCTTTGTCACTAGACATTTTGGTGTCCACAGAAACACTGTTGTTGCTTTATGGAGACGATACCAACAGTTTGGCACCACTAGAGACCGCCCTCGTTCAGGACGTCTACGCGTAACGACACGTCAGCAAGACAACCATATCCGGCTTGTGCACCTCCGAAACCGTTTCCAAACTGCCAGTACTACTGCCCAGAGCATTCCTGGACTACGCCCAATCAGCCCCAGAACAGTACGGAATCGTTTACGTGAAAGACATATTCGCCCATGACGTCCGGCAATCCGTCCAATTCTACAACGACGTCATCGCACAGCACGTCTTGCATGGTGCAGAACACATTTACGCTTCAATCGACGAGACTGGGCACAAATTATGTTCACCGATGAGTCCAGATTTCACTTGGACAGCAGTGATGGACGCTCCAGAGTGTATTGGCGCATTGGAGAACGTTTCCATGACGCGTGTGTGGTGGGACGACGTTCGTTCGGTGGGGGCAGAGTAATGGTTTGGGGTGGCATCACAGCGAATGACAGAACTCCTCTGGTAGTTATCGACGGGAATTTGACCGGTGTACGGTACCGTGATGAAATCCTACAGACCCATGTCATCCCATTCATTCAAGGACAGCAACGTAACGTCACTTTTCAGCTTGATAATGCAAGACCACATGTCGCACGGGTTGCAATGGATTTTCTGGCACAGCATAACGTCAATGTGTTACCGTGGCCAGCCGTTTCACCCGACCTTTCTCCAATTGAACACGTATGGGATGAAATGGAACGTCAATTACATCATCTGCCCAATCAGCCTGTTACATTGCAAGGGTTGGCCCGAGCGTTAGACCAGATATGGAACAACATCCCTCAAGCATTCTTTAGGCATTTAATCAACTCTATGAGGCGTCGCTGTCAGTCCTGTGTCAATGCTAATGTTGGTCACACACGATACTGATCTTGTGAACTGACTTTTACTATCTGTTATGTTTCTAGTCGCCTGCGTATGAAATAACAGTATCTGTAACCTTTTCAATGACATGAATTTGTAAAGAAATATCTAATAAACAAATACGAAATTATTCATTGCTTTGCATTTTCAAATTATTTTATAATCTCACATTTCAGTCATGCACAGTTACTTTTTTCCGCTAGTATATAATGTAATATACAGTTGAATTCAAAATAAAGTTCAAATAAACTCGTACGTATATATCTTTATTTTAAATATATATATATTAGTTATATTATAAATGCCATTAAGCATTTTTTGAATGCATTTAACGATAATATTTTTTTTCTTTTAAAAAAAAGCTTTGTAACATTTATAATGTGTCTACAAAACAGCAAATTACAGATAGTTAAGATGGGGATTTTATATTTGAACATAAACAACAGTTAATACCTGGACCATATCCGACGAACATTGCTCTCATATCTTCTTCATTGTTGTCGTATCCATGGAAACCTTTTAACGGATTTGGTGGAATGTCCGAAAGTTCTGGCTGTAATGAATGTGTACAAATTTTTAAGTTGAAAACAAGTATAGCTTTGTCATATACACATTTTAAATTTTATCTTTCAATAAATTAAAAAATGGTATATGACAGTTTTAAAACATGCGCTTCATTATCCAATGCTATCAAAAACAACAGCAACAAACAAGCAAACAAATAAATAAATAAATAAATAAATAAATAAATAAATAAGTAGCGAATTATACAGTTTGCAAAATGTCCTATACTTTAAAATTTCTAAAGAAAAATTAATTTTATTTTATTTACTTCAATGAATTGATTTTAAAAACGTAATCAAAACTTCTACAACTTTAATTCATAATAAGAAGGAAAGAAAAATGTGTGTGACATGAATAAAATATAGATCAGAAAAGAAGTGCCGGTAACATAGTCAATTCTTTCATGTAAAAATAACAAATAAGATCTAACCAATCAAAAATCAATGATCGATTTGGATTTGTAAATGCACGTTTTTTATAAATTAAAAATATGAAAAAGTTCTAATGACAAATCGCAACAAAATTTTTTTTATAATATTGGAAAAGTAAGTGTCGACCATCCTGCACAATGTTTTTTTACAGAGGTAGTGAAATTGCAAAAGTACAGTTGGTTTCCAGGTCCTATGATGTTCTGTGCATAAGTTAACATTTGTTTCGCTCATTAAGAGCTGTTTACAAAAAAGTGTAAATATATTAAATAATACTTACCGTTAGAATAAACCATCCGTTATCTGCAACAAGGAATATGGGCGGAACTCGGTAATGGTTTTTCAGAAACCACCTTTCAGGTATTTCTTCTTTTTTAAATACTCTCAAATGTTGATTGTTCATTTTCTTTAAATCTTGGTAAACCTGATTATTTATAAAGAGAGATTGTTTGAATTTTAATATTTCTAAAAGCAAAATATGTTTTACTGGATAACCATCTACTATCAAACAGACAATAATAAGTTCAAAGAATTTTATTTTTGGGTGGAAAGGTTAAGTTTAAAGCCTCAATTTAAGATTCTTTTAATTTAAATCGAAGCGGTAAGTTTGGAAAGATGAAAATGAAAACAACTACTACATTCACTTCTATGTATCATAGTGTAAAGGAATTATACGCCTCAGTCAAGATTTTATCACGTATATAGAGGCGGCAATTTCTTGGAGATGGTCCAGTGTGACCGGGAAAAAATCGGACTTGACAGAAACTCTATAACATCGGTTCAAACCCCGTCGGGTCTGACAAAAACTGAAGAATAGGATTGTTTTTTATCTAGGAATTCTATTCTCTACATGCTATATCCCTTAAGTTGTTGTCCCACTGGTATCTGCATTTGAAAACAATGATTGAAGTTTAAAAAAAACAGCATTTATTCGATGTATTGCTACAAACCTTTTCTAATTTCCCTTCCGCAGGCCATATATTTACTGTTGCACCGATATCAAGTATAAGATTTACGTCAGCCATGTTTATACTTCCGGTTATGTTGATGATACGTGACGTAGAAATTTCCGCCATGCCATGATCGGAAAATATCATTACGTTGACATCATTCTCTAAGTTATTCTCTTTTAATAAAGCCATAAGTTTCTGTATTTTTAGGTCGATTTGAATTAATGTATCTCTTAACTTTTTTGAATTCGGTCCAAAGTTATGTCCGACAGAATCGCTTTGCTCCACATAAATACCTAAATGAAAAACTTGAGTCTTTAAAACTGTTAAACGTGAAGCGTCATTCCACTTGCTAAGGAAAAAGGTGTATTGAAGATTTCTCAGTCATCGACTCCATAAAACATCTCCAGTAAAACAAGCAACGCCTCGGTGGCTCAGTGGCAGTGTTTTCACCTCGACAGCGGGAGATCGGGGTCTTAACCCATGCCGGGTTTAACATAACATTTACAAATTATATATAATGCTTCCTCGCCTGAAGTTCAATATAAAAAGGACAGAGTATCGACTTTTCTGCCAGTGCTTAGGGAAAAGCGTGCTTGTCTGTGTCTGCGGTAAGCTACAGCTAGCACCTTATCAAGAAGTCGCCGAATGCGCACTTATACAATGCAGACCGTATAAAACACACTCCTTCATTTAAAGCACACAAAAACTTGTTTTTATTAGAATAATCCTCGAAGAATATTCACCTAATTTTGGTCGTGAATATCTAAAAAAAATCTGATGCGACGTTAAACAACACCACAATCAACTAAACAATCAAAGAAGATAAATAAGCTATTTGATTTCCATAACTATTATTACTTGCTGCTTTGATCCATCACTAGTTTTAAAATCCTTTCATGGAAAACAAGAAGAAATAGGTAGAAGAGGAAATGCTTATTTAGAACTAAAACTAATTTATCACTTCTATAAGGGATTATTATATATATCAAAGTAATTTGGTTTTTATTAGTATAATGTATGATACCAACAATTGTAATGAATAGAGGGAAAATCGGTAAAGGAATGTTACACCCCAGTCAATTTTTTTCACTTATATTGAGGTAGTCAGTTCCGGAATTTACGGAGGAAACCAAATACCGAGTTTTCAAGCAAACTGGCAAAAAAGACATTTTCTGAACCTTATATAAACCTGTCAAAGAATGAGTAACATAATTCAAGTTTTTGGGTTTTTCATTATTTTTTACCGTACGTATTTTACCATCATTTTCTTTGAAAACATTTTTTTTTTATCAGAGGTCCCAAATGTTATGTTTTAGACTAAAATACAAAATGATAATTTAGTTTTAGAAACCATTTATTAAAAACAAACCATACGTACCTATGAGGTCAGCTTTATCAGACTTTAATTGATTAACAGCCTCGTCGATATCATCGTTTAAATCTTGTATAGATGGAATATCTGTGTACTTTTTACAGAAGGAAGAATTATGCCCCTTTATCATGACCTCACATCCGGCCCAGTGAAACAAAGAAGCTGGCTTACCCTGAAACAAAAAAAAAAAAAAAAAAAAAAAAAAAAAAAAAAAAAAAAAAAAAAAAAAAAAATATATATATATATATATATATATATATATATATATATATATATATATATATTATATATATATATATATTTAAAGATAAGAAAATAAATAAATTAATAAATAAAAAGATGCAAATGACGAGTTAACTCATGGTTATTTACTTTGTCTAACCATCACCTATTGTTGCGTGGTAAAGAAGTTGACTACACAGTTACATCTTATTCTCCATACTTGCATTTAATTGACCATTGAACTATTAAAAATGCAGTTGCCCGAAATTGATAAAAAGAGCAATAAACGAATAATGAATTACTCCTGATTAAACATTATTTATAGTGGCCGGGATTGTTTATATGGTTCGTGACAAGTCATCACAAGCAGTATCTTGGGATTGATAAAAACCATGCATTTATCCCCTAATTACATTTTAAAGATGTAACAATATTTTTATATTTTATATGATAGTCTCAAGTCAATAAGTAACTACATGATCAACTAAACAAAAAGTTTGACAAAAAATTACTAAAACTAATGGAAGTATTATTGGAGAAAAGAAATATTAACTTATAATTCATTTGATAAAGTCATCATGTTGTAAATTTCTTTAAAATTGAATTAGATTATAAGTTTAACAAAAAATGGTTATCTGATTTTCGCTGTAAATGATCGTTATATTGAAGACCCAATAGCAACAGACTGGAGTGGAGTAATAGTTGTTCTTTCTATTTCCATGCAATATATATTTTAAAAATTTCGATTGGAAAGAAATTTGAATGTGGGTTTTTATTTTTATTTTTATATTTTTCTTTTTTTGAAATGTGCAATCCGATTGGCTGAATAAAAGTAAATACTTGATCTCGTTGTTATTATTATTATTATCATTATTTTTGTTGTTGATATTTTCAATATTCCATTTAGAAAAAATATAAAATAAAATAAATATAAGAAATCCATATTGTTCATTTTTTTTGTTACCTGTCTTACTGCAGTTATCCACACCGGTTCTCCACCACTCCACCAATAAGAATGAAGAGATACTGGCTTATTTTGATAAATAAGAAACGTTTCATTGTGTTTCCCGTCATACATGTAGTTTCCTACCATTCCATGGCTCTCACAGTGCAAACCTAAAATCAAATAAACAAAAAAGTGTATCGATACTACATATATTTGTTTAACCAAACAAAAAAGTGTATCGATACTACATATATTTGTTTAGCCAAACTTTGGCGTATGAAGGGATTTGGGGTAGTTTTAAGAAAAAACTGTAGAAGATACTACTACATATTTTGGAAGTTCAAAACAAAGTAGGAATACGCAAGGTGACAAGATTACCAAGGGACTATTATGAGATTTTGATACAATTTTAACAGTTCAAATGTTCTACACATTTCTGTATGTTTTTTCTTTCTTTCTTTCTTATTTATTTTTTTAAAACATAATAAAGCTTTTGTTTTTATAAGACTATGTTTCTTTAGGATAGTCTAGAGTTGAATCGATGTTGTTTTACGCCAAGTAAAGATTTCACTTGTATCGAATCGAAACGACCAGTTTTGGGATAATTAAAGAAAACTGTAGTGCTCAGAGAAAAAACCATAAACCTCCTGCAAGCAAAGTGACAACCTAGAATAACCTAAGTGGTGATCCACAAACGTACATTTAGACCACTTAACCAACGAGCCCCGGGGTGTAAGGGGACTGCAACAATTCTTCAACCATATCACCGTAAACCATTCATTAAGTTAATCTTTTTTCAAATATTGGTGATTACTAGGCATAATTTACTGTGCGTTTCATTTTTATGAATATTATGTTGTTAAATTTTCTTTTACCAATACGATACAACATCAATCTCTTATAGCAAAGAATAATCTTACATCTATTTATGCAGGTGACGAGTTTATTCTCTGTGTTTTGAAATGTTGTCCAATCATATATTTTCACCAATTTGAAAGGAAATATTATGTTTTTTCTCTTATAGATCAATGTAATATAGGTTTACCGTTAAAATTAGTTGATGCAGTTCAACTGATCAAGTACTACACTCAGTGCCATAAAAATCTGACAGAGGGAAGTTGCAATGCCTGCTGAAACGTTAGTCTCTCCTGAATACGCGCTATTACAAAACATTATATAACACATTCGCACATCTCACGAACTTGTTTTTTATTAACCGAAGAAATTAATAAACTTACTCGTCGCAAATAGCTGAAATAGTTGATGCAACATTTAACAACATTATAATTAAGCAACCAAACAACCAACAAACCAAATCTTATAAAACAATAAGACAAAGAATATTTTACCTGTCACGATACTATAGTAGTTGGGAAAAGATAATGTCGGCATATCCGAAATCATGTATTCAGCACGGACGCCATTTTTGATGATTTCCCGAAACCCTGGCAAAACTAATCCGGGTTTCTCAAAATAATTCCATTTAAATCCGTCTACCATTATAACAATTAGTTTGGACCCTTTTGTAGCTTCAACATAAGAAAAAAATGCCATGAAAATAAAAATTATCACCGTTGATTGTGATAAATTGGCCATGCTTTCCCGCTAGTGAAAGAACTCTTTTAAAATACTGTCAGTACAAAGTTCATATATCGTTATCATCTAAACTCCCGCCAATTGTAACTACAAAGTTATTTTTTACGGATAACACATAGTTGTCGAACTGTTTGTTTTCTGTTAAGAGATTTATCTTGTTTTTAATGCGCATGTTTACCGTTGTTGGTTTGTTATGTTGTTTAACGTCGTTACAGCAATTTTAAGCCACTCGCGACGATAACAAGGGTAATAATCTCTATGGAGTAATCTAAGAACAAGTTTGTTTAAGTGCGAGATGTGCGACTGTGTATTATGACCTGTCGTGCGCTCATGGCGACCTTTTGGTAAGGTGTTAGCTCGTCGAGTCAGTATGCCGCAGACATAGCATACTGTCCCTCCAGTTTATTATTCTGACACTGGGTGAACAAGTCGGTACAGTGGTGTATCTAATAACGAGCGCCAGGCGAGGAAGCAATATATCATATTCAAAGTCCTACGTATGACCCAGCCGGTGTTCAAATATTTGACCTCCCGCTATCAAGTCTGACGCTCAACCACTGAGTCACTGTGCGTTTAGGGGCCTAGAAGGGAGAAATGTCTGTTCTTTGCCTAGTGTTCGGCATAAAGAGTTTTTATAATGGGACCGTAAACAACGCAGTCGGGTTCATTCTTGCTCAGGTCAAGATAAAAAGCCCCTCAACATAAAATGCTTTAATCGTTGAGTACAGCTAAAACTTCTTCACCTTCACGTGTGGAGTTGAGTAAAGTAATGCATATTTATGGCACAGCCAAACAAACGGCATAGTAGCAAATCGGATTACATCGATTATTCCTTTAGGGACCACTTTGTACAGACCTAGATTCACTACCAACTTACTAAGTTGTGAATATTTTTTTTGTATTTTTCAGTTTCTGATCACAATGCCTTTATTATTCTTTTTTTCAGCGAAAAAAAAACTTTTCTTTAGTGATTTTATAAGGAGTTCAAAAAAGTTAAAAATATTAATAAAGGAATATATTGAAGAGAAAAGTCAGAATTGCCGTTCAAGATCAGAAATCGTCTAATATATATATATATATATATATATATATATATATATATATATATTATATATATATATGTGTGTGTGTGTGTGTGTGTGTGTGTGTGTGTGTGTGTGTGTGTGTTTAAGGGAAATCGCATTGTTTACAAGCCGTGAGGCGAGTAAAAAAAGCGGTATCAAACTTGTGGCAAGTCTACAGGAATACATTAGTTTGATCGGATTAGGTGAAAATGACCCAGTCTTCAGCTATATATGTTACTTTATTAAATTAGTGCACCAAAATAAACAAAATAAGTATGTACAATGTCAAATTTACATTTCAGTTTAAAATTTCCCAAATTATCCCCGCAATGAAATTTCGGTCGGAATTTGTATTTGCGCCTTTCTATTTCATTAGTCATTTGTAATAACTCGTTATTTAGCATTCTGCAAACCTGTTTGAGACTGAAAGGTCGGACGGTGATTCGTGGACTATTGGTGTTTCAGTTTGAGGAATACTAGCACTTTCAATTGAACTATAAAGTTGAAATAGCCTTTAGTCCTGTCTTAGTACACTCCTTACTCTGGCTTAAACTGTTCCAGGTATTTTCTGCCCACTTCATGTTTCGTTTTGTGTTCTGCGGGATTGTGCCATGGAAACAATTTTTAATATCCGCGATGTCTTTGAATTGAAACTTTGCAGGCTTATTTACTGGGCATATCCAGTGTGTGAGAAACCAAGAACACCAGACTGAGTACTATTCATGTTTTGTTCGGCCGCTGTATTAGTTTGTTAAATTATTTTTTTTTTTATTTATATTTGATACAACATAGTTTGCTTTGCCTCTAACGACTGCTTTTTTATTTTAAACATTTATACTTTTAAATGCTGCATTTGAAATAAAAAAATTTTTCTTTAGAACAACACAAGGGTTATTTTTATTGAAAGAGATCATGTAAAATGAATAGGTCGGTGGTCTAGTGGTAGAACTCTTGTCTTGTAAATCAGTGTTCTTGGTTTCGAATCGCAGCAAAGCCATAAATTTTTCTTCAAAAATGTCTGGTAAAATTTCTTAAATAAATCATTAAATGTGATACACATTTGGATTTAGGTACAGTTAAAAAAAATTGAAATATAAAAGAAAATTACCGTGCGATATCAGAAAGGTCTAGACGGGGCGGTAATCCGAGGATCGTGCAACATATATATACATTATATATATATCATGATATAGTTTTTTAATTAATTTGGTTCAAGTGAATTTTAAAATCAACTTTTAGAAAAAAAATCTGATCTGGATGGCGTCAGTGGATCGAACTCACTCTTTTCAGAGCAAATCCAAGAATTATTAACCAAAAGGTCGATTATCGAAGTATCCACTCGACTAAGCCAGTCAGTCTTAACCAGTATTAAATATAATATTTATACTTCAGGTCAAGAGAGGTAACTCTTTATTATATTGATTTGTTTATAAATTTCCCCGTTTATAAAAAATGATTGTTCAAAGGTATATGTAACTTTGTTTTGTTTCAGTTACATGTGTATGAGTCACGTGTTTGTGTGTTACCTACGTGTATTTTGATTCATGTGCTCCACGTGTGTGGTAAGGGTAGTGCGTATACAATGTCCGTATGTTGAATGGTCAGATAGTGATATACGACATATACACAGAATCATATAAATATAGATTACGGTAGGCCGTCAGTTTTTTACGCGTCTGTCATTTTATTTTATATGGGATTAATGCGTACATGTGTACATTGAATGTTAATAAACATACGGGTAATGATAATAGTTTATAAAACGATGCGTATGATTTAACAAATAAATATCTTACGTTTGGTTGAACATAGTAAAGTTATACCCCACTAGCAGATAAAAGCGAATGTAAATTTAAGTACAGTAGAACTTCGATAACTCGAAGTGCTCGGGACTTCGCTGGGGACTTCGAGTTATCGGGGTGTTCGAGTTATCGAAGTTGAAGGATGATGTCCAAGAATGGTGTCACCTTAATATATGTGTTCCACTACAAAATCTTGATGTTTTAAACAGTTACCTGTACTCGAATGTGAAAAAAAAGTAAAAAGATAATTTTTAAAGAAAATGCAATAAATAATTCATTAAAGAATTGATATTGACGGTAAAAGCGTGCGAAACGTATTATTTTATTATAAAATCACTATACATGTATATACGAACAACTCAATCGGAAATCAGATATATGTACATGTTTATCAAAATGCTTATTTTTACATTCGTAAGAAAATACGAACAGAAACTTAATGAAATTATAAAGCAGTGCAATAAGTAATTTAAGATTTTAATGGAGTCGTGAGTACAACGGGGTTAGTCGTTTAAATTAAGCTTGGAGAACTTGGCTTCTTTTATTACAGTAGAGGATTAGCGTACCTGTTAGGCTTAATTGTCCGTGACGGTTCTGGATATTAATCCGTTAATTGATACTAATTATTACGGTAGATAACAAGAACTACTCGGTTATTTTCTTTACTATAACGGTAGCCAAATTACCGATATGTGATTTCTTTGATCGTTTTATTAAACGAGCCATTGATCATACACTGTTACAAAAAATTCGAGTTTTTGAAGTTAATTTTAATATATTTTTAAACTACAGACCAAATTTTTACTTCGAGTTATCAGGGGTATTTGAATTACAGAAGTTTGAATTATCGAAGTTTCCCTAATATAGTTTATATAGAAAACCGGTCGGGACAAAATAAAGACTTCGAGTTATCCGTGGTATTCGAGATATCGAAGTTTGAGTTATCGAAGTTCTACTGTATGCTAAAGAACATCTTCGTCAATTTAAAAGTTTTGAGGACCACTTGAATCTTAACTTTCAGAAAAAGAAATTAATTTTTTAAATAAACTTTTTAAAATATTTTCGCATTTTGTTTACTAGAACGTGTTTAACGTACACGAAACGGGAAATGACAAGTGGCCTTAAAGTGGACTGTAATGTCGTTATATTCATTATATGTATAAAACAAATATGTGTGTATGTTTATCTCTATTATTTTATTTTTGGCAGAAATAAATAATATTGTATTTAAATTCTAACACAAAGTAGGTTTAAAGAAAGAAAGAAAGAAAGAAAGCCGTAAAATATACTTTTTGTTAAAATAAATTTAGATAACAAATAAAATGTTCATTTGGGGATTCGAACATAATAGTCCTTACGTATATCGACTACACCACGCAGGCAATTGTTGACGACGTTCGATTATTATTATCAAGTATGAGTTTAATACGGTATAGTAAGAGGTTATATTGGAGTAACTCTCTAAATTTTGATTTTTGCAAAATTCAGTATCAGCGCATATCTCTCCATTGACCAAACTTTGCATATCTAACAATAAAATAAGGTAGTTTTTGTATTTAAAATATCTTTAATGGAGAGACATGCGCTCTATGTGTATTTATTATAAAACGTGTTGATATTCACCGACTTGTTCCGTGTTTGTATAGAGTTATACGGAGACAAACCTAATGGATCAAATGTGTTAAACATATAAAGCAATGTTTTACCGAGATTTTAACCATATAAACTTTTACAAAATTATAGTAGCTTTAGGTTTTATCACTATAGATATGTATATATAACATACTTTTAAATTTTGAATCCCATAGGCGAATCCCTCATCTTGTTGAAAATCATTCTTTGGCGATATACGCGTAACTGCAGGCATGCTTACTGGACTGATGTTTTCTAGCTAACGAATGTACAATGTACTATAGATCGGGGGTGGGGGACAAGCTGTTCATACCTTCATGCATTAATGTAGATATTTCTTGATAGTTTGTCATTGCTTTTTCTTGATTGCTTGTTTAGTTGTTTGTTTATCACAACAATTGTCGTAGAGACCAATTTTAGTTATCGTCTCGCCTGTATATGCCTGATACGTAGCAGTTACGTCGTGAACATTGTGCAAGTTGAAGCGACTTCCAAATATGCAAAAATGAAAATATGCTCAAAATACAAACAAAATACAAAAGAAAAGTCCATACTATTTGCAATTACTGTTTGCCAATGCACATACATTTGTACACTCCTGTCAATCTGCGATTGCTACAATTTGTTTATTTTAAGGCGTGTATGTGATTGTTGTGTTTCTATGAGTTTTTACCCGGCTGATAAAAGTGTGATATTCACCATGTTGTTACCATTTGACAATTCCATGAATAATTGTCGGTTCTTATTTTAAAAAATATCATCTGCTAATAAATGATCTCAAATAATAAAAAAAAGTTCCAACAAACATGGCTTATGACATCTGTATGTCACAACAAGTAAACCCTCTACTAGCCAACCAGTATTTTGAAACATTATCACTCTGGTCACTCCGGTCAAAAGGATTTTTAAAAAATTGATACTGTAAACCGCTTTATATTAGCGTATAGAAATTTTAGCGATTGTAAGTTGTCAGTCGTATTAGCGCAGTTTTATTTTAGCACCAATGATTACCCTGTTTGGGAACCCAAAATTTAAACCTGTACACAACTTCTACATTCTAATTAAGCTACCTTTATATAAAGATTCATGTACTATAGAAACTAGTTTATATACATGCGTAATTAACTGTGTATAAGTGAAGAGTAGTTATAATTAAGAAAATGAAGTCATACATTTACTCTTAGTCGACATATTTATAAAAATGTGGCAGTTTGTCCAGAGAAAAGCCCCAGAGTCACCCTTGTTTTCAGGTCCAAAAAAAAAAACGATTTTTAAAACGTTTGTGTGTGTTTTTTTTTTTTTTTTTTTTTTTTTGCTTTTTCAAACCGTGTAATTGTTGATTTTTAGGATACAACTTGATTTATTTCGGATTTTCCATTTTAATTTTATGTACGTGCGGCTTTCATTCTCTTTTAGCTGAAACGGAAATGGACACTTTGGTCTGATCATATTGTTGATTTTTTTATGTTTGTGTAGATCGATATAGCTTCTCATTGATTAAGTGTGATTAAAAACCTTTTTTCTTTTATCGTTAATATAATTATATGACGAAGAATATGCATAATAATAAAATATAACACCAATTAACATTATCACGGGCCGTTTCAAGGACCGTTAGTGTTGTAAAATTTTAGCTACAGTATATTATTTTAGCGGTTGAACTCTTCCGCCAGTTGCGCTAATATAAAACTGCCGCTAAATTTTCACGGTTTCAGTAATTGTAAATCCAGTATACCTTAAATATTGGTGGAGTACTATTTATCCTGTACAATCCCAGAACTGAACGCCTCGAATTAAGTGAAAGAATCTTGACTGGGGCGTAAAATACCATTACTCCACTCCATTTCCACTTTTCCAGTTTTGCAGACGTTTAGTAGAACCCATTTGCATGCACACAGACCGGATCGACTTTGGGCATTTAATGTGGATTTTCTGTACAACATATCAAAAATATAAAAAAAACCCCTGTTTTTTCCGTAATATCTCAAAATATTTTTTAACCAAAGTTCAAGTTCATAGCCATAGTGGTCTTTGTAAACGAGTGAATTAAACAGGCATCCAACTGTCAAGATTATAGATCCATTTTACAATGCCAGGTGTTCATTGGACTTTTGACCTGAAAGAAAGTTTTTTTGCATTGTAAATGATAGGGTCCATTTTAAACACTTACTGTGGATTTTCTGTACAACATAGAAAAAACCTAAAAATACCGTTTTTTTCCGAAACATCTTAAAGAATTTTTCGTCTGTTGACATAAAATTGATAGCTAGAACGGTTTTCGAACTAGAGTGGTTTACACAGAACTTTGGTTTGACAAATTTGTCAAAAGTGCGATTTTAGCATTTTTTGCCCAAAAATTAAGTATAATCCGGATTTTTCCCAAAAATTTAACCTAGTTAGAAAGCTAGATCGCATTTATAATCGGCCTTTTTTGTTTTTCCCCTTTTTGTGGTAAAATAGTTGTTTGATTGAAATTTGAGCAGTTTCTTATTCTTTTTTGCATAAAGACATTATTATTATTTTTCCCAAAGAATCTTAACACAAGTTTATGTTTCCAAGCCAGTTTTGTTAAAAATTTCATTGGAAATAAATATTTAATAATCTCGGACCATTTAGTCAATTATGCCTGTACAAAGGGAAAAAAGTAAAGCATTGATTAAGTATTAAGTATTTTGCTTTATCGAGGCCGACTGGAGTTGACCATTTAAGAATTGACTGTCATTTTTTCCTGGGTTATCAAGGAATGAACCAGATTTTAAAACTAGCAAATCTAAAATAAACCGCTTCCTTGATAACCCAGGAAAAAATGACAGTCAATTCTTATATTTATAATATTTTTCATAACATTATTTTTACAAACTTCTAGAATGCGTCATACAAATAAGAAAGAAAAACTGGTATATACCAAATCTGTCGGCATTGTAAACATTCTGGGAACAGCCAATATGTCAATCAAAATAATTCCCGCCTTCTCCTGATTGTGTGACGTAAAAGACGGCTTAAAACATAGTACGCTCGAAACAAAAGAACATTTCATACAATTTTATTCGAATAGACAAACAAAGTTACAAATTCATATTGATTGTTAAATTACAGCTATTAAACGTTGAATTTGTCAAAAATCCCGATTGTATGGATGAAAGGGTATTGGAAACACCAATGCGCGACGTTTTGTTGGACTGGGTTGTGCACAGGTCCGAGCAAGGAACCATCATGTGATTATCAGTTGCTGGTAGAGAAGAAGCATGGTCAGATGCAGAGGGAATTACGGCAGAAGTATTACCAGTGACAGTTGATGAAAGAAGCGTCGCCGGAACTTAAAGCATGTTTTTGCATGGTCGAACAGTCGCGAGAGTAGCTCCTGACAGAAGCCTCATTACGACAACCGCTCATAAACATTATCTGTCTGGTCTCAACACCGGCATCGCTCATAGTTTGTATGGTAGTGGCCCGCAAGCAGTGTGCCGTGTAGCGTTTAGAAGACCCTGACGATGGAAATATTTTTAAGTATACAATAAAAATCGAAACAAATATTTTATTTATTTATTTATTTAAAATTCAATCTTTTTTCTTTCATTTTCAATGTATGTTTAATTAAATTACACTGTGATGGCTTGAATGTTAAAAATAGATTTATAAAGTAGATCACGGGAATTGCCTAATGTTCTAGATTTTCTACAATGAGTTCAACATAGGAAGTAAATATTTTTTATTTTTTTGAAAAAAATATTTATTTTGCTATAACGTGAAAAAACTTGACAAAAAGAAGGAAATATCGAAGTATATACGTGGTTTTGTGAGATAAAAACAGATAGCTAAAAATAGGTCAGTTAGGGAAAAACCAGAATTGGTATTCATGCGCGATGTGAAAAACGATGTTTATGCGAATAATGAAAACAAAAATCAAACTGGGTTCAACGTAGAAATTATTTTTCTATTGTAAATATTTGGCAGCGAAACGCATTACACTTGATAGATAAAGCCTCATATATAACTTTTATGTTGCTCTATCTATCGAAAAGTAAGTACATGATAGTCTGAGCTACATTTCAGATAATTAACAAAACAAACTCAGAAACGAACAATTTCTGCAACTAGCCTGATTTTATTGATATAAAATACAAACTAAATAGCACAAAACACAACAGAGCAGTTATCACAATATCTAAATTATTATTATCATTATTATTATTACAAAAATTAAAAATGAAACTTCTACATATAATTGTTAATATTTTTTTCATTTATTATTATACATTAGTAGAAAAATCGTTTGGATAATCAAAATGTATGACAATTCGTATTCTGACCAACACATCTAGTCAAATTATTTCAAAAAACAAATATCAGGATGAATTAAAAAATTATTATATTCATAATAATCCAGAAAGCACTGATATTACATTGATATCATTAATCGTTTATCTAATCAATGTACTACGATTCAACACGTTTATCCTAAATTTGAAGACAGATTCCGGCTTGATAACCAAATCACTATTTATTTACAAGTTATTTAGAATATAGTTGTATGTACTTCAAAAATATAAAAACTCAGCTAAATGATTTTTAAATGACTATATTTCAGTAGAATATTAAAGCTTATATAAAAAAACTTTTAAAAAGAGAGATTTTGAAGATTACGTCTCTGCACAATCGAAATATTTTAAAACTGAAATTTGTATATAATTAATTGCGGGGATAAGTTAAAAGCATCGATTTTTAGGAAATAATGTATGTTCAGTTTATTGGCATTATAGCTGGTCACAGATTTTTAATTATTTTATTTTGATTTTAAATGCACGATTTCCCCTTTTCCATTAAATCAATCGTGCTGTTAATGCATTCTATATCTATACATCTAGTGTTTGTGTAATACATTTTTAATGCACGTAATTATAATTGTACTGACAAAATGCAACTGTTATTTTCTTTTACATTTGGTCCTTTTTCTTTATTATTAAACCAAACTGCAATACACTAGAAAATACTTTATCAATGTGTGAATGGCAAAGTGACCGATAAGATTACTCAATATCAGTTATCGATGTAATATTTGTATATAGCATTTTCATATGTACATAAAAAAAAAAAAAAAAACAAAAAAAAAAAACAAACAAACAAACAAACAAACAAACAACGGGTTATAAAATCATTGAAACATTTCGCTTACATTGTATAAATTGATATTTATATGTGAACTTTAACAAAATTATTATTTGTTGCTTTTCAATTTGTTCGTGAATGTTCTAAAACAAATGATACCTGTTTTTGTTTTTTGCTGTAAGAGAAATTAAAAGTTTTAAATTAAAAACTGTATAGGTTATATTGCTGTCGAAAGGGGCTTTGTACAAACACACACTAACTAAAAGCAGCACCGCACTAAAAGAGTTTATATCTGTTATCTTAAAACAACTATTTTCCAGACTTTAGTTTTGCTGTTTTTTTCACATCTACAAAAATCAATGAAGGAATGCCTTAATACAACATTGCATTAAAAACCAATTAATATTTTATAAATAAAACAAATATGCATAAAATAAAACCAAACAAATTGACCTTAAAACTGAATTTATTAGTTAACTTGATTTTAAAATAAACTTGATTCTCCAAATTATTAAGCCGTGCAATTATTATTTTGAAAATTTTATTCATTGCAATTTCTATATTAATTTATAACTCGAGGTATTGATACTTATTTTCTGTCTTTTATTTTTCGGTTTAGTTTGTGTGTTTTTTCTTGTTCTTTTTAATTGGCTGTTGCCAAATTTAAGCTATTCAATTTTTAAAAAAAATTAAAATCTTTCCTTAGTTAGTTTTATTTCTGAATGGTGCATCTGAAATTACTAAAAAATATATAAAAAAAAGAAATGTATCATCATAAAGTACTAAATATATACTAGCAATGTTAATAGATACTAACATGTACTTGGAATCAATTTTAGTTTAATTATAGGATGACATTCAGAACTTAAATTCACAGTGGCGCTAAGTGTCAAATACCATCTTTTTGAATTTAATCATAAAATACATTCCAAAAGTGGTGTATGACTATATTGTCATATACCACTTTTTGAATGTATTTACGATAAAAATCAAAAAGTGTTTTATAACACATAAGTTTGAGTTTCCAAAAAATAAAAAATAATAATGAAATTAAATGTATTCAGCTGATTTAGAATAAAAATCAATCTTACCTACGAATTGTTTATCGTGGACTTCATTGCAGGTCTTTGTGTTTTGAATTGGTTTGAATACTACAACAATAATAATTTATATATCCAAATGACAACTAAAAAAAATGTAGTAATACATGTTTATCTTGTATTACCTCATTAATTCAGCTGTTGTTCTGTATAATATGTTGAACTTATAATTATCGAGCATGCGATTTTAAATTTTATTTTATTACATTTAACTTTAGGCACTTGTTTATCAATGGTAACATCTACTTTTATATTGTAAAATAGCTTAAGAAGTTAAATAAATAATTAAACAACACAGTATACGTAATTATTAGGACATTATGGGGAAAAATGTAAAGGTGTCAAAACATTGGATGAGTCTGTAAAGTGCTCACTATGTATGATTGAAAACTGAATTCGATTTAGGAAAGATAATTCTGGACTTGGTTTGCTATTGTTCTGAGTGTCCTCCTACCAGCACAACAGGTTAAAGATTTATGAAACATTTTCAGTATTACACAAAGCGCCCTTCCTCTCAATTGACAGGACGACGCTCATTTGTCCCTTAATGTCTGTCCAAAGATATGAGTTTAATTAATGTCTTCTGCATACATAATTTTTTACCTACATTTTATTTTGTTTTAAAGATACTAGCGTACAATTAAAGTTTATGGTTTAAGGAACGACATGTATAACAAGAAGCTGAGTCAAATGGCATTGTTAAACAATTAGGTATTCATTTTGACGTAACTGGTAGTAAGACCTATTATCTGACGTCATTTTGCTGTGAACACTTTTATATCCAGCTACAAAACTATACAATCCAATGGCGATTTACAGATAATTTTAAATACAATCCAAAAATCACACCGCATTTAGAAAACATTGAAAAATTGAACAAGCGGTCTAATTGCCTGAATGCGTACATGTCTTGATATTGATGTGCACTCATATCATTGATTTTGATATTTTTTTATACACAAACTTATTTACATAGGATATTATAGATAATTGGTTGGAACCGACAGATGATTTCGAGTCATCGAGGGTATTCAGATTAACGACGTTCGAGCTATCGAAGTTTTACTGTACTTTTCAAATAGGTAAAATTGTAGTCAAAGTACAAAGGTCTCAATATTTTGATCATGAATTGAAATTCGACTTGTGAATATAATTTTAAAGTAAACTCTTCTTGAACATAAAAAACCGTAGATCCCATCTTCACCAATGATCAAGATAAAGCATTTGAAAAGTGTATACAATAAAGGTTATGCCACTGACATTTAACCTTAGCTTCATGCAGAAAACAAAAATTAAAATCTACACTAAAATATCTGTATAAAGTTTAATATTATCAAAAGCAAAAAAGAAACAAATTTTTAGTTTGACTTTTAGTTTGTGAAAAAAAAAGATTTAAAACGTATATATCACCATTATATACCTTTAAAGCTAGGCAACAAAATGAACATTGTCAAATAGAAAGTGCCCATCAAATAACTCTATCACTTAAGTTTATATATATATATATAACTTCGATGAAAGAGAAAGAGTTATTTCGTGGGAGCTTTCTATTTTTTTGCCTCCTGGCTTAAAAGGTATATAATGGTGATACATACGTTTTTCTCAAACTAAAAGTCAAACTAAAATTTGTACCTATTTGCTTTTAATAAAATTAATATTTCAAGACATTTTAGTGTAGATTTAATTTTTTTCTGCATGAAGCTAAGGTTAAAGGTCAATGGCATAACCTTTATTGTATATGCTTTTCAAATGCATTATATATATATATATATATATATAAACCAAGTAGTTGTTTGCACACACACACACACACACACACACACACACACACACACACACACACACACTGCAATGCCTTAAGGTTACATTGCCAAGTGTTTTACAATGATAATAATTACCAGTGATTGGCAGCCATCTGTCAACATTCCTCTCCATGATGACCCAGATGAAATATTGTCTGTAAATTAAAAACAATATGCCGCTGTGTGATTTTGAGTACCCATAAAATGTTATCATTAAAATTGGTACAAGTCCTTAAACATACCACCGGATTACCGGATTTATAATACTCTTATATACTTTTTTTACAGACAACGATAGTTTTATGAACAACTTTACACTTCAAAATAAAAAACAAAATCCAATGCAGTTACTTAGGTCATTCGATACACTTTAGAACAAATATTATCGAGGCATCTGCGTCCTCATATTCAAAAGATGCCTAGGTAATATTTTAGAAGATTTATTGATTGATTTTTTAATTTATTTATTACAGGTTTTAAAAAATTAAGATGAAAGTTTTTTTTGTTGAAATATCTAGAGTCGATTCTCTTCAGAAACTTAGTATACAAAATTCTATTGTTCTATTTTGTGTCTTTCCCAAAAGGAAACTGTTCTTCTATAGTGTTTTCTGGAGAGGTATAATGACTTAGCCCTTAAGCGAAGTCACTATACCTCTTCATAAAACACTATAGTAGAAGTGTTTCCTAGGGAAATGTCTATAATAGGTTAAGTACATCGCATATCTTTGTTTGCATATCTCTCAAAGTAGAGTAAATTGATGTAGTTTGCAGGGTGGGGTCACGGTTGGAAGTTGAACTGTACTTGGATGTCGGAGGACTATTGCTAGTATAGTCTCGTTCTTATATGTTGAAAAGGACAGATGATTTCTACAAAAATAGTATTATTGCAGTTATCCAATGATTATTTAACAAGTTAACATGTGATGTACTAAAAAAGTTTGAACACGTTTCTGCTATTATGTTTATAATGAAATATATCTTTATTTCAGAAGGTAAACTTATAAAATACTTACAATAGTCGTTAGTTCCTACACGGTATTTGACTGTGGAATGATCCATTGTTCGTGGAAAGGGATCGTATTTATTATCGTAATTTTTGTCAATGTGTTTGGTATCAACCATACCTATATCTTGTGAGCTGAATTTAATAACAATATAGAGCAATCTATTATCATTTTCAAATGAATCTGAATTCGGAGACCCAATAAACATTGAAACTTTAATATGTTTGTGTTTAAAATTTACTTCGAATGTTCATTGGTCCAAGCTAAATAATTTCGTATAAAGCAGTTAATATTTAATATAATATAAATATAATAAATATTGTAACAATAAACGTTTCGTGCCATTCATTTTAATGAAACTATTAAACAAACATACCAGTCCTTGTCCATATTACAATCCTAAAAACAAAGTAAAAACTTTGCAAACTGGCAAAATATGTTATACACGTGAACTTCCATCAAGGAAGTGAGGCCGGGTGCTCCAGAAGGGTAAGCACCTCCTGTCTAGCTAGCTAAACTCGTCACGTGCAAGTCAGTTTTGAGAATGAAAGGAACAAAGAACTATGGTAATTCAAATACATCAAGTATAAGTTGGGATACTGTGACTACATACTTGTCAACAATATTGTGATGACGGTCATAAAACTTTTTAAGGGCCCTGATTTGCCTAGGCTTGCAATATCCCTGTGTCAACAATTTAATTGTAAGTAATTTGCTTCGTTGTAGAAAGTCCCCATAGTGGGAACAAGCTCTACCATACCGTATTAACTGTGAAACATATACACCATACGCAGGAGAAGCAGGGATATTACTGCAAAGAAACGGAAAGTTGACAAAAGAAAAATTGAAGTCATCACGTTTGTCGTATAGCTTCAGATGTAACATTTCATGAGTGTCATAATTGAGGTTTAAGTACAAATATGAAGCAGAGCATGGAGAATCTTTTGTGTCTTTTATTTCAAGCTCACTTGGATAGATGACATTCACATATTCTCCAAATTTGTTATTATTTACATATAAAACGTCATCTATATATCTGTATATGTAGTTGAATGTTTAAGCGACAGTCTTTTCTCCAGATTTGACAAGGTTCTGTAAAAATTCTGATTCATATGAATAAAGAAACAAATCAGCAAGCAAAGGTGTACAGTTTGTGCCCATTGGTATACCGATTGTTTGTTGAAAGATAATATTGCCATATACTATCAAAAATATTTTGTTGATGGTATTTTCAGTATATTTTTGTTTGCAGTCTGTATGGTGTTTTACAAAATAACCAGAATCCTTGTTGAGCACTAGATCTTTATATCTTGGTTTACCGTTTTGGTAAAAGAATGAAAAGTGAATGAATTGTTTTAGACGTTCTTTCAATTTAGCATGAGGGATAGTGGAGTAAAGGGTAGAAAAATCAAACGTTTTTATACTTTTTACCGAAGATAGAGTATTAGAAACAAGATGGTCAAGTAGTTCTTTAGAATTTTTGAGAATCCACATTTGGTTGATGCCAGATGTAGAATAGACTTTATCTGAATAAGTCTGAAGGCCATCTTTGACGACTGTTAAAATTTGTGCTAGAATAACTGATAATGATAAAGTAGTACGTTTAGAGGAACCTGCTATATATCTTTCCATGTATGGATTTTTGTGAAGTTTTGGAATCCAATACAAGTAAGGCAGGTTAAGTTCTTCCTGTTTTGAATTGATACCAAAAGACTCAAGGACTCCCCTAATATTGGAAAGAACTTCATCTTTGGTAAAACTAGTATTGGTATAAGTAGGATCTTTTTGTGGTACCTCTAAAGTACCTTTCCATACTATGTTTAACAACACGTATTTTGCAAGTCATTGTATTGAATGTTTAAAAGTAGTGATATATAATACAAATACCAGTTAAATTTTGATGTGCCAGATGTGCTCATTTCGGAAATAAAGTCCTCAGTGACACTAAGACCGAAAAGTTTGATACATGAAAAAGATAAGCCAAACAGTTGAAAATAATGAATCTAAAGTTTCAAAATTATATAAATCCAAATCCAGCTAAGGAATGCTTTGCATCAGGGAACAAACCTTAGATTTAAATAAATTTCAAATATTAGACGACTGAAAATTTTGCTAAATGGTACATTTTCTGATAAAAGTAATTTGTTAAAAGTTTGGTAGTTCGTTTAATATAACACTATTAATGAAACAAGTGATACCAAGTGATATCAGATATAATTGACAATGTAACTAAACCATCACTATTTTTGCGAAACCACCCATTTATATAAATGCTAAATCATGACAATTCTACAATATCTTATAGCGTAGAAGGTTATTGGTGAAATCCCTTACACTGTTAAGTGCTTCCAGATTATTACCACCTATGTATATCTATAAAACATGATTTAATTTTTTACGAGTTTATTTAAAGTTTCTGTTAAATCAAACTAATTTTTTCGATCATAATACAAAACAATTAAGAATAAAATACCCTTGTCTATAAGAATATAACAAATTAGTGTATTTGTATGTAATGCAAGATTACTTACACCGCTCATTTGATTGAAACAATATTATTGGTTTTGATTGATGTTGTTTTTCAGTAGCTAGATTTTAATCAGTAGTTCCAACGGTTGACTTGTCGTGTTTTCGTGTTTTTCAAATACACACTCAATGTCGTGATTGTATTGGATGGCTTTTTCTCTTCTTAGCGGATTTTTTAAATATCTTTTAAATGTCAATGTGAGACTTTTTACTCACCTGGTATGTATCTTTTTCTTGTTATTTGTAACCTTTAGAACAACTGCTAAAATTATGATGAATATAATCAGGCCTATTCCGGAAATAAGTCCTATAGCTACCCCGGAAGTAACTGGAAAATAAAAGTATAATATTTAAATTAACTTTGAATTAGAAATTGAATCTGACAAAGATAAATTTATTCAATAGAAAAAAATATTTTAATAAAACTCCTGCTATTGGAAAAAAAATTGTAAAATATCATCGCCTTTTTTCCAAGACGTCAAAGATGTCAAAACGGGAGGAATATAGTTCATGAAATAGTGGTTATATTTGTAAAGATGAAATATTTCAGCTAATTACTGAACCTAATTGATGCAGAATTAATTATTTCTAATATCTGTATAGACATGTATGTGTTAAACCCTTTTTGTAGTATTTAAATAAATAAATTGTTATGATTCTAGATAGGTCTTCACAAATATGAGCGGAATAGTCTTTGTGTTTTCATCAATCGTAATTAAAAGAAAATAAAAACAAAATAAAAAAAGTAGCTTAATCGAAACAAAGAGTATGATCTGATAAACCGTTCAAATGTATTGAAGCTTTTTTGAGGTTTACTTATTCATGTACTAATTTGTCTGCATGTTTTTGTGTTTTTCAAAGTATACTTGCATGAAGAATCTGTAAAAGTCTCTCTGAAAATAAAATCGCTAGTTTTACTCAGTTAATCACATAATTTTGGTATATGAATATTTATTTAGCCATAAATTCATTTTATTGTCATTTTTTACTAGAATATCCATACTATAAAAATTTCAAGCGTTAATGATTAACATTTTTGAGAAACAGAAAAAAAGAATTGAAAAATAATAAGAAAGTACGTTGCGTTTTCGGGTTTTCTTTATTATTATTAAAGAAATAGTTAAAGAGTACATGTTACAAAATTTTTTATCACACTTATTTCATATATTATTTAAATATAACAATATCGTAAACCGCACCAAATTGGTGACAAAATAACAAAGTTATAGCGGTTTGAAATCCACATTTATTAACTTTCCCTTGATTGCATAGTGAAATACCTCGTTTTGAGTTATAAATGTGTGAAGTCATTGCAGTATTAGAAGAATTTTCTAACATTATAGAAAGTAGTACCGATTATGATATATCGACTAATGTAGAAGAATGTAACGACACTGACATGTACCTAATTATGTCAAATAGTTCGTTATTACTTGGGAAAGCAGGGGACAATCTTATAAGTAATGAATTTGGAGTATAGCTATATTTATTGGAACCAGAAACGACGAAAACATTTGATTCGAGTCCCGACCTAAAAGAGAATTTTGATCAAGTTGGCTGCATAGCTGTAGAAAAATACACAATCATTGTTAACTTGTTAATAACACGAACATTGATTTTATCGTTGACTTTTTTTTTTTTTTTTTTTAAAAAAAAATCAAATTATTTTATTAAGTCGAACTGGGCAGACTTGAGAGTTGCGATTGGTTGCATAGCTATAACAAAAAAAAAAAAAAAAAAAAAAAAAAAATGCGATTAGTTTTAATATGTCAATACACGAAAATTCATTTTATCGTCGGCATTTTAAAATGAATTAAATATCAAGTCGGACTATACAGACTACCGGATGAATATTATAGAACTTACTTTGGCACCGACTGAGAATCAATACATAATAATTCAATCCCCTTTGCTCTTTTGTGCAATGTTTATTCATATTTAAAATTAAATAACCGTGATGTAGAAAACTTTAAAGTAATCTGGCAGCATTACATCTCCTCGATAATTGAAGGATGTTCACACAATTAAAGTTTGTAACATAGTTTTTTTCAATTGTCCGATGGCTAATTAATTATGGGGGTAATTTAAAAGAAAAAAAAAACAAGATATTCCATCTCAAATTTTTACCCGAAAATATTATAAATGTTTAAATTCAAATGACACGGATTTATTGATGAGACCACATTTAAAAAAAAAAAATAATAATAATAATAATTAATATATATATATATATATATATATATATATATATATATATATATATATATATATATATATATATATATATATATATATATATATATATTGCTATCAAAGTTGAATACTTTTCAAATCAAAATAAACCAGCTAATTGTAATTGCCAAATTTATGGATAGGACCTATGTCATGATTTTTATTTATTGAACTTGTAAAATTTACATACATTTCAAATTATAAATTAATTTATGCAGATTCGGACTTGGTTTCTTTTAACGAAAAAATGTTGTTGCAACAGCGTGTTATGAAGGAATGAAAGTTAATATTACAAATGAATACGACTCGAAATATATTTGTACAATTCAATGTAAACTTTAATTTATTTATCTTCCTCCCTCTCTCTTAATCAGCTTTCGATTATAAGTCATCGATACTATCGATCCATCACAAGATCAGTCCATCAGCAGGTGTATATTTTAGACAATTTATGGATTATGAATGTTGGGGAATCATATGTTACTGGTATCTCAGTTACATTATTTAGTTTTATTATTATTATTATTATTATTATTGGCATGAAAACTAGGGAAACATTTTCTTTTTCTTACTTTTGAAATTTAAAAATGAGATATCCATTTTGTCCGAAGTTAAATCTTTATAGTGTATATGTCAAAAAACGTTTACCAAAAAAAATTATTTTACTTTTACTGGAACTGTAAATACATTATTGTATATTACAGGGTCGTAAGATAACTTTATCAACCTGCAAATCAATTTTACAAATTGCAAGTCACATCCTGTTAATTACAGGTGTGGATTTGGATCTAATGGATGTATCTAAAAGACAAAAGGATTAAAAATAACAACCTTTTTTATTTGGAGTTCTGTGTTAGAAATTCACCGATATTTTCCTTATTATGGAATGAAATTTTATGGAATTTTTCGCTAAAGCCATATTTAAGTACGACAAATAAAATATGTCAAAACTGAAAATCGTTACAGGCACCCTTTTACTTTCATTAACTATCTTTCTCTTTCTCAAACAATAATCACATAAGCATGGTCATTTGTATTTGCAATATCTACTTATTTCTCCCAATTTTCTTGAGTCGATATTCTATTAGTTTGAACATTTTTCAGACATTTTAAAGATAAAACAAAAGCAACATTCCTAAGATATTTGATTATAATTTGATGGCATGAAAAGTTGGATCACAGTCAGACCAATTTTTAACACTTTGATTAAACTATCTACTTTGGCCTTTTTCCAATCTAAAGCTAATTTAAATACATCTCCGATTAAACTTATGTTTAAAACATAAGTATAAACGTCACACCGCATAAGTTTTCTGCCTCCTGATTTTGTTTTGTGAATGTTTTATATTTTTCAATAACAGGTTAAGATTTAAACCTTATTTTATGTCAACTAAAATTTTATCTAATAAAGAATTCAGAATAACAAAATTTACACAAATAGACGAAGAAAATATTATTTATGTAATGTTACTTCAGATTTATTAATGTAGCCCATATTGCACCAGAATGTAGGATTTTGAGGCTTCTCTCAATTTTTTTGAAACAGGCGTGTTTTAAACTCACTTAACGGATCGAGCTTTTTGTACTCACAAAACTTTTGAGCCACCTTTGCTTTTTGAAAACAATTGTTTTATATGTTATAACATAATTTTTCTACTCCGTCTTCTCCCCGAGGGTATCCATAACTCAGTAGGCAGTACTTTGTGCTGTCAGAAAATGTACCATTTAGCAAAATTTTCAGTCGTCTAAAATTTGAAATTAATTTAAAACTAAGGTTTGTTCTCTCATGCACAGCATTCCTTACCTGGATTTGGATTAATATAATTTTGAAACTTTAGATTCATAATTTTCAACTGTTGGGTTTATATTTTTTATGTATCAAACTTTTCGGTCTTAGTGTCACTGATGAGGAATGAATTTCCGAAATGTGCACATCTGGCACATCAAAATTTAACTGGTATTTGTATTATATATTTACTACCCCTGAGCGGGTACCGCTGCTGGTGGAGTAAAACTCCCCGAGGGTATCCATAACTCAGTAGGCAGTACTTTGTGCTGTCAGAAAATGTACCATTTAGCAAAATTTTCAGTCGTCTAAAATTTGAAATTAATTTAAAACTAAGGTTTGTTCTCTCATGCACAGCATTCCTTACCTGGATTTGGATTAATATAATTTTGAAACTTTAGATTCATAATTTTCAACTGTTGGGCTTATATTTTTTATGTATCAAACTTTTCGGTCTTAGTGTCACTGATGAGTAATGAATTTCCGAAATGTGCACATCTGGCACATCAAAATTTAACTGGTATTTGTATTATATATTTACTACCCCTGAGCGGGTACCGCTGCTGGTGGAGTAAAACTCCCCGAGGGTATCCATAACTCAGTAGGCAGTACTTTGTGCTGTCAGAAAATGTACCATTTAGCAAAATTTTCAGTCGTCTAAAATTTGAAATTAATTTAAAACTAAGGTTTGTTCTCTCATGCACAGCATTCCTTACCTGGATTTGGATTAATATAATTTTGAAACTTTAGATTCATAATTTTCAACTGTTGGGCTTATATTTTTTATGTATCAAACTTTTCGGTCTTAGTGTCACTGATGAGGAATGAATTTCCGAAATGTGCACATCTGGCACATCAAAATTTAACTGGTATTTGTATTATATATTTACTACCCTTGAGCGGGTACCGCTGCTGGTGGAGTAAAACTCCCCGAGGGTATCCATAACTCAGTAGGCAGTACTTTGTGCTGTCAGAAAATGTACCATTTAGCAAAATTTTCAGTCGTCTAAAATTTGAAATTAATTTAAAACTAAGGTTTGTTCTCTCATGCACAGCATTCCTTACCTGGATTTGGATTAATATAATTTTGAAACTTTAGATTCATAATTTTCAACTGTTGGGCTTATATTTTTTATGTATCAAACTTTTCGGTCTTAGTGTCACTGATGAGGAATGAATTTCCGAAATGTGCACATCTGGCACATCAAAATTTAACTGGTATTTGTATTATATATTTATCACCTTCTTCTATCTTCTTATTATTTAACAAAAATTAAGAATCTGAAATTTTTTATTTTTTTGTTTTACAAAGGGAGACAATCATTAATGACTAAAGGACTCAAACAACGAAAAGATGCTATAAAAGTATAATAACAACTCGCAACTGATAACTCCTGTATAAAAGCAAGGGTTATGGTTCATTTAATGGACGTGTAAATTGAGGTTGAGATTTACTTACACTTCAAACCATCAATATTTACGGAGCTTTGTATTTGACTGTTCTTTTTCTCTGTTTATGTAAGTAAGTATGCTCTGTGTTTGTGTGTAAAGAACACGTGTATTTTAATATTAAAAACAAAATTTGAAGAAATTGATTTGTTTAGTTTAAAACAATTTTTATATGGAGCCGATTAATATGTTATCTAATCAGGGTTCTCTCTCTCTCTCTCTTACCTGTTCAGTAATGTATCTATGTCAACTTTTGTCTATCTTACCTTGGAAATTTTTTCAAATCATTTTTGTTAAATGTTAAATTCTAGTTTTCAATGACAATTTTATTTATAATTCGGATTTGGCATATTTTTAACAATAGAAGAAATCATTACCATACATTGAACTTTGAACTTTATAAAAATACTATCAATTTGACAATAAATTAAAATAAGTATATTTGAAATATTTCGCAATGTATAGGCATATGAAACAGAAGTATATGATTAAATGATATTTTTTATCTGGTTTCATGTTTTAATAATGAAACTATAACCTTGTTTATCAAATGTTTAAAATCATTTTATAAATACTACTTCAACCTATATAAACGAAAATATAATTTTACAGGCAACAAAATATCTTATTTACATTTTTACAAAGGTTCAAAAAATTGTTTTTATCTTTGATTGTTTTGTCAATAGGAAACTTTAAAGTAAAAAAAGATTTGGCGATTACATGAAAGAAAAAAACGTTCTAAAATGAGCTTGGCAAACGTGTTACAAAAACTTTCAATTTTAATAAAGTAATTTTAATTAAGTAATTTTACTTCAAAGGTTGAATTTAGAAAAAGAAACATAATAATAATAATAATAATAATAATAATAATAATAATAATAATAATGATAATGATGTTGAGCCATGAATAGAAGACTTGTTCAAGGTTTCAGGTTCAAATTACCGAGGTTTAATTGGTTTTTGTTAAAAGGAAGTGTTTTTATTTTATAAAATAACGGATTTACCTGCATTCTGGAATACCTCCTTTTACTTCACAATCATTTAATGAACATTCGGTAAGAGTAGAGTAGATTTTGCATAAAGATTGTTTACTGTCTTCATTTGGATCGATTACAATGGCTGAAAAAGTAAAAATTAAAAATAAAATAGACATGATTAATTTGCTTAATAATAAAATATACAACAAAAAATATAACAAGTTTAAAAAAAAACGTCAAAAATCTATCCGAATGGGAATAATTCGTTTTAACGTATGTTCCAACTATATAAAAAATAACATGTGAGTTCATTTCTTAACTTTACAGCCTTTTTGAACAATTCCATGTATAAAGTAGTTCATCTAATTGTAATTGTACCAATAAAATGATGCAAATATATGCTGTATGTAGCAGATATTTCGAAAAATTTGGAAGAAATTTTAACTGAAAAACACGTAATAGTTTACAGCTAATATATGTTTGAAAAAGGCACCATACAATTATAAATGGACAAACAAGAGAAGAAAAGACACACACACCGAAACCACTGGTTCCAGTTTCACAATCATTCCTTAACTAAGATTTTCTTTCACTTAAATTTAGCAAATAAACATTTGTAATAAAACTAAATACAGATGTTACAAGCTTGAAGTGATCTTCAAAATGACACTTATATTGTTGAATATCCGGCTTCACTTTTACAATCATTCACTCAACTCAAATATTGGAATATTTCAGTGTCAATTTTTATGACATTACACAGTCGACATTGTATATTTTAGTTATACTTAAATTGTTAAGTGTAGGTTTGGTGAACAAAACAAAACATTGTCTCAAGAAACTTAAAAGTTTTAAAATATTGATTAGGAAAATTTGGAAGATTTGAGTTTAGTGTGCACTCAGCAGAGTGATTGATTGTGGAATTGGAGCCTGGATAATTACCCAAATGATTTAAATTCCAAATTTAAGTGAAGGAAAATCTTAGTAAGGTATGATTGTGAAACTAGGGCCTGACTTGAATTAAAACGTTACCTGGACGGGTACAAAAATAATTACACATATGTATGGTTAAGGAAATATTTAAATTTAAAAATAATCATTTTCAGTCAAAAACCTTGAGGTTAGTCAAATTGTTTTCATATACTTACGAGGTAAGTCACCTTGCAATTACTGTGCTATTTGTAAAATTTAAGCAATGACAAGTTCATTTAACTAAATGTATTCAATTATATATTTAGTATGGAGTCAGATAGTGACGATAATGTGCGAATCCTCGAAAATGAACAAAAGATTAACACATTTCAGGACACAACGACAAAACAGATTCATAAAAAAACAAAGATTTGTTAAAAAAGAAACTTTGAAAATTGCCACATTAAGTCACTCTGTTGGTATCAATTACTTATTTGCTTTCACTTTGAAAATAAATTTTAATATATAAATTGATACAAACTTAAATCATTAGATAACACAATGTTAGCCCCTTTTACTGTTGTATTGGAATTTTGAAACTTCAATGTTATTTTCCCTTCCACGACATCAAGCAGTACTATGGCTATTTCAGCTGATTGCTTTTTATAAGCCGTCACGTCATACAGAATATGCAAGCTTCCTATGCTGAATGAAGAACATCAAATTTCAGTATTTAATTTAATTTTTCGTTCTTAACAAAACAGCATTCTATTTTAAGTATCATCCATAAAATATGAAAACAAATTTCAATGAGATAATATCAAACATTACTTGATTCATTTTGTTTCTTTTTCAAAACAATAAAAACGTAAATAAACATAACAATTTTACGATTTTATTGTATTTGTGTGTCTTTGGTATCTATTAACGTCTGGATTTACCAAAAATAAATTGGATTGAAGTTTTACCAAGTCAACTACTCATACAGAAAAGACAAATGATAAAATAAACATACAAACGTCTGATTATAAAATTTTATATTTAAAAAAAATAAACGTTCGAGGTAATTGCAGAGAGTATCATATATGTCATTATTGTTGCCAAAACTTACTGTTTTAATCTTAATTTAAGGTGTTTATTTTTATTCATTGTAAAATGTATTGCAAATAAAAATATGATTTTTTGCTTTGACAATATCTTTTAATAATACTTAAATTATAATTGCTAAAAAAAAACAAATTTTTCCAGTCCTCTAAAATGAAAATATAGTTTACCATAAAACTTGAGATGATTTAATTTGCCTTAAAAGTTTTCGTTTTGGTCCATGTAGTATTTTCCAAAATTATTTTGGTTAGCCAGTTAGCTAATCTTATATGCAGTATGACTGCAAACAAGTTTTTGCAACGAAAAAATGAAACATACAAGTCTTATTTGTATTAACACGTGTATATTATAATGATCGTTAGTTTTGTGTTTAATCCTCCTTCAATTATAAACGATGACCGATGATTTGACTGTGCAACATTCGTAGATTGCTTGGAACAAAAAAATATGACTTTAAGTTAACATAGTAACTATCTGTTTATTGTCGTTACCTCAGTTTGATCACCTGGATAAAAGCATTTTCAATCCGATTGTACATATTCTCTAGCTGAAATAAAACAAATGTCCTTTAATTTATATCAAATTTAAGTAACATTAAAAGTTTATGTTTTTCAAATAGAATCAAATAACAAATGTCAGCGTATTTGATTTACTATAGTGCTTTTGTTCTTTTCCACTTAGAAATAGGTTAACTATAATAAAAATACAAACCATTTTCTGTGCCTCATACTTGTAAAACGCCATATTCTCTTTAAGCGTTGGTGGTGTAATGTCTATATCAATCGTGAGATTTACTTGTAATTTAATTGATTGATTTTCTGAAACATTTAAAAAAAACAAAGCAAGAAAGATCAATTAAGAAAAGTGCATTTATTTGCAAACCATGAACAAAAAAGAACAAGCTGAGGTCATATAAAGACATAAACAATGATCTCATTAATAAGAAAACTACCAATTAAGATCAGAAGTAGAAGAACTTATTGGACAAAGGTCATTCAATTATAATCAATTGCACTAATTTTTATTCTAATTGAATACAATATTTTTGTTCCATGCGAGGAATGAGCAAAATTTATACACACACACACACACACACACACACACACACACACACACACACACATATATATATATAATCACTTTACTTTACTTTAACAGAAACAAGTTCTTTACAACGTCAAACGAAACACGCAAATTATACAAGAGAATACAAACACATATTTTGACCAATAATTAACATTCAAGTTTAAACTGGGACTGAAAAAAATGTCCATTGATCACATTTGTCATATAGCTTTAAAACGTCTTTCATGATTGTCATTATCCACGTTTAATTCCAAATATGATGCAAAGTCATTAGAAAATATGACATCCTCATATTCTCTTATATGTGTTGAAGAATTGCTAGTTTGCTATATTTACATTTAACATAGAATTTATAATTCGAAGAAACTCTGCATATTGTTTTGAAATTTTTAATTTTTACAGAAAAAGACAACACTAAATCAAATGGCTTTAAGTAATTTTTCAACAGTCAATTATTTTACATTGTGCGAGACTTCACTAAATTCCAAAAGTCTAATCTAAAAATCTTAAGGTAAAAAAACAACAATAAAATTAGATATAATGAAATGAGAAGCTTAAACCGTTCGATGAAAAAATATACTTTTTGTTTCTATAAATGATCACTTTACTTACTAACAGAACGTTTGGTAAGTTATTTTAAAATGAACGGGTTTCTTTTTTATTCAGTAATTAAAGCGTTTTCAGCTTAAAATTTTGCAATTTATATTTCAAGAACCAGAAACTTCAAATATTTGGTCAGTGACACTACCTTTATACAGATCAAATAATATTACGGTATGCCTAAATAAACTACTATTGAACAAACAAGTGATAGCTATAAGCAAATGGAGATATTCCTAATTTGATTTAATTCGTTTCTTTGTTTGATGATTTTATACTGACCTGGGATAGTGTTCTTTCCTGTTAAATGTGTCTCTGTAACATATTTACTTGGGAGTTTATTTGCCTGTGTTGTTTGAAGAGTTATACTAGCAGTTTCTATAAAATAAACAAAAACGTTATTTCTAAGTTTTAATTAATAGAGTCCTTATTAATTTTTTATATAAAAAAGAAAACTTGTTTTAACTGTTAATTTAAAAAGATCTAAATCACACATTCAAAAATAAATGTTATATTATACATTCTTATTTCATGACAAGAAAAAATGTGTTTAAACGACCAAAAATAAAAAAATACCACCTGTCCTTCAGAAAAAAAAATAAACAAGTGGCTCGATAGGTGTTAACAATTTTAATATATTTTTTTCTATCATTAACCATGTCCCTGATGTCTTGCGCCTTTTTTAAATTCATGTTTTTCACATACGTTTCGTTCTTTGATTATATATGATGTTGCTAATTAAACAATATATTCGATGTTCATCTAACTGTATACTGAACGCCCCACTGATATTTTAGTTAAGTGTTAGAGGATAGAACATAACGAATTTTATTACATGCTCGTTAAGAAGATTGTTTATTATAAAATATTAAATTGGTAAAGACAATAATATTAATTGCAAACTCACAAGAGAAAAATAATCGATAGCTTTGTTGGTAACAGTAACAAACGTACTCTAATGCGTGTAAGATGTAATTACATTTTTAACTTATGATCAATTTCATATAAATATAAGGTTGCAATGCATGCAGAATGTCACTGATGTAGTACATAATATGTCACAAGATAGCATAGCTTGAACATAAAACATAAACGTTTTTATATTTGATGGAGTAATGTCAAATTTGATACAAATAACTAAAAAAACTTTCACGTAAAAATTTTCAACCCTAAATGTTTTATTACTGGTGTAGAATATACCTGGACAGTAAAACATTTTTAAAGGCAAATTTTATGTAAAGATTTGCCCTTAAACAAATTGCTACAAACTAAAATTCTTCATTGCAAAAATCCGTAGAGCATGATTTTTTTGCCTTTGTTTCTACCAAGATGTGACTCCTATCAGGGACAACTTTATGTCATAGAAAATAAGTATTTAAAGTTTCACTGCATTCCATTGCTTTCCACGACTTTTGGTGTCTTGATTTCAGAAAAATAAAGTTTCTTTCAAATTAACTGCGAAAGTCACTGAACCGAGAAAAATATGACTCGATGACCTTCTTATTTATTCACCAAAAATAAGACACATTGACTTGCTTGTTTAATCATCGGTTAAAGCAAATTGTACATATTAACATTCCTTATTACAAACTAACAGAACATTACATTATAATCTCCATAGCCATTTAAACTAATGAGGTATTTCTAATAGTTTTATCACATTTAATCATATCATTTTTTAGATATAATGATTACAAAAAAATGTTCAGGAACACTTTAAATTATCAGGCAAAAAATAACACGCATTTGGGTATAAAACTTCGCCAACATCACTACATTTTTGCAACATTAACTCGTACATAAAATCAAGGTCCACATTGTAAAATTGAGTACAGCATTACGATGTACTTTATTGCCTTGTTTTTCAACCAATAAAATGTAATCCAAAAATCAGTTATGTAAAAAATAAATTGTAGCGCGTTATGAAAAAGTTTGCACACCGTTTTCCATGTTATGAATCAATAAACTTGTTAAAAACACACGTTATTACTTATAATTTAATTTTAAACACTTAAACTAAAACATAAAACAATGTTTGTTTCATTTTTCTTGATTTTTTCTAGTTGAAATGAAATTTCCTCCGCGTTGGAACTATCATCAACAAACAGTTTCAGCCAATGAAATGGAAAAAGTCATACGTCTTCACGTTTCACGTTGCTATGGTTGCGTAGTTTATTTGAGTATATATAAAACAAATACCAGTCAAACTTCGATGCGCCAGATGTGCACATCCCGGAAATCCACTCCTCATCAGTGACACTAAGACCGAAAAGTTTGATAGATAAAAAACATAAGCCAAACAGTTAAAAATAATGAAAAAATTGCGCGAGTTTACGTTAATTTTTTATTACAGTATGATATAACCGAATTAATACATTAAATATTATTGATCTACGCTTTAAAAACATATGGCGGAGAAGTAAGTAATGAACTTATTATTTTTATTATTATCATTATTAGGATACGTGAAAAAGGAGATGGTTAAATCAATAACTCGCTCTATCACCCAAACTACGTTTGATTTCAAGGTTGCGATACAGGCTAGAGCTAGTAAAATATATGTAACAAATTCGAAACGACATTTAAGCTACTATTTTTGCAAATAAAAAACAAAGCAACATAGAAAACAACACTGCAGTATTTTTCATTTCACATTTTAATGATATGATGGCCTAATTTATTACTTAAACTGTTAAAATCAACCATTTTATTTCATTCTTGATTAGGTAAAAAGTCTAGCTAAATAAACGAGTATTTAGAAATACCATGAGATTTCAAAAATAAATGCATTTAAGGCTTTGGAACTAGTACGAAATTGTATCATGTTATAATTAAAATAAAACAAACATACCAGTCCTTGTCCATATCGCAATCCAAAAAACAAAGTAAAAACTTTGCAAACTGGCAAAATATGTTATACACGTGAATTTCTACAAAGGAAGTGAGGCCGGGTGCTTTTTTCTACGTCGTCTAGCACAATACAAATATCAAAATTATACTCTTTGCATATCAAACATCACAATTGTTGATTAACTTTTTATCTAGTATTCCGAAACAAATTTTTGCTGTTCTACCGTGATGGTCACTTATATTAAAGAACACAAGAATTTAATGGAAAACACCAAAATACATTAGCAAGAATAGTTTTGGGGGTTGAATAAAGTAGCATTGTAACTGTGAAAACGCGACTATGTCAGTGTACAAGATATTTTGTAGTTATATTCAGAGAACTTTATTATTTGTCGCCATTTGAAATGATTTTGAATATACAACACATAATTGTAAATAAATTTTTATTTGTCGTCAATACCTTTGCATGTCTTTCCATTGTGCATGTCCAAATAATAACCAGGGTTACATGAACAGTTATATCCAGGTGTAAGATCAGTACATATTTGATCACAAACGTTATCATTTTCACACTCGTTTATATCTGTAAAATTTATTACATTTGAAACGCTCTTAAACAATTAAAAAAAACAAATATAAATAAATATAAAATATATAATGTAATTTAATTAAATACACGATCAATAAAAATATTAAAAATAGCAAAAATGGCTAAAACATTGTATTTATACAAGTTCCTGTGTTGCATGTAAAATGATCACCGTATGGCTATAAAATACCGAACTAGATGAAGAAGTAATTTTTAAAAAATGTTACTTAAAACCCTTAAGTTATAGGAAAATAAAACACAAACATACCAGTGCTTGTCAAAATCACAATCCCAAAAACAAAGTAAAAACTTTGAAAGCTGGCAAATTTAGTTTTACCAGTGAATTTCCATCAAGGATTTAAGGCTGGGTGCTCCGGAAGGGTGAGCATCGCCTGCCTGTCTAGCTAGCTACACCCGTCACGTGCAAGTCAATTTTTAAATGAAGGGAACAAGGAACAAGAATCTATGGTAAGTCAAATAAAATATATCCAGTATCAGTTTGGATACAGTGACTATATATATATATATATATATATATATATATATATATATATATATATATATATATATATATATATATATATATATATATATATACAGTTGAATCTCGTTATATATATATATATATATATATATATATATATATATATATATATATATATATATATATATATATAAATGCGTGGGTGTGTGTGTGGGTGTGTGTGTGTGCGTGTGTGTTACAAAAGAATTTAAATTAAGTGAGTAGTTTCTACTTTTTATTATACAATGGTTCATATTTACTGTCACACGTAATTCCATCCTTATTAAGCATATAGCCCTGTCTGCACGAACATTTTTCTTTTCCACCATGAACAGCACAAAAATGGCTGCAAATATTTGGAGATGAACATGTCTTTTTAACTGTAGGAACAAAACGTAATTTATTTTAATTTTTTAATAAAATTGTATTTGAAGTATTCTCTGTTCTACGATTTTTTTTTAATTTCACGAAGAGAGAGTCAATTTTATTATGAAATCCAGCAATAAAAAATTTAAGATGTTTCGATTTGTATATAGCTTTCAGAGGGTATTAATATCATACGTACTTTTTTTTTACTTTATTTACATTTCAAAGATAAATATATCATAAGATGCTTTCGAAACAATATCAGCCAACCAGACAAGGCGAAGACTAAAGGAAAACCTTCTGTATTTTAGTTGCGCAAAATGATTCCATCATAATGTCTTAGATATATGATTAACTTTGTTCATATACTTTTATCCATAATTTCCTTTATTCCTAAATTTCAAATCAAGCTGGGTACAAATAGTAACGATAACTGTGGTTATAGTAATGGTCAAATAAGAAAGGAAAAGTTTAGCCAGTATGATAGAAATAGTAGGCCTTTTTATCCTTTCTTAATGAGTGGAAATGACAGATTCAAATAGAGCCAAGAATTTTTTTAGATTTTTGCAAGCTCTCACCAAAACATGAATTCCTGGTTGTTGTATTCAGTGAATAACCGTCGTTGCACAAACACTGAAAGCTTCCTATTGTGTTTTTACAAATGTGGTCACAGTTGTGTCTTCCAGTTTGGCATTCCTCTATATCTGAATTAGACATTAGAAATCGGCAGTACATGTGTAATACAGTTTATAAAATTATAAACAAGAGGCCCATGGGCCTTTACGCTCACTTGAGAATATGCCCAAAATTGTTTGCAAAGTGCAATAGACAATATATTAATCAAAATTTAACTGGTATTTGTGATATATATTTACTACCCCTGAGTTGTTACCGCTGCTGGTGGAGTCCGAGGGTATCCATAACTCGGTAGGCAGTACTTTATGCGGTCAAAAAATGTACCATTTAGCAAACTTTTCAGCCGTCTTAAATTTTGAAATTTATTCAACACTAAGGTTTGTTCCCTTATGCAAAGCTTTCTTTAGCTGGATTTGGATTTATATAAATTTGGAACTTTAGATTCATTGATTTTCATTTTCAACTGTTTGGCTTATGTTTTATCTATGACACTTTTCGGTCTTAGTGTCACCGATGATGAATTTCCGAAATGTGAACATCTGGCACATTAAAATTCAACTGGTATTTGTGTTATATATTTTCAAAAACTTTTATCGTTTTCTCACGATTAGAACTGCTACAATACTTTATCAGAAATATCTAGTCACATTTTATCTAAAAGTAGCTAATATTCATGTAGTAACATAGTACAATGAATAAGTTCGAAATCATATACTTATGCAGCTATGTCCTGGACCTTTGAACCTGTGACCTTGAACCATATATTAAACTGATAGTCACGTCAATACATACAATATTCTAATATACATGCCTATACAAATGTTAATAGTTTTAACACGTAATTAACAATTCCGGTCTTACAGCTGTGTCATTTACGTATGGCCTTCAATCATATATCAAAATGATCGTCATGTCAATACCTAAAATATTCTTATATACATGCCTATACACAATGTTAATAGTTTTCAGGATAAGAAGCAATTTCAGTCTTCTTATGAAGAAATGACCTTGTCCTTTACACGTATGAGCTTGAGCCATATGTTAGAATGATCGTCATATCAATACCTACACTTATTCTAATAAAAATGCCTATACAGAGATTTAATGGTTTTCAAGATAAATAATATTTTTGATCTGCTTATGCAGCTATGACCTTGAACTTTGAATATATTACCTTAAATCATATATTATATATATACATGCATGTACCAAAAGTTAAAAGTTTTCAAGATAATTAACAATTCTTCTTATGCAACTATACCTTGACTTTTCAATCTATGACCGTGAATCATATATCAAAATGATCGATATATCAATGCCTACAATCTTCAAATATACATTCCTACTCAAAAAATTATAATTTTCAAGATCATTAGAATCTCCAGTATTCTTTTGTAGCTTTGACCTTGACCTTGGAATCTAAGACCTTGAATCATATGTCCACATGATCGACAAATCGTTTTTCAGATATATTGAAAATTGTTTTTAATTTTTAGCAATTTTCCACCTAAGTGCTTTGCTTTGTCCTCATTTTGAGCTCCATGGCTACGATTTGCACAAATCGGATACTGGATGACCTAAACATATTATAAATGAAAAAACTAAGGTATATCTATTTTACATTCAGGGGAAAAGATTTTTAAAGTTTTTTCTTTTTCCCTTTTATGAGGCTCCAAGGGGATTTAACTTCTTCGTCTGAAAGAACTTGACCCAGGCGTGATGATAAGTGAGTTTCATTAAATTTGGCAGAGTGGTTTTGGAGGAGAAGATTAAAATTTAAAAGTTTATGCGAGACGGACGAAAATGGATAGAAATAGCTCATCTGAGCTTTCAGCTCAGGTAAGCTAAAACAAAAATGTCAATGATCACTAAGCATTAATTGATATTATTGTTTCAACCTTTGTGAAATAACCTACTTTTTTTATAAAAATTGATATATATTTTATAAAAAAAAGAAATTCAACATTGCTTCCAACAATTAATTTTACATCGTTTGTTCATATCATCATCGCCATAGCACAACAGTTTAAGCTTTTTGAAGGTTAAAACAACAGTTTCAGTGGTCGACTTTTAATATTCTTATACAATTAAAAGTTAAACTGTAAAATTGTAAAGGTTTATCTCGTAAGTTTTAATTTAGTTTCTAATGAGAATTCACTGTCCTTAAATGCCTAAATATTCGGCTGCAAGACTGCAATTTAAGCACTTATAAAGGTGATACAAAATAAAGTTAAAAGGTCCTCTGGACATCTTCGTATAATTAACTCTTGGCATGAAAGAAACATTGTAAGAGAATCAATATTCAATTCAAAGAGATTTCTATTTTCTGTATTTTAAAAAGAATCCATTCACATGTACTAAAGAAAAATAAATTTTAAAAAAATTAAAAGATTAAAAAAAATCTTAAACATTTGGTAATACATATAGTTCTAGTTATAGCATACACATTCACGAAAATAAGACTTAATTCAAAGAATCAAATTAAACTTTAGTGCTTACCTAAGGTGTCTAAAATGAATCACAACAATAATAAAAACTAGGATTTTTTTAACAATTTAAATTTCATAGGGTTACACACCTTTACATTTGCCATTGTCGGTCAAATAAAATCCAGGAAAGCAACTGCAGTTATATCCTCCATCAAAATCGCTGCAAATCTGCTCACAATTACTCTTATTTGTTTTGCACTCATCAATGTCTGAAATCCATGGTATTTTTTCATTAAAAATAGTTATTTTAAAAATGTAAAATTGCCCCAATGCTCAATTGTGAAATATGTTGAACAGTTTGCTCTTCAAAAATTGTTGTCACAATTAAAAAGAGTTTAAATCCCCATAGAAAACAATGAACAACACAGAACTCAAAATTTAAAACCTAGCAACAAAATGAACTCTTTTTCGCCCTGTGAGATATCCCAAAGACTCATAAAATTAATGTTTATATGAAAACTAAAACTAAATCATTCAGTTTTTGTCCGTCTTCAAATTAAAAGGCAGTTAAACAAATTTTTAATATGTATATTGATAATTTTTTTTCATTTTAAAAGTAAATTAACTTATTTCGAATTTAATCCCTGAGTGAATTAAGACATATGACACATCAAAATTAAGCAGGTCGTATTGTTCAATATAAAACCATCAATTACTATTTGAGTATTTTTTAAGATTATTACTCGGAATGTTGGTATAGTATCTAATGACCAGGACCTTAATGTTTTTGGAACAAATTTTACAATAAACCATTACGCATTAACAATATTTAAACATCGTACAATAACTCATAAAAATTAATCATATTATTTAACTTACTAGTACATTTGGATGATATCTTTGAATACCCCTGATGACACTTGCAGAGGAATGACCCTGGAATATTTTTGCAGTATTCTAGTTGTTTATCACAGGGATTATCGGCGCATTCGTCTACATCGTTCTCACAGTGAGCCCCATTATAACCAATTTGGCATACACAACCTTTTGTACTGTCACAAGACACTGCTCCGGGAGCACAATTACATTCGTTCTTGCAGTTTGGTCCCCAACCTATGCCATTGCATTCTAAATAAACGTTAATTTGTGATAATTTAGAAAGGTAAAGCAACTTATTTATACTAAAGTGCTTTCTTAAACATAGTTTTTATGATAAAAAAATTATATTAGTGCTACTACTTTGGTGGTCTTTTTATTTCTAAATTATCAACAAAATTGGCCATACCAATGAAAAAGTTTCTAGAAAATTAATCATTTCGTTAGAAATATAAAAGAAATGACAAAATTGTCGGAGAAAACTGAAATAGTTTATTTTTTCATTATAAATTGTAGACCGAAGGTTGTAATAATTTGTCTTATAATAATTTGTCTTTAAAAACCTTTACTTTTGAATCATGTTATAATTATAGCATCGGTATTTCAAATATCTTGTGATCCATGCTCTGGGTAACATAAAATAACTTTTTTTACAAGAAATAAACGGCTTCTGAAACTCTGTGTGTGTGTGTTCTTTTTTTTATCATTTATTTTTCTTTGGTTTAGTAGTGTTTTAAAAATTCATTTGCCGGAAATTTTTCTTTAATAAACGAAAAGTATACATAAGTAACCTTTACAAGTTCTTCCGTCGTTTTCAAGACGGAATCCATATGGACACGAACATGTATATCCTCTTTCGATATTACTACAGCGGTCCTTAAAACTACATTTGTTTGTTCGGTTGTTCAAACATTCGTCAATATCTACAATGCAAAGAATTGTCATCAGTTCAAGATCAAATCGCAATCACTAGTGCAAATTAAATCGTAAGAAAAACAAGTAATTCATGAGCAGTTTGCATCGCTGCATAAAGTTTCCGTAGTGAAAACAAGCTCTATGATACCGCATTAATTGTAGAACAAATACACCATAAGCAGTAAAAGCATGTTAATTTATACATAAAAATGACAAGTTGACAATAGAAAAATTGCAGTCATCACGTTTGCTATAAACTCAATCTACATATACTAAATTCAGCATTAGCAACTTCATAGAAAAATAAACATTTAAATTTTCGGACTCTTAAGTACACGCTTTTTTTCCAAAAGATTCCCTGATAATTAAAAAATTATCTTTTTATATCTCACCTTTACATGTTTTCCTGTCTGAATCTAGCTCGGACCAAGATGGGCAGAAACACGTAGAAATGCCATTTTTAAATGTACAGGAGTAGCTGCAGTTAAGAGATGGACAATGATCGTAGTCCGACACTGAAAACACATCATTTTAAAATTATTAACCACATTTAGTAATGAGACCTTTTACTAAAACTCATCAAAATACTTCATAAATCTAACCGAAACCTAAGCATTAATTGATAAATTAATTTATATTATTATGTATTAAATTTAATTAAGTCAAATAAGATGTTTGGGTCTAATTGCATAATATTAATTTCTAATTTCTGATCAGTTCTTTACAATGCGATTATTTTTATTTAATTTAAATCACATATTATTACTTTTTTTGCAGTGTGACCTGTCGTCCATTATCGAAAAACCATTTAGACATTGACACTGGTAACTTCCCTCATTATTTATACATATTTGCTCACATGGATGACCTATAGAACATTCGTCTATATCTGAAACATCAAGATTAAAATGTTAAACTTGGTATCTGAAAAAACAAAAGAAACCACAAATTTATTAAACTAAATAAATACATGTTAAACATGTAGAACGCAGAAAATTCTTTCGTATAAATTAAAATCTTAAAAACGTAATTTACCATAGAAGAACTTAAACTACAATATTTGTTAATAAACGAAAATTAGCAGAAACTACGAGAAAAAAGAACATTTTTAAAGCAAAGAAGAACATATACATATAGAGAAGTGCATTTTTACACGCATTCCATAAAATGTTGATATATTTTTGATAAACGACAAGCACTCTTCTGATACTTCTAAGCTTTAGCTTAGAGTATTATATTGCAAACCGAACATATTAAAAATTACCCTCAGTATACTAGTTAAAACATAAAAGTTTTTTGCACATATATAGTGTGATATTGATGTATGACGTCCTTGTTATCAAAACACACGAATGTTTAGTTTCCAAACGTATTTTTTTAAAGTAAACATACTTATATTGATCAGAACCATTCATGTACATATAACACAATACCTTTGCATTTATATAAACCATCATGGAAATATCCTGGATTACAAACACATGTAAAGTTTCCAATTGTGTCCACACACGTTGTTGTCTTTTCATCGCATTGATTTAACGTTATATCATTGCATTCATTGATGTCTGAAGTAGCAAGAAAATTAAAAAAAATATATTGAGCCATATTAAAGACAAGCCTCCAGTTTTTCTACAATACCTTCTGTGATATAATGGCAACGTAACTAGGAATATAACAACATATAATAAAACAACTTTTAAAAAACAAATAATTCTTTAACTAAACGTTTGATGGAACTAGGTTAAAGAATATTATCAAAGAGAATGGCAAATGAATGTACTTTGAAGGCTCTTGTAATAATTTTAAGATTAAAAAGTGGAAAAGAAAAAATAAAAAAACTTATTGTTAAATTTTAAGACAACTTTTTTATATTAAAAAGTCGTAAACTAAACATAAAGACAAAAACTGTGATAATGTAATACCTGATATATCTTTTGAAATTTCTTAAAACCATTAAAGTATGAAATATTTCATAAGTTTGCTTTAGTCGAATCAATTGCCATAATTCACAGTGTACATAAAAATAAAATACATGGCTCTGGTTTCACAATCATTCCTTAACGATTTTTTAAACTTAAATCTTGAAAATTTAAAATCTGAATAATTTAGTTAATTGTTAAGATATTCAGAAATTTAACGTGTCATTTTGAAGATCAATTTAATCTTTTAACATCTGTATTTAGTTGTATCACAAATGTGTATTTGTAGTTTAAAAAGAAATTCCCATAATATGCCAAATTTAAGTTAAGGAAAATCTTAAATAGGGAATGATTGTGAAACCGGGGCATGGTAACTTATATGGAAACACGACCAACAAATGAACTTACAACATTTGTGATATTGTTTTGAAATACTCACTTTTGCATATTTTGTTTTCTTCATAGTAACCGTCTTTACATCGACAGTCATAAGAACCATATGTATTAAGGCATGTTTTATACGGATCATTGCATATCCCAGTAATTTTACATTCGTTTACATCTTGGTCGCATTTACTTCCAGAAAACCCTGCATCACATTGACAACCAAATACTGGATCACATTCTCCATTGACACAGTTACAATAATTGGCACAATTTATACCCCATTTTCTAATTTCACATTCTGATAAAATAAACAAGAATAAAAAACGTTTTAGTTAATCGCTAAAAAGAACAAATTAGATTTTATTTCGAATTTGTTTCAAGACTATAGAATATCTATTTATTTTAAAATGTTTTCTTTCATCAAAAGATCCCCGTCTCGAGGCCAATAAGTATTTTTTCGTGAACTGAACTTTATAATGAAGAACAATGCAAGAAACGCATTGACCAATTCTCACAAAATGAACATATCATAGGCTTAAGACCCTAAAAAGCCAAGTTACGTCGGGTTTTTTTTTTAAATCTAAATATAGCCATCGGGGAAAAAATTTTTGAAATATTTTTTGCACCCCGAGGTCTTGTTCAAGTTCTGATATTCATCTTAATTGCTCTGGCCCAAGGATATTTCTGACAATTGTTCAGATAAATATGCCCCAGTAGTTTCAAAGTAGAAGTTAAAATGTGTTAATGACGCAAACAAGACAATATACAGAGAACTAAATTTTTATTGTAATAGCAGTTCCATACAATGAATTTATCTGCTAATTTTTTACAGTAAGATTGTGTGTTATCAAAAAAGTGAAACGTGATATATTACTATAGTTGAGTTGTGTTGAGTAATGGTGTTTCACGTCCCAGTCAAGAATATTTCACTTATATCGAGACCTCGCCAGCTATAGGCGAAAGTGCAGAAATGTTTTGCCTGTGCGTTGCGCTGATGGCACCATACAGCAGGGGACTTCGTTTATTTTAAGTTCCCATCGAAAAGAACCGTGACCTTTCATTTCGTAATGCCGATTGCTTGGCGAAAGAACAGTCACTACCAACTTTCAAGTCTTGGGTCAGACCCGGCCGGGGTTCGAACCTACGACCTTTCACTTACGGAGCGAGCACTTTACCACTTGAGCTAGCGCATAGATATAGATACAGACAAAGCTCTAATCTAATCTTCACGGTTTACCAATTCAGAATTCTTACACTATGACATCGTTGAGATGTCGCCTCCGTAAAGTGATAATCAATTACAGCGGCTCTTTGTTTTGTTTAGAGTAAAGTAGTCTTCAAATTAATATAGTCGTTGAATCAACCGAGTCAATGTTTCGGACAGATTTAGTTTTAATATAGTCATATATAAGATTGCGAATGCTAATATGTACTAATATTACTTAATTATAAAAGGAAAATCAAAATTAGTATATTTTAAGAATAATAATGTTTCATTTTATCATGACATATCCAAGTTACCTCTACAGGAAAAACCGTCAGTATCTAACATGAAACCCGCATGGCAGGAACATACAAAACCTCCTTTGGTGTTGTTGCATTTGTGCTGACATATTCGATTGGTACATTCATCGTCATCTGCAGGATAATTTGATTTGATAACTAATAAATGTGTTGTTGGTTTAAAAGAAGCAATGACAAAAAATATAAACATAATAGTTAAGTTTGAATAAATCTTTAACATTTTTAACAAAATTTAAACAAAAAGTATGAAAATAATAATGGTACACCCTTCATGTATACTTTACAATACATTTATAAATATTGTTGCCATTCACAAGACGAAATATCATCTTTAAGCTAGCTTAAAGGTGGCTTAAAGATGGCTAAAATATGTCTTTAAGCCACCTTTAAGCTATCTTTAAGTTGCTTAAAGATGTCTTTAAGCCATTTTTAGGTTTGGCTTAAAGATGGCTTAATGGCACTGAAATTTTAAGCCATCTTTAAGCCATCTTTAAGCCATCTTTAAGCACAGAAAAATTATTATTGGCAGAAATGAATATTTATTGCTTAATTTATTACTTTATTTATTTAAGAAGTAAAAAAATATTTGTTTTTATTTATAAAAAAAATTTATTTAAAAAAATTATACAAAATGATATTAAAAAAAAATATGATTTAATTTTGGCTTAATGACACTGAAATTTTAAACCATTTTTAAGCCACCTTTAAGCCATCTTTAAGCACAGAAAAATTATTATTGGTAGAAATGAATATTTATTGCTTAATTTATTACTTTATTTATTTAAGAAGTAAAAAAATATTTGTTTTTATTTATAAAAAAAATTTATTTAAAAAAATTATACAAAATGATATTTAAAAAAAATATGATCCAATTTTTTACTGTCCTATATATTTTCAAATGTTTTTATTTTTAAAAAAATATTTCTTTTATTTTAAAAAAAATTATACAAAATAATATTTTTAAAAAGATTATAATTCATATGTTTTTTATTTTCCTGTATATTTTTTACATGAAAAAGTTATATTTCATTATTTATTTATATTACTTTTTGATTTATATTTATTTATTTATTTTTAAATTTATTTTGTCATTATTATCTTTGTTAATTACATCACAATATATCATAACTCAATGTGTTACATCTTACCTATATCACTTGTCCTGAGCGGGGCTGGAACTCACTATCCTTTGGTTGCCAGGCACTGCATCCTTATCCGTTAGGCCACGGGGTAGGATGTATATGCAGGGACAAATGATTTATATAAACCTAAGGAAATGTGATCATGTGATTATTTCTTAAAATCACAGATTTTGAATAGAAAATATGCAAGTTTATGTAACTTTACTCCGTTTTTAATATTTCATTTTATATATAATGATAATTTTTTTAAAGAATAAATTAATCAATCTTTTATTCTAAAGAAAAATAAATCAATTATATATCAAAGGAAGGCAGGAATTCAAACCTCACCTGTAATATACTTATTTATCTGACTGACAAAATCAGTTAGTTAGATTGTAAATTCAACAAATAGTTATTTTTAGACATTAATATGAATTTGTAGAACCCTAATCTAAGTACACTTCTGATGTTGAAATTGTTTTATTCATTTTTGATACAGAAAAAAGTTTTTGAGACTATTTTGTAAATTGAATTTGTTGATAATTAAAAATTCTAATTTAGTTTTTAATTTAAATAAATAATAATATTGGATACACAGATACTTTTCAAGACAAATAAAAATATTTTAAAAAATTAGAAATAAATATATTAAATAACCTATCTCTAATAAGGAAGAAAAAAGAACGAATGAAGCAAAATAAACTCGATATTTATGACAGCAAAGATTGTGAATTAATCAGAGATAGCTTTTACGTTGTATAAAAGAGAGAGAGAGAGAGAGGGGTGGGGGGGGTTATGCCCTGTCAAATTATAACTTTATACACTTCTCTCGGTGGGGGGTTATAACAGGGATCGAAGAAACTGAAATGTTCATAGAAAACTACCGAAAAGCGGCACGCAAACTGACAAATATTTTCAAACATTTTAATGTCGTCATAATGTAATCTTTGTGATTTCATAAATTCATAAATTTATAATATAAGACCGATGCAAGTCAAGATTCTTTCAGTTTTTTCGAGGCGGTCAGTTCTGGGATGGTGGAGGAAACCGGAGTACCCGGAGAAAACTACCGACCTTCGGCAAGCGAACTGACAAACTTTCTCAAACGAGGATCTGTCCCGAGTGGGATTCGAACCCAGGCGGTGAGAGGCTTGGCATAAAGAGAGAGAGAGAGAGAGAGAGAGAGAGAGAGAGAGAGAGAGAGATATGTATAATGGGATACCGAAATATAAAGAAACAACAGTAAAGAGAAATAATATTTATAAATAGCTTATAAGCTATAGATTAATATTTATGTTAAAAAAAGTGTCCTCGAATTATTATCAAATTGATATGTATAAGCGATTGTTAAATAATAATAATTACTAATCACGGGCCTGAATCTTTTGATGCAGATTTCAAACAAGTTCCAGGACGGTTTAACCATGATCCTATTTTCACCCTACCCGCTTAAAGTTATCAATTTCCAATAAAAGAAATTGAAATGGTAATAAACGTATGTTGAACATGTTGAAATGAAGGGTATTAATGTAGCGTTCACAGTCCTGTCGTGCATTTTTAATGTTTTAATTCTTATGTGTTTTTTTTTAAATATTTATTTTGAATTTTTAATGTCTTGAATTTATGTGTCATGTACACAATTGCTTGGACTGATTATCGAGAAAGAATTACCATTTCTGTGTTAAATATTATTCCAATGTAAAAAAAACCTTTTATAGCCATGTATTTAGGTTCAAAATAGCAGGTCATTCATGGTTAATTGATTGTATTATGAATTTACTTGAAGTATTTTGTTTCCGAGAGAAACTGCAGATTTATAAAAAGTTTGAGAATCAATCATCCATGAATAAAACACTTACAAATTATCCCATCAAACAAATCGGTTATTACCGATCTTTTCAAGGTACACTACACCTATCATTTTCAGTCCTATATGTTAATTAATTAATACTTTAGTACTTCTGGCAAAGAATTAACAAATACTTCGGCTAGATAAATAACGTTTGATCTTTCATTCATTCATCTATCCGTCTATCATTTCATTATTTATATCACTATTTATTTATCCAACCATCCATTCAATTTTATTTATTTATTTATTTATTTATTTATTTATTTATTTATTCATCCATCCATCCATCCATCCAACCATCCATCCATCGTTATTTATTTATTTTATCATTTATCCATTCTTTATTTATTTAAATAAATTATTTATTTACTAAATCAAAACAACATTTCGTTGCTTAATTCATTTATTACTTCATTTTATTTATTTGTTTATTTATTTATCTATCTATCAAACCAACCACCTCTTATTTCCTTCCTTCTCTCCTTTTTTCTTTATTTTCTTTCTGGCTCTTTTTCTTTATTGATTTATCCATCCATCCATCAATTCACCGACTATCCTTTATTTATTTATTTATTTATTTATTTATCCATTCATCCATCCATGCATTCAACCATCCATCCATCCGTTATATATTTATTTAACAATTTATTCGTCTTTTATTATTATAATTAAATTATTGATTTATATATTTATTCAATCAACTATCCATTCTTTTCTTCTCTCCTTTTCTCCTCTCTTTCCTTATTTTCTTATTAATTTATCCATCCATCCATTCAACTATCCATCCTTTATTTATTTATTTATTTATCCATTCATCCATCCATGCATGCATTCAACCATCCATCCACCCTCTGAATTTATTTAATCATTTATCCATTTTTTATTATTTAATTGAAATATTTATTTATTTATTTATTTATTTATTCAACCACCCACCCACCCATTCTTTTCTTTTTCCCCCTTTTTTCTTTCTTTCTATATCGATTTATCTATCCATCCGTACATCCATTCATTAAAGTATCCATCCTTTATTTATCTATCTATTTATTTATTTTTAATTAAATTACGTATTATTCAATTCGTTTTTTTTAAAATTTAATTCATTTCTAATTATTTATTGACTTCAATAAATTATATGATGTTTCCGAGTAAAATTATATTTTACCGAGTCGATCAAACAAATCACTTGTAAACTATCTACTTGCATATCAAACCAGATTCATTTTGTTTTCCGTTATTTGTATAATCCGTTACATAGTTAACTGCATAAATACTACTTGCACTGAACTAGATAATACATTGGTTATCAAAACAAGTTACTTACCTGTATTGTGCCATGTTTAAATATATGTCAGTGTTTGATTTTATTCCAAATCCGATTTTTTAATTTATTAATTAACTTATTTATTTATTTATTTATTTGTTTGTTTCCTTTTTATTTCTGATTTCTGTTTTAAAAAGACCTTTAAATGGTTCACAGATTTATGTTTTAATATCATTTAATACCATCTTTAAGCCATCTTTAAGCCAAATTGTGTAAAGGAGCTTAAAATTTCAGTGCCATTAAGCCATCTTAAAGCCAGTCTTAAAGATGGCAGTGTCTTTAATTCATCTTTAAGCCAACTTTAAGCATCTTTACGCGCATCTTTAAGCATCTTTAAGCTCGGCTTAAAGGTGCTTAAAGATGCGATTCCGTCTTGTGATTTATAACGTTTTTTCTACCATAATCTCAAATTTGTTTTTGAATTTTATAATTTTATTTATTTATGGATTCTTTTGTGTAAAATTTTATTTTATTAAGCTGCATGCAATTTTCTGTGTTTTTGTGTGTTTTTTCTGTGTCACACTTCAATACATTTGATATATTTAAGCATTATCAGAAGCATATAATTCTACCTTCACAACTTCTCTCGTCAGACGATAAGTGAAACCCTTTTGGACATATGCAGTGGAACTTTCCTTCTTCATTTGTATCGCATGTATAACTGCATGAAAGGTCTTTGCAGAAATTTTCTTTACTTTCTGTTTAAAACAATGAAAACAGTGAAAGATTAGAATCAATAGATAATTTAAGCTTTACAGTAAAAAGTTCATAATTAATGGCAGAATGTAGCATTATAAAATGAATAAAATTACGATATTAAATAACTTCAATAATAATTTTTAAAGAACAACTCAGAAAGTAACAGTTAGCTTTTATATGTAAAATTATTATATTATCAATACTTTCCCCAGCAAAATAGTTTCGTCAAGGTATTTATTAAATTTTTATTTGACGTAAATTTTTTAACATCTAAAATTATAATTTAATATGATACTTGAACTTGCTATTTAATTCAGATATACATGATTTTTATAATATATCCGTACGTTTTGTGCATGTTTTGCTGTCGGAGTTAAGTGTATAGCCATGTACACAGGAACAATTATAGCTTCCGTCTGTGTTGGTACACAGCTGCTCGCAATCGTTTTTCATATCACATTCATTGATATCTAAAAATGACAAATTACAAGTTATATTTTATTTTAACAATCCAGGATCCAATCAAGCAATTTAAAAAAAAATCGAATTAAAGGCAAAAAACCAATATTAGGTGTGTGAAAGATCACTACATTTTATTCAAATGTGTAATAAAATTAAAATTTTACCTCAATTATTCTGTTTTTTTTTATTTGATTTATTTTTTTTTTTTTGAATAATTTTACTACAGTATTTTCGATTTCTTTGATTTAATAGCGTTTTTTTTTTTTTTTTTTTTTTTTTTTTTTTTTTTTTTTTTTTTTTTTTTTTTTGCACAATGCACAATCTGCTCGTGCTTTTTCTACTTTTGACTATTTCACACCATACATTTACTTAAAATGTTCCAATTTAAATACAACTATCATTATTACCAACTAAAATCAAAATCATTTGGTAATTTTTTTAAGAAAAATTAAAAAAGTTTTTAATAAATACTGGTGTTGTTTCCTTTGATTAGTATGTCAAACAACCAATAGTTTATGTTGCCTTTTGCTTACATTTCCTTATATTGTCAATACGAAAAATGATATTCCCGTTTTAAGAAAATTACCTCAAAAGTTTTTATCATTAAATAGAACTTTATCTTAATAGTTTCTTGCCTAGCATACTGAATAATAACGCTAAAAATAATAACGGTGAAGGGAACAAATCCTTTTTGTTCTCCTTTATGTACCTTTTAAATCTAATGTTCCTTAACTAGTTTCGTTTAACTATTTCTCTTCAGAAAATACTGATTTGTTAAAAGGCTACTAATATTCCTCACAAAATAAAACTTCCACTATTACGCTTATCAGCGGAACGTTTATCAAATTGTCTTCATATAAATTCTTATACCATATGAAATGATTTAAAGCTATGAGATTGTTCAATGCCACAAATCCACTTGCAGCAATTAGTACTTTTCCAAGACTTTATTACTTATAATAATCAATTATGAAAATTCTTTCAATTTTATATTTACGTTAAGGAAACAAAAATAAATTATAATATTTTTAGGACTTAAACCAAAGATAATATAAAATACACGTTTTTTGCCGTATATTGGTAATGCCTCACTGGTTCTTAAGAAAAAACTCAAAAATATGTTTAAATAAAAAAAAACATTCATGTAAATATAGTATTCTCCTCTTTTAAAGTAAGGTTACTTCTCACTTAAAGACAGAAGTAATAGTCACCTGAAGGCATCTGTAATATATAAATTTCAATGCTTGGATGATCCAAGTACTAACTATGTAGGTAATAGAAAAAAGATACCTTCAAAGACGAATAAATGAACATTTTAAAACAGGGAGTGCCATATTTAATCACACTGGAACTTATAAGACAGGTAAAAAATCCGGTATTACCAATGCATTCAAAACCCTTAATAAAGGTAAGACAGACTTTTGAGTTGGTGATCCTGGAGGCTTTACATATTAAACTTGACAAGTCCACTTTAAACAAACAATTAGCAGGAGATGGGACAACTTTCTTACTGAATGTGTTCCAATAACCCTTAGGCTATCGACTTAATTGTTTTTTTTTAATATATAATTGTAATCTACCTATAATTGTACTATGTAATTACATTGTATGATCTGTTTAATAATCGAATGTTTATATATATCTTGTCATGTAGTTTATCAGTTAGTTAAAATGTAAGCTTGATAAGGAATACTGAGTATTCGAAATATATTGCAATATGAAAAAACATGCTGCCGTTAGTTTTTATTTTATTACAAACAAAAATAAGTATGTTGTCTTTAAAGTGTTTGATGTGTTTCTAAATTATTTACATTTTTTACAAAAAAAATGGTGACATGGTCTTTAAACAAGCTAATAAGAGCAGTTTCTTTCTATATTACTTATATTTGTATAATATTGCCTTACCTATACATTTATACCCATCTGTCAATGTGAACCCTGTTTCACATCCACAAAAGAAACTTCCAATTGAATTAACACATTGTTGTGTACAAATATTACTTTCAGTTTCGCATTCGTCAATATCTAGAAAAACGAAGAATAATGCAATAAGAAATTAAAATAAAAAATCTATATACATATTCTTTTGTTTTAAAACAATTGTTAGAGTAGATAAGTTTTTTAAAAAAACAAATAACGAAAGTAACAGATATGAAAATATACCTCACAATGTCATAGATTTTCGACTAAAACCAGTAGTAACAAAAAAAAACTATTGCTACATAAACAACTGCCTTAGTATTTTTCTAAGGGATTTAGTTCTCCAAAAAATAAGAAAACATTCTAAAATTTCATGTTAGCAACACCTCATATATATATATATATATATATATATATATATATATATATATATATATATATATATATATATATATAAACCCAATAATCTCCAAGTCTGGTCAAGTGTTCGGCATAATCGGCATAACACAATTTAATTTTTACCCCAGTTAAATAGACACACATTAACACTGAGGTTAAATAATATCATAACAAATAATTTTGTGAACTATACTCTAGTATACACTGCTGACTTCTGGCAAGCAGAAATATAGAAATGGATAAAGATTTAAACATCATTTCTTAATTTAATGAGACTGACTTGTCAATATATTTAATTAAACTAAATGAGACAGATATATTTGTTGCAGTTTTTGTAAAACTCAAATTTAGAAACTTTTTCTTTTCTATAACTTTTTTGATATTGTGATGAAATTATAAGTTACAGTTATTTTAACATTTACCAGTAACAGTGGGTGGTTTATGGCAATTCGTGTTTAAACAACAGTATAATGTGTTTATTTTTTATTGTACCTTTTCTATCATAACTTTTTGATCTTTACCTACAATTATTTATTTTTAAAGTACTTAATTACTTTTTTATGTAATTGTTGTAATAAAGGCATAGTGATATTGCATAATATTGTAATTGGAAAAGATTTCTTCATTTCCAATCGTCTATGAGTTGATAGGTTACTTAGTAAATGAAATGGTTTTTACCGTCATTTTACAAATACAGGTGGTGAACCAAAGGGAGCAAATATAAGACATAAACTTTGTACTTATTTGTTTAAAATTAATTGAATATCAAAGAGTCTTATTGAATATATCTTAAAATCAGGTAGTATCATATCTACGATGGCCGATAGAAGCCAGGCATAAAAAAAAGCATTTTTACCATTTTTGTACCGCGTAACTCTTCTTTATGGTACATAGACATGACATTTTAACGATTTATGTACTTTTCCATGGTACAAAAAACAGTAAAAATAGCGTTTTGGTGTACCACGTTATACTTTAAAGGGGTACATAATAATGCGTGTCTATTTTTTTCTACAGCCGAAAACAACCATGGGACATACAAAAAATACGCTGTTGCACCTTTTACTCTTTTGTATTTAATTTATGTTATAGGTCATCGAATTAATCCGCCTGTCTCTGAGTAGTATGAAACTCGAATTACATCTTTGCTACGCTATAGACAGAACACACCTTTTCTAATTTATTGCCATGTAAAAATATGCGTGTATGTAAAAAACAATTGCATGTGATCATAGCAAACAAGGAATAAGAAAGATTTTAAATGTTGTTGTTCCGATGCAATGATTCCTGATTTTCTAGCAACTGCAACAATATATATATTGTTCCGAATGGAAAGTTTATTGGAGGCCCAATAAATTTAATTTGTTGATATTTAAGTTTTGCAACTCGTATCGTTTGATTTATAGTTTTATTGTTTTACGTGATTTTCTTTTAGGTAACACATTATATCACATCAGCAATTTCTTTTCACCAATTTTAGCATACATAAAATTGTTCAGTTTGACAGTAATCTCGCAAATATATATTCGATCTTAAAAAATCTTCATCTTTTTATACTTTTTTCGCCAATCTAAAGATAATTTATCCAAATATCATGTCATTTCGTTCATCAAACATAGTCTACTATCTTTTACAAAATGCATTTACTTTCTTATTTGCTTTCTCGATTCGGAAACAATTTCCTACTGCATTTGCCGATTAAACAAATTTCAACATACCATGACTTTTTTAAGTTTAAAAGATTATCAAATGTTATGTTATGCTCGGAGTTAAATAGTATGATTATAGCAATCGTGTACGTTACATTAAAATAACGTTTTTGTGTGCTTTCAAAAAGTGTAATGGGGTACACAAAAATAGTTTAAATGCTATATATATGTCTGGCTCCTGTCAGCTAAATGGGCAAAAATACACGAGAAATGCCGTGTTTGTGAACCATCAAAAAGTGTAAAGAGGTATATAAAAATGATAAAATACATAACGTTTTATGTAACGTGGTACACAAAAATATTAAAAATGTCGTGTTTGTGTATAATAGAAAAGTGTAACGCGGTACACAAAAATTGTAAAAAAAAAGACTATGTTTATGCCTGTTTTCTATCGAACATCGATCAAATCATTTAATGTTACAAAAAATACCTGAACATTTGTTTTTGTCATTTTCCGTGTAACCCTTTGGGCATGAAGAACAATTAAATGATCTTCCGAAATTTGCTTCTTCTGCTGGTGTCAAATCGGTGCAATTACGTCCATCTGAGCATGGATGTCCAGAGCAGCCGTTTACATCATTCTCACACTGATAACCTAAAATGAAAACAAAATAAAAAATAGTCAATAGTAAGAACTTCAAGACAAAAACAGAAGGGGATAAAATGCATAGAACGAAATGTTGACTAGATTATAAAAATAGGATGTTTTTACTTTTTTTAACTTGTGTCATATTATACTAGTATGTTCATGCGTACTTTATTGTGTGCATTTTGGATGATGAGAAAAGTGTATGTCATATGCAGTGAAAAACCCACCTGTCCATCCTTGCTCACAAACACATTTAGCATATTCAAATAATGTCGTTTGGGGTACTGTCTCGTTAAATATACAATAACCATGATTACTGCAATTACCACACATTGTTACTTTAATATCCAATGGCGTCGCAACAAGACCAGCGTTGTCAATGACTGTAATACTGAAATAATATAACAAATTTTGTTGAATGTTTTCCTTCTTCTCTTCATAAGATGGAAACAATCAAATTTTCAAAGCATGTACATAACACGCTGTTGTATCTACAATAATTGGCAGACATACCGTTTAAAATATTTTAAACATAAATCAAGTCAATTATCTTTTTATAATTAGTTTTTACACCTAGTGTCATATAATAATGACCTAAATTAAGTGTTGTAAGTACATCTGTTCGGGTTTTCTTTTCTTTAATTTATCAGTCCTCTTTCCATGATCATCTTTTTATGTTCCTTGTTCATGTGTGCTGTGGTCCGTATGTGTACCGGTCAGGGTGAGTTGACACGTCCTTGGTCCTGTGTGTTTCTGCTACATGTCGGCGTGTGTGTGTGTGTGTGTGTGTGTGTGTGTGTGTGAATGTTAAGGCCTGTCACCACCTCAAATAATTTATTGAATTATAAATGATAGATTGGAACTTCATAATTTTGGAAATATCTGGATATCATTAAGCGTCTGTGCTTGATACACCTAATTATTATCCAGACTACTTATAAGTCAATAACACCAGTCAATGATCAGAATCAAGTCCACTAAGGTTACATGTAAAAAGGTAACGGTGATTTATTTATTAGAAATCTGATGGCTTGATAACTAGACGGTTTAAACTTATGTATAAAATTGGTCGAAAGTTTAATTTTAAAATTAAAAAATACTTTGTTTTCCTATATAACTCTTTTATATCATCAAACTAGAAAGCACAATATAACAAATAATCAATATATTAAATTCAATAAAACGTGAAAAAAAGTTACCTTATATTAATAGGAGTAGTATCATTTGGTGTCCAGGTATAAAATGATTTAGTTTCATCCATATTTAAATTCATCTTAGGTCCAGAAATAAAGAGGTACGAAAAATTACCATCATCTCTTCCATGTACTTCTATTTTTGTAGGAATTCCAATCGTAGCATTAACTGATCTATCTCCCCAAATAACTGGCACTTTATTTTCTTAAATTATTATTATTATTATTAGTAGTATTATTATTATTTTTATTATTATTATCTTTTTACAAGGTGATCTCAAAAGTTAAAAGAAGTTGACAGTTTAATTGCAATAAAAAAGATTTAAAAGTAAACACACGAAAGAATTTTGTGATAAGAAATAAAAACATCGTCCAGCAAACATAACTAACAACGCAAAAAATGAAAAGAAACAGCCAAGCAAATAAATACAAAAGTATATAAAAACAGAGCTTTGACCACTGACTATAAAACTGCCCACATTAGACATCAACCAGAGTGTATTTACATAAATGCAGTTGTAGCATTGGGAGACCGCCGTTAAAGATTCTTAAATCTTAACAACTGGTAGTTCCTAAACACACTTATATGAAAACACTGAAAAAGAAATAATCATCAACCTATACAACATGGATCGCAGCAAACAAAATATATCTCAGAGAAGATAAAATATATGCAAATGAAAAAGTTCCAAAAAATGTTAAAGTTCTACATAAATTGTACCTACCAGACGACTTTACTGTTTCTATTGCCTCTACTTTCACTCTCCCAGAATATTTTCCTATGCTCTCGTCTTTTGTGAGAAGGTAATCATAAATACAAGCAGCTGATGAGGTTTTATTTCCACACACCGTTTTGGCTTTTACTACGTCCTCTTGTTCAAAGTCTTCGATAAATATTGGTATAAAATCTCTGTCTCGATAATCTCCTGGCGATTTGCCGTGAGGATATTTAAAGACGGACTCGGTTTCATTAATTGCCCCTAAAATATTCACAAATGATGACTATACACTATAATTATAGTATAAAATATCAATCAGCAATAGAAACATCCACAACCAATGGAATTACAAATTATATTCTATCCCTTTTCTTATCTGATACTGGTTAATCTATAGTTTTGTTACTCATGTGATGTCAATCGTAAAAAAATTATTTAATATACACATATTTTTTCCAATGTTCATTGCTATCAAAACTGAAAAATTCGTTTTACTTAAACAAACAAGAGACCCATGGGCCTTAACCCTCACCTGAAGATATGTCCAATATTGTTTGCAAAGTGCAATAGACAATATATTACGTACAGAAACTTTAAAAGTTTTCTCAAGTTAAGAACTCCCACAAAACTTAATCAGAAATATATACAATCACATTTCATTTATAAGTAGCTTATATAATATACATGGAGTAACTGTAGTGCAATGAATAATTTCCAAATCATTAATCAATTTCAGCATACTTATGCAGCTATGTCCTTGACCTTTGAACATATATGAACTTGAACCATATAATATTCTAATATACAAGCCTATGCATGAAATCAATAGATTTCAAGATAATTAAAAACCTTAGTATTCCTATGTTGATATGACCTTGACCTTTGAACATATAACTTTGAACCATATATCAAAATGATCTTTGTCGTAATACCTTCAATATTCTAATATACATGCCTATACAAAAAGTTATTAGTTTTCAAGATAATTAGTAATATAAGTCTTCTTTTGCAGCTTTGACCTTGACCTTTCAACAAATTACCTTGTACCATATATCATAATGATCATTGTCTCAATACGTACAATATTCTAAAATACATGCCTATACAAAAAGTTAATAGTTTTCAAGATAATTAGCAATTTCAATCTTCTTTTGCAGCTGTGACCTTGACCCTTTTAATATATGACCTTGAACCATACATCAAAATGATCGTTGTCGCAATATCTACAATATTCTAATATATATGCCTATACAAAAAGTTATTAGTTTTCAAGATAATTAGCAATTTAAGTCTTTTTTTGCAGCTGTGACCTTGACCTTTCAACATATGACCTTGTACCATATACCATAATGAGCATTGTCGCAATATCTACAATATTCTAATATACATGCCTATACAAAAAGTATATAGTTTTCAAGATAATTAGCAATCTAAGTCTTCTTTTGCAGCTGTGACCTTGACCTTTAAACATATGACCTTGAACCATATATCAAAATGATTGCCATGCCAATACCTACAATATTCTAATATACATGCCTATACAAAAAGTTAATAGTTTTCAAGATAATTAGCAATGTAAGTCTTTTTTTGCAGCTTCGACCTTGACTTTTCAACAAATGACCTTGAACCATATATCAAAATAACCGGTGTCGCAATACCTACAATATTCTAATATACATGCCTATACAAAAAGTTAATAGTTTTCAAGATAATTAGCAATTTAATTCCTTTTTTGCAGCTGTGACCTTGACCTTTTAATATATGACCTTGAACCATATATCAAAATGGTCATTGTCGCAATATCTTCAATATTCTAATATACATGCCTATACAAAAAGTTAACAGTTTTCAAGATAATTAGCAATTTATGTCTTCTTTTGCAGCTGTGACCTTGACTTTTGAACACATGAACTTGAACCATATATCAAAATAATCATTGCTGCAATACCAACAATATTCTAATATATATGCCTATACAAAAAGTTAACAGTTTTCATGATAATTAGCAATTTAAGTCTTTTTTGCAGCTGTGACCTTGACTTTTCAACAAATGACCTTGAACCATATGTCAAAATGATCATTGTTGCAATACCAACAATATTCTAATATAAATGCCTATACAAAAAGTTAATAGTTTTCAATATAATTAGCAATTTAAGTCTTCATCTGCAGCTGTGACCTTGACCTTTCAACATATGACCTTGAACCATATATCAAAATGATCATCATGTCAATTCCTACAATATTCTAATATACATGCCTATACAAAAAGTTAATAGTTTTCAAGATATAGTAACAAATATATAATTTTTTAGCAATTTTGCCACTCATTGCCTTACAATTTCCCCATTTTGAGCCCCATGGCTACCATTTGTGCAAATCTGAAAAAAGATGACCTAAGGATGTTATAAATGAAATAACTAAGGTATATCTCTTGTAGATTCAGAGGAGAAGATTTTCAAATTTTTTCACTCTTTCCCCTTATGGGGCCCCAAGGGGACATAACTCCTTCATTTGTGCAAATCTGAAAGGGCTTCACCCAGGCATGATGGTAACTAAGTTTCATTAAATTTGTCCCAGTGGTTTTGGAGGAGAAGATTAAAATGTTAGAAGTTATCGCACGACGGACGACGCACGACGCACGACAGACGACGGACGGTGAACCATCGCAATAGCTCATCTGAGCTTTCAGCTCAGGTGAGCTAAAAAGTCTGAAATTATTATTGTCAATAATCGAGTTTCACAATTTTTTTTAAAAATCACAAAAGGAACAAACATGATTTTGTTTAAAATATTGGTTGTAAATGTATAAGGTTTTTGTGTGATATTATACTTACAATGTTCGCCAAAGTTGTAGAAAATTTGTCTTTCTGTACGTGTTTGGTTTTCTGTCAGTATTGTTCCATTCGGTAAAATGAAATCATTTTTATCATCACCATCGAAATTCCCAACCAATCCAACAGTCTGGCCTTCAAAATCTTTTGGTACAGTTGTCGAGAATGTTAACATTCGTATTCCAAGTGTTATATTGATTTGAAGACCTAAAACAGTTATTTTATCGTACATTACTAGGTAATATCACAATCCTTTTTGTTTATGCTATAAGAATATACAATTATAATAAATTTTAGCAAATTTATAAAAAAAAATAAGGGAGATTTCTTTAAGTAATCCTAAAATTTATAAGTAATTGTAATAGATTTCTGCATGAGGTTTTTAAGAAAAAAACGACAAATAATAAATGTATTGACCAAGGATCTCTTCCCCCAAAATAAGTTTTTTTTTTCACTTGTTGTTTTAAAAAATAAAGAAGTCAAAGAGCTTGTCCAACAGTGCATTCTCCGTTAAAAATTAATAAATGAATTTTTTTTTTACATATTTTTACAGTTTTGCCTTGTTGAACAATTGTTACTGTTATTAATTTTTATTTCTACGTTAATCGCATATCGCTTTAAACAGAAATACATTTTCGTTAGCCGACAAATATTGGTCTACGAAAACTTTTTGGAATAACCCGTCACATACGTTAAATGCTATTCTTATCAAGCTATTCAACTTAAACTAAAACATACATTTTAATGTATCATCAATTTATATACATTTTAAAATATTTTTGAATATTTTGAACAACAATAAAATCGTTGATGCATATACATACATACCTGAAATTCCAAATACTACCACAAGAGTTTCATTGTGTCTTGACAGTTTTAAATGTTCAGTAATGACAGAAAAATCTGGATTTTGGTTATATTTCGTTGTATAATCGTACTCGTTTAAAAACACGACCAGTTCTGAAATTTATTTAACATTGACTATAAATATATAAGCTAAAAAAAGTAAAAAAGCTTTGACCTGCTCTATTCTTTTTCTATTGAGGAACACGTTGTTCTAAATTGATAAAACAAACACAGAAAAACCGACTAATGTTTCTTAACGACCCAGTTTAGATTTTTTTCTACTTGCAACCAAATAATTTAATACTTTAAAAATACAGAAACTTATGTTTTAACAGAAAGAAAATAATGTACAGGACAATATTGAATATAGTTATTTGTTTACATTATGTAATTCAATATATTTGTTAGGGAAATTTAATTTGTTGAGTACATAAAAAAATGGGATATTTCATGTAAGATATTTTCGAAAAATATCTTATTTTGAAATAAATTAAAATTTCGTGTTGTTTTTGTTTCTAATAATCAATGAAAAGCAATTTCTACAGAACGAATGTCAATGTTAGTAATAGTTAATGATCAATAATACAATCAATAAAAATTATAATGATACACACAAAATGTGTGGAAACAATTAAGAAACCGAAAACATATTTTCAAACACAAATTAATAATTTTAATCATTAGGGTGTTATATTGTAAAGGTGAATGGAATACATTGTCCAACGAATAGTCAAAGGTGCAATATATACAAATTATCTAGGTTCTGGTGCATGAAATTAAATAATGCAGATTTGGATGGTGTTTGAAAATGGTGTGGTATAAAAATCAAAAGGTTTTAAAAGCTCAAAAAAGTTTCAAGATTGTTTAATAAGATAAACATTTTCGATATCAATACTGCCTACCTTATGAAATAGCAATGCGAGGTATGCTAGTAGCAAAATATGGAATATTTTTTGTTGCAATTGAAATAAATACTGCTAAATAGAAAAACATTTCCTAAAACATCGAAAATTTTATTTTTTGATTCCGGTACATCAAACAAAGTTTTAACCATTTTTACTTTTAGAAATTGCAAACCATGCAATAACGATATATTGTTATCTTATTATTGCAAGCTACATTGGTTTTGAGAAATGCATTTTCAGTATAATGTTTTAGTTGTATTGTTCTTGCAAATTTATTTTACAACCTAACTCTTACTTTTTCTGTCATCCGATAATTCAACTTGAAATGTTGTGTTTCCTTCTTTCAGAGCAAAAGCAGTAAAAACAGTTGCATTGTTATATGTTCCATTTTCTTTTAGAATTCGTTCTGTTCGAGCTTGAAGCTCAAAAGTAACGTTTTCATTAACTATCTTCATAAGAACGTATTCTCCTAATCCGTTAAAAGTGTACTGTTTTCCATCTAAGGATTCAATGTGAGGGTCGCCATAGAACCAACCTGGAATAAGAGGTTTTCATTTTCAAATTAAAAGAAACAGAGTAAATGAAACGGAGATTATTTAATGTGGAAATTTTTATCAGACTCAGAAAATCCCCCTTGACTGTAAAGCTCTACAGAAAGGAGAAAGACTAGATTCAATTAAAACAAGAGGCCCATGGGCCTTAACGTTCACCTGAGGATATGTCCAAAATTGTTTCCAAAGTGCAATAGACAATATATTCAGTACAGAAACTTTACAACTTTTCTCAAGTTAAGAACTGCCACTAAACTAAATCAGAAATATATCCAGTAACATTTCATTTATAAGTCGCTTATATAATATGCATGAAGTAACTGTAGTGCAATGAATAATTTTCAAATCATTAACCAATTTCAGTATACTTATGCAACTATGTCCTTGACCTTTGAACATATATTACCTTGAACCATATATGATCGCCATGTCAATACGTACAATATTCTAATATACATTGCCTATACAAAAAGATAATATCATTAGCAATTTACCGGTAAGTCTTCTTTTGCAGCTGTGACATTGACCTTTCATCACATGATTTTAGACCATATATCGAAATGATCATTGTTACAATACCTACAATGTTCTAATATTTCCTAAATGTGCACATCTGGCACATAAAAATTTATGTTATATATATACATGCCTATACAAAAAGTTAATAGTTTTCAAGATAATAAGCAATTCGTCATCTTCTGCAGCTGTGACCTTGACCTTTCAACATATGAACTTGAACCATATATCAAAATGATTACCATGTCAATACCAACAATATTCTAATATACATGCTTATACAAAAAGTTCTTAGTTTTCAAGATAATTAGCAATTTAAGTCTTCTTCTGCAGCTGTGACCTTTACCTTTCAACATATGACCTTGTACCATATATCAAAATGATCGTTGTCGCAATACCTACAATATTCTAATTTACATGCCTATACAAAAAGTTAATATTTTCAAAATAATTTGCAATGTAAATCTTCTTCTTTTGCAGCTGTGACCTTGACCTTTCAACATATAACCCTGAACCATATATGAAAATGATTGTCATGTCAATACCTACAATATTGTGATATACATGCCTATACAAAAAAATAGTTTTCAAGATTATTAGCAATTTAGTATACAAGGTCACTGTGACTTTCAATTAAGGTCAAAGTCAAATCTATTCAGAAACTTTGTAGAAATCTAAATGCTGATTCTATATATGAAGTTTTATGTCTATTGGCCTTTTGGTTTATGAGAAGAAGTTATTTTTAGCATTTTTACATACAAAGTCACTGTGACCTTGAACTAAGGTCAAGGTCAAATCTATATGCAAATTTTGTAAAACTTAACATGCTGATTACATATATTCAATTGGGGATCCTAGGTCTTTCGGTTTATAAGAAGAAATCATTTTAGTGATTTTCCACCTAAGATCGCATTTTCTGTCATTTTGACCTTGAACTTGAATCAAGGTTGACAAGTTTCGCAAACTTTAAATGACATTTCTTGTGAACCATTCCACCCAAGTTTCATTAAAATCTGTTGAGTGGTTCAGAAGAAGAAGTTGTTTAAGTGAAGTTTACGGACGCACGCACGCACGCACGCACATACACACGCCGCATTATACCATAAGCTCACGCTGGCTAAAGCCAGGTGAGCTAAAAATCAAGAGGTGTCGCCATCTCATTCAATTTCTCAATAATCGTTCATTAATGGCTTATTAAATTTGTTTGGTAATTTGATGGCTCCTAATCAGCCCACAATTATTCTATACGTGGTGTGTGTGTGTGTGTGTGTGTGTGTGTGTGTGTGTGTGTAAAATCCATTTTACCTTACAAAACATTCAATTATGCAAAATTTAAAGGAACGACATCTGTATACATACAAAGAAGAAAAATGAAATTTTAAGAAAAAAATTGATACAGAAATGCATTATCTAATTTTTCCCTTGTTTTCTCTTGTGTTGTGTTCCAATTCTAAAATTATGTTTCATGGATATTGTCTTAAAATTGGTACTGTTTCACAAGGATAAAAGGAATTAACTTCCTCTGATGATCTTTACGATAGAACCGATAATTTAATAAGCGATAAACTAAAAATAGATAGATGCCGTGACTACATTGGTACTTGTATAATACATAGTTGTATTTTCTAAATCTTTTTCATAGATTTTGTGAAAGTATGAAGTGTAATAATAAATTTAGAAAATTTAAGTATTTGAAAATATAATATGCGAGACTTCCAGTTTGATACAGTTTCAACAAGAAAAAAATAACCCAAAAAGAGGTAAGTTGAATTTTTAATAAAAGTCTTTATTGTTTCTGTTTTGATAAAAAATGTTCATAATGTAAGGCTTTTCGACCTTGTTCCAATGTATCAATTAGAAGTGCTTAAAAAACTTTAAGGCATAAGCCAACAAAGACTAGGTATATCCGAAAATGACAAAATATTTTGAAACGTTCATAATCAGCATTTTAGCAGGGCAATCAAACATTATCTTAAAGTTCTAATTGAGTGATAACAGTATCCTTGAAATAACAATAAAATTGTTCATAAACAAAGATATAACGATGGGAAATTAAAATCTCAATCCATTGTTACTGAACCTAGGTTTATTTAAAATACCATTTTGACAGACGAGAGAAAAATTTCCAGCCAAATCTAAAATGACCAACTAGGGGTAGATAGGAAAATCAAAAAGTAATTATTTATACTTAGAATCGTGTCCTTAAAATACGTATAATGGATGTTTTGTGACAAAAGATAAATTTATAATCATTAATATCTTGTTTTCTTACAACACATGAAAATCTTAAACATCTGATTCTTTTTCATTTTTAGATGAACATATCATACATCACATATTATAAAAATTATAAATCACTTACGGTATTTAAAAAGAGGTTTTCCATAACAATTACCAATTTCACGTAGTGAGTAATAAAGATTGCAAAGATTTGACCGTAAGCAACAGTATTCTTTAGGCAATGATTCCTCTGTTGCGAATGATCTAGGAGCAAATACTGGATGAAACATGTGATAGGATCCAGCTGAAGGATAAATTCTAATGTACGATCCATAGAAGTCATTGTAACAACAAGACTGAAAAGAAAATGATGACAATTGAAAACAAAAGCTAAAGATTTTGCCAATAAAAAAGGTTACGCAGCTAATATCTTAAATATTTTACATCAACACATATATAAGATAAAAATATAGCAATTTTGTTTTATTAAAACATGCTGTGCCTCTTACAAACTGCGACTTTTAACTTTTGCAAAGATTAAAAAGGACATTGTTTACAGAACATTTTAGCAATATGAATGGTTAGTTTTTTATTTTTACAAAAGACAAAATTTAAAAGAGATAGTTAAAATGACAAAGTTTTTCACATTTTATAATTCTTCTGAAAATTATGTAAAACTTGTCTCAAAAATTTGTATTTCAAGATTCATTTAAGAAGATTAACTTTAATCTTTTTAACCGGTGGTTTGATATTGAAAACAAGAGTCCTATGTATAAAACTTTCCGTCGAAGCATTTGTACAGAGAAAAAAATCTTTTTCAAATTTTAGTTTACTTTGCTTTGAACTACTTAATCAAATACAAACCCGAGTTATCGGTAACAGAGTAGTTGCAAAAAGTGTAAAACATGAAACTCCTTTGGTTGGAGAACGCATTTTCATCCATCGCCAGTCAAATCGTATATTGCGTAATGTACAAGGACAGTTGAATCGTTCAAATGAAATCCGATTAAATATAGTCGATTTGTCGTCTCTGTATTTGTCATACCAATTATAACACAGCTGTTTATAGTTCTTTCTATTACCGTTGTCATTTGTCAGTTTGTATACATAATAACCATTTAATCCAACTAAAACATACAAACAATCATTTCCCATACGTAAACTAATTTTGAATCATTGCTCAATATATACTTATAATATATTTATTGTTCATAAAGGACGAAATTAGTATCATTCAACTATTATTATTACCTTACCTTCGGAATTTCCTTAAAATCTATTTTTTTCTTTTCCTTTGTATTTTTAAATATATAAAACAAATACCAGTTAAATTTTGATGTGCCAGATGTGCACATTTCGTAAATTCTTTCCTCATCAGTGACACTAAGACCGAAAAGTTTGACAGATAAAAAACATGAGCCAAACAGTTGAAAATAATGAATCTAAAGTTCAAAAATTTTGTTTCTTGTTGTAAGAGCTCTTAAGGTTTTATGATAAACCATCTCTTTTCCGAAAGAATTGTTGGTTTTAACAATCACCATTTGCATATCAAGGAGTTATGTTTATTGGACAACTATAATTCGCTATAACTTAACAATCATGTTTTTAATGGGAAAATAGACTAGCATCTTTGTATTAAGTAGCACTTACTTCAGAAAAATGAAAAGAAAGAGCAATTAATTTTTTATTCATTTTAAATAGCTTTTATTCGGATAAATAGAAATTTAGTAACAACAGTTGAACTTTGTAATACGGAAAGCACGGGACTTCGATTATCGGGATGTTCAAGTTGTGAAAGGCTGACGTCTTTATTAAAAATATACGTGGCTTTTGATTTTTTTAAAGTAATTATGTATAGTGATAAATTGTTACTTTATACACAACTGAATTGACACAATTTTACTTATAGTAAAAATTGTAAATTATAAATAAAAAATTAGAAGGACAACTAAAACTTCCACAAACTGAATATTACTCGAAAGTAAAATAAAACGACGCATACAAATAAAACACAATGAGCAAATATGAGCGAAAATGCCGTAAACAAATAATTTTTTAAGAATAAAATAAAATAACTACCACAAGCATAAAGGAAGTTTAAAATCAGTTGTACGAAATAAAATTCAGTAAATGTTAAATACACACGCTTCATATTTATTTTAAATTTCGTTTTTATCTTTTACAAAGCGTACAATCATCTACCGATAGTAATATTTTACAAATGAAAACGAAACATTTAAAGTAGTTATAAATATAGTTAATTCTGTGAATAGTGTAAATTGTTTTTCCAAGATTAAGTCGTAAAATGACATTTGCAGTATATCAATAAAAGTTTTACTGTTTGCTTTATCGGCAAATAACTCGGCTTCTATACATGATCAAACAAGGCATGTAGTGCATATGTGGATGAACTTTTATAAAATAAGTTTTAGATAAAATGTTATTGATGAATTGTGTAAATATAACTCAGTTCTTTCTTAACCTTTCTGATTTAGTTTCTACAAATGCAGTAAAACCATCAAAATTTTTTGTGGTTAAATTTTAACGATCACATTGTTTATTTAAATACCTAAATATCGAATTAAGAATGATTTAACAAAAGAAGCATAAGCGATATCATTTTAGTTTATGTTATTGTTGTTAAATATCAAGGAAGTCATCAATAGATGCCAAGTGATGCATAATCGTGAAAGTATATGAACTGGTAAATTTACAGTATAGTAACAATTGTGAAACGAACAGTAACAGACATAAAAACATACGTTGACAAGATAGTGGGATTTCATTCGTGTTTTTTAAAATAAAAAAGGAAGCTACATTTTAAATTAATTCAAAAAGTTGTATAAGCCATGAGCAGGAAGGGCCAATTTGGTTTACAAAGCCATTAATATCTATAACCTCTTTACAATGTAATTTGACATAGTTACCATTTCCCTTAAAAGTGTTGATTTCAAATGCAGCATCATTGAAGGACAATTGATTCATTTTGTAGTTAGGCAAACGATATCCCATTGCAGCTTGTCTACCTTCAACACTGGTCACATTCATAGACATATAATTGAAAATAGCATAAGAGCTTATTCCGTTTGTTGCAAGTATACACTGGAAAGTCATTTCCTAAATAAAAAAATGTTGACCACTGGAGCATGTGCTAGATTTGATTTGACGAATTTTGAATCTATGATGAAAACTTTTTTACAGTTCAATCTTTATATTGTGTTAAAATAGGAAACATAATTTTATCACATAAAATGTTTTTACATAAACTACTTCAACAGGGACTTATTTTTTGTAATTGTTAAAATAAACAAAAAATGTAAAATGATCAAAAAAGCAAAAATATATAAAATGAATAAGAAAATAGTGTATTTATTTTTTACTTTTCGAAATACGTGTATCAAGTAATGATAAATATACCTCCGATTGGGTTGAATAAGAAGGTGGTAAAACTTTATCCCACGTTGTTATTAGAGCCCATACTGCATTAAAATACTTAAGTTTATAGAAGTGGCTTATCTCCTCAGAAACTTCTTTTAGTATATACCATGTATAATCACCGATATATCTAATTTTAGTTTTGTCGTAGACATGATAATAAACGTGAGATCGTCCCTCAGGGGCGTAAATGTCAGTCCAAAATGGTGCAATAAAATCAATACCGACAACTTGCTTGAAATTGACAGGTGTAGGTGGGTTAAAATTTCTTTCCACTGAAAACAGAATAATTCCATTTGTTCCTATCTGTAAATACACAAGAAATTAAAACAATGACATTTTCCAGGATAATTAATATTAGTATTTCAAATTAGGAATGTGGTTTTTAAATCTTCATTTATGAAATAAACGTTTTATAAAACTTGTGATGCAATACTATTTTTTCAGGATACAAATAGGTTAATTCATTTAATTTTTTAATCTTTTTGGCTTATGTTTTTTATCTGTCAAATTTTTCGGAATGATTTTTGAAATTTGTACATATGGCACTAAAATTTAAAAGTTATTTTTGTTTTATACATTATATGCCTTCTATTATCTCTTATTTGTTTCAATTAAGAAGCTCAGCATTTTTCTTAAACTTACTTTTAAATTATCGAAAAATCTGTTTTCTGTTGGAAAGCCCAATGGTATCAAAACTATTGGTGATAATGTATCATCTCCGAATATCATACTATCACCTTCATCAGTTCCAAATCTAAAGAATTCTTTAAAGATACAAGAAAAATGTAAGAAATATTTTGATATTTACTTGATAAAATGAAACCAATTAAGAAAAATATATAAAGGTGTAGCCTTGCCTCAACCACTTTTTAACACTATAAAATAAAAATAATAAAGTAAACACTTAATAAGAATAAAGATAAGCATTTAGATTTCGGATACGGATTAACCGAGATGATAAAATGTATCGAACTGTGATGTTTCTTAAAACAATCCGAATACTATCTATTAATCATCGACTAATCCTTCATTTTTTCAAAATTGATTCTTTAATCAGAGGATGGTTGTGACTTTGACCGAAGACGAAAATTTGCAACATTTTAAATTATTTTATACGTACTATAAACAACATTCCGTTTTAACACTATTTTGTTCTATATTATCATAAAGATAAACATTAAACACAAAATAAGTGTAGAATATTATAAATTAACATCCTCTTTAATTGGGCAGGTATGCGCTACCGTAGTTAGACCCTTATACAGAGATCAGTCCGAAGCGACGAACACTCTCGCTATCTAAGGGCGTTCTGAGGGCATGCTCCAGCGGGTTTTCAAAATAAATAATGCATCTTAAGACTATTTAAGTTTATGATTTTTCATTATAAATGCGAATTTTAGTATTTGTTTGTTGTTCAACTGTGAGATGTTGACTTAATATGACTAAACCAAGACTGCCTGAATGACCACCTTTATTAAATCATCAAAACACCCATAGCCGCATACAAAACATGTATGATGCAGTGATCCGACCTGTGACATACAAATTATTATATCCATTAATGATCATATGGCCTAGTCCAAATATTCTCTGACCCTAACACATATAATGCCTGGTGGCTATGTATAATGTGAGAACACTTTCAACATATTAACCCGGGATTTCCCGATACTAACTAGTGTCGGAAGGGGTGTCGCCATATTTCGCTTCTAGGTGAAAATATTAGTGGAACTGATGAAAAGTTACTACGTGACCTCTTAAAATTTACAATGAATTACTTTTGAAGAGAAATCATTCGATCATTTACCTAATCTATAGGTCAATAGATCTATTGGTCCACTAATATTTTAGTCAAAATCGATATCTTGCGGTACCTCTTCTAACACCAGTTGGTATAGCAAAATCCCGGTTTTTTATGTGGAAATAGTTGGGACCCTACACACAGCGGCCAAGAATAAGGCGTGTTCATATAAGAGGAAATTTGGACTAGATGTGACAGGACCCTTTGTAAAATAAAAAGTTGCGATAAAAAGATATAAATGGCATTAACTGATATATTGCATTGATCGAATATTATTGGAATGGAATTTGTTAAATCCAATCTACATAGTGTGATCACATTATTTCACAAATTCTCTCTAAAAGTCTGTTTATAAGAAAACAGTAATCAAAGAATGGTAATGAGAAAAAAAAGAAAGTAAACTTATCAGCGCTTTTATTTTAAAAAATTTCAAAAAAAGGATTAAAAGATCATAAAATTAATTGTAAATTATTATAATCTAATTCACTCGAAATCTTGAAATAATTCTTACATTGCATCATTATGTAATTATCATGAATTACTTACACATATTAAATTTATTGGTAATTGTTTTACTGAGGCAACTCCATCGGTTGTCTCAAACGTAGCTACGGTAATGGCATATAAAAAGAGGATTATCAAAATATTGTTAAGTATGATGTCACTATATCCAAACTTTTACTGGATATATTTGATTTACCATAGTTCCATATTCTTTTCATTCACAAATTTAAGTTTGCAGGTGACGGATGTAGCTAGCTAGACAGGATGTGCCTACCCTTGCGGCACGTCTGGCCTAATTTCCTTGATGGAAGTTCACAAGTATAATAAATTGGTAGTTTTCAAAGTTTTAACTTTATTTTTCGGGATTGTGATTTAAACATAGACTTGTATGTTGAGTTTTATTTGTTTGAGATAAATTTGCCCAAAAAAACTTTAAAAAATATTAAAAATTTATAATTAAAAAAAATAGAAATGAGATTGTCCTGAGGAATTTGCAGCTAACAATATTAATTTCTTTTTAAAAAAAATGCTTACAATAAATTTTGTGTTTTTCATATCTTTAAAGATTTTAATACTCAAAGAGAATTGCACATAAATCTAAGAAATCTTTTTAATTGATTTTATCATGTGTAATAATATGACTGTTATTTACCTCCCGGTGTTCTTGGTTGTGAATTATTTTTGTTTGGATGAACTAAAAATACAAAAAATACAAAATGTTACTTTTAAGTTTATTATTTCTGTAAGAAAAAAAAACTCGGGTTTCTGAGCTAATTACCGATTTTTCAATCTTGTGCTTAACCGTCAGTGTGCAAAAAATTCTGTATGCAAATAAATTATATACTAAAAAATCTCAATTACGATTTGTAATTTGCAACTAGATTAGAGTTGATCAAAATTCAAATTTTTACCTTACACTATGAATGATTTGTTTAACTAAAAAGGTGTTTTAATGGAAAATTAAATATAATACATCGCTTACTTTTGCTCCAAAACTACTTTGTCTTCGTGATAGTTATGACCATCGAATAGATTTTACTGTAGGCGGTCATTCTCGTTTTCGCAATCTTTGAACACTTTAATGATTCATTTGTTTGGTAATGCACGGGATAAAAATTCCACGAATTTGCAACCAGAGAAACAAACCAATGGAAAATATCATAGAAAAATGCACATTTCAAGACAATAATTTTAAATATTTGATTAAAATGTGAGTGTACCATCAAATGTTAAGGAACTAACACATCAAACTCGGTTAAACACAAATCACACAGATCACAAATACCTCTATTTAATTTTTAGTCACAGAATTTTGTTTTGAGACATTTGCCTTACTATATAAACATTTTTGTATTCTCTCTTTTATTTACATAAAAAGCACTGTTTTATTAACGAAATAAACCTTAATTTGCTCTTTTGCCAAAGTGTAAAATGTTAATGTATCATCATTACCGGTTGTTATATTATGGCACGCCTTCAGGAAATCTGGGCAGCAATGTTGCTTTTCAACACAGGTATCATTACAAGAACACTCAGTGCCATTGAAACTTGCAGTACAATAACCACTGGAGAAGTCATCTGTACAACATGCGTATGATGTCCCACAACCTAAAAACACAAATATAATAATTTTTCAATAAAAAATTAGTGTGCTTTTCTAAAATGCCTTGACGCTTAAAACATGTTTCTTTTGCTTAATGTTTCTTTTCTTTCTGAAAACTATAAAAAAAATTCAGTTAAAGGATATCAGCTACGGGTGGTTAGAAAAAGATTATCTCACAATAAGAGAAACATTTCTTCAAGTTTATTATACTTATTATTATAGTATTCTTATAAAAGGACTTTTCAACTGTTTTTCACACTGATAGTAATTTAGCGTCATCTCTCACTCAAAATATCGTAGAACGTATTTAAAGATTTAATGTTTTTTCTTCTTCTATATGTATATCGCATATACGACAAAACAAAGCAAAATATCCAAATATATCCTAAAAGTAACATCACATGTTTCAAACAACAAAAATATATTTAAATTGTGAAGCGAATATGTCAATCCTTCGTCAAAGTACAAAAAATAAACACATTAATACAAGAAAAAAAAAATACAGTAACGTTTAAAAAAAAACAACTAACCTATAAACAACAACTGAAAACGAACGAACCAGCTCCACCAAAACACAAAGAGGTGTTTAAACAGGGTTAAAAAATGTCTAAATTTATGAAAAACATTTAAGATAAAGGTTTGTGCTATTATGCAAAGAATTCCTAAGTCAGATTTGGATTCACATAATTTTTAAACTTTTGATTCATTATTTTTAAATTTTTAATTCAAGTCTTTTTTATCTATCAACTTTTTCAGCACCTAGTGTCACCAATGAGGAATTATTTTCCGAAATATGCTTATATGGCACATCAAAATTTAACATGCTATTTTGTTAGATATCAATGCCGGAAAACCCAAGAAATCTTTTACATAAAGCAGTTAAGAAAATAACCTTTATATTGCAATATTTGTACAACTTGCTCGAAAAATAATTAGGACACAACGGCGAAGAAACCTAAAAGTGAGCATTTCGTAATTTGTAGAAAAACTAAAATTCTAATGATGCCTCTAATTAAATATCTTAACAATAGTTAGAATTAAAAATAAGTTTATTTGTTCGGATTCCCTAAGTTATGCATGTAAACTTGAGCGACGCTTGAGCTTTAAATAATAATAGACTTCATAAATATTTGATCTAAACTTAATCTTTAAAAAGGAAATACACTCACTGATTGCAATAATTGTCGAACAATTCGTTAAACTTAAATGCAACATTTCAAATGATTGAATCTTGTTATCAGTCAATGAAAAGGGAGAGACAATTAATATTAAGGATGTATAAGTTTAATCAACAGAAAGAAGTACGTCATAGTATTTATTCTTTATACATCTGACATTTCAGTGTTTTTGTACATTTTGTTACAAAATGCAAAACAGTCATTGTTGATGAAATGTTTCGAAATTGAGTAATACAATCATAAACTTTTAAACTGAAATATTCGAATTTTCATAGAACATTTTTTAATTTAAAAACACGTGATTCCTCTTGTTTGAAGAAATGATAAACTGTAGATAAGTTTGTAATTTAAATAACATAAGAAAGCTAAACTCAGAACATCGCAATTAAAACAAATATAATTCCGTTAAGTTTGCTATTTGTATCTTGATCATATTATTTAAAATTATAACATCTATATCAAGAGGGAACGCGGTCTTTGTGATATGCTAAACAATAATATTATAATATAGTTTAGATTATTTTATACTGTAAAAATAAATATCAACACGAGATAGAGCTGTCTTTTAAAACATTCTGTAATATAGTAAATTTCTTCCCTAAAATATCTATGAATTGATGTAAGAAACAATTTTGTAGTTCAATTCGTCTGTTAATATTTTCTACAGATTGGTTGACGTAACAAGCATATATGTAACATAAAAGTATGATGCAATAATGGCGATTATCGTCATGGTGTAGAAGTATATGAAAAACAATTTTTATAATTTAAAAATACTTTGGTTTATATGATCATTAAATTGTTGCATCACAGTCCTATTAAGATTATTTTTCATAAACTACATTTCTACAATTAGCGTTAAATAATTTTTGTTTTTTATTTGGACTTTTAAACAAAAGTACACAGACTAAATTTATTTTTTCTTTTACCTGAAAAGCAGTCAGAAGTGTCTATGTTAAATCTCTTCGCCAGTAATCCTGTATTGGGATCAAAAGGTGAATATAAGTCAGAGAAGTCACACTGAAAATAAGGTTTTCTAGCTTCATAATGGCACTCTACAAGAATCGAATTCAATATCCTGTAAAATAATAATAATAACAAATGTTATCATGCATTTATTATCTTTAAATTGCTCTTTTAAAGTTTTAGGTATATAAAAAAATTCTACTTCATTTAACATAATACCCTATCAATGGGCCTTATTTAAAAACCTTTTTCTAAATCAATGATTTTTATTTAGATTTAGATGAAAATTTGCTTAACATTCTTGTTGCGAATCTTATGATTGTTTTAGGACTTTGATTTATTTAGCAACTTACTGGCATATATTCGACTGGTTTTTTAAATTCCGTCCATGTAGAATGTCAGACGTTCTTCTACATACCCCTAGTAGATATGCCAATTTAGCCTCTTCGTCCTCGCAAAATGATTTGTCGATTGATGTAGGAACTATATAATATAATAGTGGAAGAAATTACTTTCAACTGAGAAAAACGATTTATTTCATTTAAGTTTAATTAAACATATATCATATCTAAAAATAAAGTTTACCTTGTTTTTGTTTAAGCTGTATCAATACAACAGATACAGAAGCAAAAACTCTTTGCATTGTCACAAAACATGTTATTTTAAAACACAAACATATCAGTCCATGTTAGAAAATAATTGTAAATTAGCAAAACGTAAGATAAAACAGATATGATAAATGAAAAACACAACAACGAATAATTAAAAAACAAGCAACGGCCAAGAACATGATACAAAGTATTAGAATTTTAAAATCAGCATCAATTTGTTAACCGCTATTAGAAGCTTATTATTAACCTTATTTTTAAGGAATTGTATTTATAGAATGTTACTGTACATATTTTGATATTTTGTCTGTTTTATCAATAAATATTTTATATACTTTATGTTTTTATCAAAATTTTTCTATATTTAACATACCGTTGCAATTATATATAATGTCGTATATTTTCGTCGACTGAATTACATGTTGGGTAAGAAAATCATGGATATTTTGGTCAGTACAAGGTTTATAATTCTTAGTCCATCCAAATCCTGTAGTCATGCATTGAAGTATTTGCATGTAGTAGCTAGAAAAGCAAAGGAAACCCAAAAAACAGAAATCTTGGATAATTAACTTATTTAAAATACATATATCTTTTCTATAATTCAATTTGTTCATTTTTGAAACACAGTTCGTAATTTTGACTGATACAAAGAGGGACAACAGAAAAGAATTGTTGATCTTAAAAATCTTAAATCTTATACCAGGCATTTGTTTTTCGGTAAAACTGTAACTTTTCTGAAATGTAAATATATACAAACATTCAAGTCAAACCTTCAGAAGAAAAAATACCTGCATCCGTCAAAAGCATTTGCCAAACCCGATCTATTGAAAAAATTGTGTAAATCTTCAAAACAAAGCGTTGTTGTTGAATACAACATATATCTTTCTAAAGAGGGTACCGCATTGCATATTTTAACTGATTCTGAAAAATAAAACAAACGTTTATATAGTAATTACGTTATCAATTGAAAACGCACATTTATCTACAACAATTATACTTTGGTTAATAATCATTACTTAGACACCTATTTTAAAAGTCTTTCATCTAAAAATTATATATATACAAGTAATTCAGAAAACAGTAATCAGATTCAAAAATGCAAATAAGTTCTTGTAATGCAAAACTGTATTTTGTTGTTGATAAAAGTATTCTTTGCAAAACATAACGGAATATACCGACAAAACATATCATTAAACTTTGCCAAATATAGTTAAAATGATATTTTTAGGATTAATTTATTATTAATATTATGTGTATGAATCACTGCATGTAATTTTAAATTTCATAATGAAACTTTTAAATCAATAACAAACCTCCTTTACAAACACTTATATTGATGTTCCAAGTATTATGAAACCAGTCGGAGTTTTCAAGGAAGGCATTTTTCCGTTGAGTAACACTACACCTTATAAGACTCGATGCACCATACCAGTTGAAGCAGTTATCTGCTTTGTTGTCTAAATATCTAGACAAAATTAAAAATTTGCTTAAATAAGCCAAATATTTAATTGAATTTTTTCATATTAAATACTAAAAAAAACTAAATGTTAGTGGTAGCCAAGCTACACAAGATTTCTCTCTTTTACAAAATCTGTAAATGATCGTATTCATGTATTCACTAAACAAATTAGGGTAGTCCTTTAAGTATAAAGTGGACTATTTATGTATAAAGAAAGATGATCATTTCCTTCGATATTTAAACTGATCATATTACTATCGAAAGTAAAAAAAAATATATGAATCCAATGCAGCTAAGGAATGCTATGCATGAGTGAACAAACATAAGTTTTATAGAATTTCAAATATTAAGACGCCTGAAAATTTTGCTAAACAATTGCGTGAAAACAATAAGAATACAAAGGCAAAAATGAAAGAGAAAAGTTATCTACCAGATTGCGCCACAATAAATATCATAAGAACTTTATCATTTCCAATTTGATTTGAAGCGACCAATGTGTTAGTCAACAAAATAGTAGTAATTACAACCCTCTTTCTGAAATTCACATTACTGTCATCAGAAAATTGCCGAATTTAATATATTTGGTCTTCATGTAATAGAAGTAGAAATTAAGTTAAATGTCAAATAGGATACTATATGCGTCAATCAAATATGGTAAAAAATATTTGCTTTAGTAAAATTTATTATTTTATATAAACTTATTTTTTGTGCTTTTCTTAAAATTTGAAAATACGAACCCACAAGTTAAAATTTCGTTTTCCGTCGGTTTTGTACATTCGCGATTGACTCCAACTTGGAAAAGCATTCTTTCGTCACTGCAGAACTCCGATAGTGAAATCGCCATAGATACTGAAAGATGCAAAACAAATTGTGTTTACATTTCATACCTTAAAAGTGAGAATTTAAAGTAGTGCACCACCATATTCATTCATGATCAAACTACATTAATATAGATCTCCAAAATATTATTCTAACAATTCAGTGTCAAAGGTATATTAATTTTTTTGTTATTTTGTCTTTCTTCTACCAGTAATCGGGTGATGTCGTCTCCTGTTAAAATACATATTTACATCTTGCTTAACTTTTAGGAGATATTGTTATAGTAAATCAATTGAGGGTTCAAGTTTCAAAATTTTCCTTAACTTAGATGTAGTAAATTTTAACATTTGAACAATCATTTTTGGTACAACTAAAAAACATTTTTAACAAAACTATTCACAGATGTTAGGAGCATCAAGCGGGCTTCAAAATGTTTTCTGATGATCTAAACAAAAAGAAAATGAAAGAATTAAAATTTGAGATTTGCCAAATATCACTTAGCCAAATTCTTTGTTTAAGAACAACTCAAACCATTGGAAATTAAGTATGATATTTACCCAACATCTCAATATAACTATGCAAAATCAAAATCATAATGATGTTTGTTCTATGTAATCCTAATACATTAAAAAAATGTATCTTTACATTAATTAGTATTTTAAGCATCAGCTAAAATAATCAGCAATCATAATATTAAAAAGTTTAATATTCTCACTTGCTTGTGTGTGCATGTGTGTGTGCGTGTGTGTGTGTGTCTTATAAAACAAACTAAGTTGCATTTATTCACATATTGACATTCCTCAGATAATATCTTACCGTTACATCTACTTGTGTTAAATCTGTAGAAAGAATTGTGATTGTCTCTGATGTAATCTGATAATAGATAATCTAACTGCTCAAGTGGACATCTGCTCTGGGTTTGGACACACTTTAAGTAATAGGAATATATCCTAAAACAGAATTATGCTCTTAAGGCTCTGCAATAACTGCTTGTAATATTTTCAACTGGAGACGGGTTAATATAAGCTTGCGCTTGTTCCTGAATCCAGTTTACAATTTGATTTTTTCTTCTGTTTTTACAAATTAAAAAAGTATTGTTTAAACTAATATTATTAACAATTTTCTTGAATTTGAAGCGCATGATAGGGATTCTGGTGTTTATTTTGTGAAAAAGGGTTATTGGTCTTCGTGAAAACAAAAAATGGGCAACTTTGTACATTTTGACGAAAGTTGTATTTGTGGTGGATAAATAATTTCACAATAGAGATTATCTTATATAAATGCTGGTAAAAACTAAGAAAGTTCTAGCATGATTTTTAAAATCTATCACTAAAATGAAAATTATATTGCTTCTAATTGCTTCTACTTTATTAAGAACGTTCATTTATTCTGTCATTTTGATATCTATCACTAATTCATTGAATTGTTGTAATTATAAAAAACTACTCAACACTTTTACCATATCAGCCTTCAGCTTATTTACAAACCAATTTACGCACAATGCCTGGTTGTAACAACCACATGTTAAGGCATGTATTATTACATATATTTTTATATGGTTAAATTTTCCAAAATAACCCAAAATTGCATTCAGGTAACCAATATTCTTAAACCCTTAATATTACTGAAGACCAACTAAATCAATACAGATAAACTCAACAATCATCCATCCTAAATGATAAAACTTTGATGTTAGCTATTTATATGTTTTTCTTAAACAATATTTTGTTTAAGACAATTAAAACGTATATCGTTTGGTGAGACAAATCAGACATTACAACGCGAAATGATAACTTTAGGTACATAATTTAACATTGTTTTTCTTGCTTCGCAAAATCTTATTTGTACTAATATTTGACATAAAAACCAATAAGATAGTATGTGCAGTTTATCTGAATTGCCTCGTAAATACTAAAAGCGGTCACCTGAACATGAGTAGCGCTCAGTAAAGGGAAAAAAATTATTAAGTCCATAACCGGGCCAAACAATGACGTGGAGAATTCTATTAATGGCGTTTACTGCTTGTTGTTGCTATATATATATATATATATATATATATATATATATATATATATATATATATATATATATATATATATATATATATATATATATATGTGTGTGTGTGTGTGTGTGTGTGTGTGTGTGTGTGTGTGTTATATGTATTTATGAGAAGGGATAGTGGTCCCTAAGCTAAAAATAGCTTAAAACGAACTTGCTTGTATTTAGAGAGAATGTACCCTTTACCTGCACACATCGTCTTCATTCATTGTTTCTGTTTTGTTGAAGTTGGATATTAGATATTTGCAGTCGTTTTCGTCGATATAACTCATTATGTGACTTGTGCATACTGAAATTAATCCAAAAGTGTTTTTCATCAACAAACGAGACTTTTTAACCAAAAAAATTGAAAACCCCGGCCCAACATTTTCTCAATTACCCAAAAAGTACAACTATATTGACCGCCTGTGTAAACTATAATTTCAATCATTATTTATTTTTTAATATAATACCAAATTATCATTCTGAATAACTTAATAGTTTTGGGAATTAGTTTTTTCCAATCATCATTTATATTCGTCGCATTTGCGCACTATAAAGTGTAATTGTCTTCTTGTCTAGACAGCTGCTCCAAAATCAAATAAATAACAAACAAACAGTAACTTTGTTTAAACATACATTGGAAAAAGAAATGTTATCGTTTTTTAGAAAACATATACTTATATTAAATGTCCTTTTAATTAACGTAAGGTGTCTTATAGAAGGTTTACACTTTATCTTAAGATCAATTTAAAGGTGATGAGTTAAAGGATGATGATGAAAGTAATTTAGTTAATTGTAAAAGATCTGGAATTATTAGGCTTTTTTAAACTTTTTGTAAGCCCCTTCAATTACTGAAATAATTGTTTTGGAGAATATTAATATTCTCATTTTTTTTTTCAAATAAGCATGTCAAGTTCCTTTGACAAAGGTTCAAAGTTTTTGTACAGCATCATTATCTAATACTTTTAAGGCGACTAATAATAAATTATTTACAAAGCTATTTTTACGTTTGTTCTTTATTCTGTTTGTTCCGGATGTTCCGCTTATATTACAAATTTCCTTATTTTGGTATATTTAAGTTATCGAAATTATAAAAACTACTAAAAATAATCGAAAGATCTCAGAAATGTAACATAGTCTTTCCGGCCGGCTTGGACTTTATCCTGTGCACATAAGTATCATATCCTTTGGCTGTCAGTCGGTTTATAAGGAAAGTAGAATAATAATACTTTTGAAGTTGTTATTGACCTGAATTTAAATAGCAATTAGTATGGTGACCGGTGCCTTTCAAATTTGAGTATAAAATTGTATGATTATTGGAAACTTCAGCTCCCTATAAGAGCACAGTAGCAAAATGTTAAACACTTTAAAGATACTAGTACAAAACGCGCACATGACTTTGTTTTTAAATGTAAACCTTGAGACAAAATATTTTTAAACCTCAAGCTTGAGATCAATAAAAATACTATATAAAGTGAATATACAACGTGAAAATATAATATTTTTATAATCATCGAACTACCAAATCCGACATTTTTTTAAATTTCAAGATCAATAACAAGTAATATTTAAAAAAAAAACCGTAAAAGTGACATGAAATTAGTAAATTTCACACCCATGCCAAGATTTTTTAGTTAAATTGAGATGGCCATTTCTAGGACGGTATAGAAAACAGAGACCAAATGCATGGAGTTTATAATAACTTTCAATTTTGTTGGGTGAAAGATTCATGGTTCGTGGTTATTTATTTATTGATTCGTTTATATATTTATTTGGTTTTTTAGTCTTACCATCATTTGCAATGAAATATAGCGCCCCATTGTTTATTTTCACAGCTTTACAATGCATGATAAAGTAATTTAACAATGTAACGAAAACATCCTAAGATTTATTTAAACAAAAATTAAAGATGGCAAAACAAAAGTTGCCTACTTAATCGGTAAGCATTTCAAATAATTAATAATTGTAATGTTATACCAAAAACATTGTTGTTCAACTGTTGTTAAATTTGTTACATTTTGTTTGATTATACAATGTTATAAGAATTAACTATTATAAATAGCATCAGATGTTTATTTCATATTGAGATACGATAGGCATATGGTTGCATTTACTTTTTTTCACTTTTTAATTGTAAAATATGTTTGGAGCTCAACGGAAACTATACCAGTATATGTTTAAAATGTTTATTTAAGGATCAATCTGAATTTTGTTTTAGTTTATATGGGATAAACTAAAACAAAATTCAAATTTTTCCTTAAAATTAATTCATTAGTTTGTTAGCTAAAAACAACAACAACTGAAAAAGCAAAACTTATCACTTATTTGAAGAAAATAACTTGGAATATTTTTTCATATTTCCGTCGGATTGTTTTTGTTTACATTTTCCTTGGAAGTAAAGAGAAGTAACTATAACGTCAACAATCAGAAAGTAGTTCCGACAGCATCATGACGTCATCGTCATATAAACTTAAAAAATTAGTTTATCCAATTTGATTAAGAACCAATAAAATTGCTGGTTTTATCAAAAATTTAATTATATAAGCATATACTAACCGCATCCGTCGTAGAAATCTGGACAACAATTATCATATCCATGATGACAATAATATGAACACGAACATTTACTCGAGTTAAAGCTTGCATGGGCTTCCCAGGAATTTGAAGAACCTATATAACAGGATCTAGAAGACAAACAACCTGTAAGGATTGAAATAAAACAAAGTTGTCGATGAATGATACATAGAAGGTATGCGAATTTTTTTTTTTTTTTTTTTTTTTTTTTTTTTTTTTTTTTTTTGCATATGACTGGTTGTTGCATCCATAAGTTACAAAGTTGATAATATTTAATTTAATATCAGATACACATTTTTTTAAATAATCTAAAACATATCTGCAGTTTAATAAGAAATGCCTGATAGCCCGTCATTGTAAAGTTACCTATTAAAAATTGTATATTGAGAAGCAACCTGGAGTTAATAATAATGTATGTGACTTCAAACACAGTATCACACTAAAACGTTTCCATATCCGCACATATAACTGAACAATTTTATTCATATTTACACATATAGTAGAACTTTATTAAGCATGTAAATTTTCAGTTTCAATAATAATTCTTCTTCGCCATTTTTTAAAATTAATAAACGTCATTATAAATAATAATTTCTAAAAAAGGCACATTTAATATTGTTAAAATAAAAATAAATAAGAGGTTCAGTCGTATACTAGCAAAAGGTACCTTTAAAACATCCGCTCATCTCAATATCAGTCCCATATTTGCTGTTCAACACAATGGCGTTATTTACAATTGCCGTTTCTCTGTCTGCAAACGTGCATCTAAATTTAGAAACGATGTCCCAGCTATAATAGTGACAGGATTGCAAAACTGCGTTGGCGTCCCTGTTCAATATCAATATTCAACACATTACAAATTTATTTGTATAATTGGGAACAATATTTTTAATATAAATTTATTAATTTTAATATGGCATTGTACTATAACAGTGTTCTAATATTTATTAATTTGATCAATAAATACAACTATTTGTTTGATGTTAAAAAGGCACTTACGAGCAAATGTCTTTTTTTCCATATCCCTGCAAACGATATGAATCATCGCAAAATCCAACCATACCATAGAAAATTGCTAAGGAATCTCCACAAAAACTTTCATTTAACGTTGATGTTACTAAATGCAAAATGAAATTGTTTGTGATAAGCACTATTCTTAAAGTTACTGAAAACATATAAAACACTAAAATAGCTTACAAATTAAAAAATCCTCTACTGCCTTGCGGTTAAAAGAAAGCAAACCATTGTCGTCGATTGACATATTAAATAGATACCAATTAAATAATTTATTGAGCTTACAAGACTTGAAAAAAGGATGATTTGGATCTGCTTTATTGCTTTATTTTCATGCAAAATCATTGGTTTGATGGTATTAAGATTCTGATATTTTAAAAGTTAAAACCTGTAGTATATGTAAATTTTAAATTCAAAAAACTTTATTAAAGATCCGTTTGGTAATATTTGAATAATCATTTCCATCTGGCACATCAAAATTTAGCAGGTATTTGTTATATATTTACTACCCCTGAGCGGGTACCGCTGCTGGTGGAGTAAATCTCCCCGAGGGTATCCATAACTCAGTAGGCAGTACTTTGTGCTGTCAGAAAATATACCATTTAGCAAAATTTTCAGTCGTCTTAATTTTTGAAATTTATTTAAAACTAAGGTCTGTTTCCTCCTGCAAAACATTCCTTAGCTGGATTTGGATTCACATATTTTTTTAACTTTAGATTCATTAATTTGCAACTGTTTGGCGTATGTTTTTTAATCTATCAACTTTTTCGGCCCCTAGTGTCACTGATGAGGAATGATTTTCCGAAATGTGCACATCTGGCACATCAAAATTTAGCAGGTATTTGTTATATATTCCCTATTCAGACAAAATGTTAATAAACAAAAGTTTTGTATCAAAAACTTGTTATTTTTATGTTTAACCACGTCTTCTGATACTTAAATTGCGTCAACAACCCTAGAATATTAACAAACTCTTAAAAATTCAAAGTTAGAAGGAAAGAATTACTATGTAGATTTATATTTAGTAACAAAACTTGCCAGTACGATATCTTGTAAGGTTTATCTGTTTTGCACTGTATTGCTTTACCTAAGTAAAATGAGTTTCTACATGCTGTCAAAAAACAGCAAAAGTTGCAAAAAGATACTTCAAGGAAAAACATCAAACACGGATTATTATGTTGTTCGGAATTTACCATTCGGGTATTTTTTTTATATCAAATTCCAAATATATTATAAGATCTTGACAAGCTGATTATTTTTCAAAAATAGAATAAAATGTCCAAGATTAAAGGCATATTTAATAACAAAGAAGTGTAGGAAAACACTATGTTATAATCTTGACATTTGACATTAACCTTCTTCAAGTCGACATTAAATGTAAATATTCTGTTATTTTGATTTTGCATAAAGTGACGATTAAACATTAAGCATGATTTTCATGATTAAGGTATATACCTTGCAGGCATGAAAAGAAAGTAGATTCGCACACTACGCTTTTCCAATGCTTACATTATTTTTTGATCAGTTAAAACACAATGAAAATTTACCATTACAGTTTGGAACAAGTATTTCCATTGTTGATTTTGTGTAATATTCGCCCATGAACCATTTTTTGATACTCTGAATATCACAACCACCGTAGTCCGCGTATCTCTGTAGTCTTTTTTTAACACAGTGCATAGCATAATTGTATATCCTGTAAGTAACAAAGATTCAATTTTCTCAGATTCTTAATTATGCATTGATTTTGATTGCTAGAAAGCGAAATATCTCTTTTTCAACCAGCTACATACGCTATATGACGTGACGGTACAGGGTTTTAAGGAACTGAATATGCTAGATGGCCTAATATCTTCAATATTTTTTAAAGTGACGCCATAATATATGACAGGAATATTTATTTTCTTCAGAATATTTCAACTTTTGTGATAAAGAACAAAATTAAAAACTTCCGGAAATTATAAATTCCTTGCGTGAAAAAATCTATTGTCCCTTTTTTGGAGGGGAATTTAAATAGTGAACCCACTTCCATGTGCCATCTTAAGTCTAGTCTGTTGAACAAACTTAAAGAAAAGGTACATTATTTGTAAATTAGCAGGGATAAAAACGTTAACACATGTATTGGTACATTGCATATATATATAGAAGTTTATTGGTACATTGCATATATATATATATATATATATATACATACATATATATATATATATATATATATATATATATATATATATATATATATATATATATATATATATATCTATTTCTAGAAGTTCTTATATATACAGTAGAATTTCCATGGCTCGAAGTCCGAGAGACTTCGGTCAAATATTCGAGCCATCGGGGGTTTGAGCGATCGAACATTGGGTTACGATCGAAGGTTCAGGTCCTCAAGATTAAAGGCGGACATAAATTCCTCTTTAACTTGAATTTGTAATACATTTGTACATGTAAATGTATTTAAAGGTCAAATAAAAAATGTCCGAATTCAAATTGAAGTTTTCATCTGGAATTATTAAATATTTATAGATAATGAAAAGGTAGAAATGGAAACAATTTAAAATACAAAATTTATTATTCATTATGATATCTCGATAATGTTTTCAAACTGTTGACCTGCAATATGTCGTATGTTTTATGACTATGGGGCTAAAACATGGTACTTTGTTTAATTTCTACAAGTGATGATAAAAAATAAACTTTATTCTAATATCAATACAAAGCACAGTTAGTACCGTTCATTTAAATCACAGAAAATTACGACAATACATATTACTTAACATACTCCAATATAAATATATATAATAACATAATATATATGTCGCAACTTCCATAAAAACTTACCGACAACCTTCGTTTAAAGTAAGTAATCCTGATCGATTAAAGTAACTATTCTCTCCCATATTATAAAAACAGTTGTAGAATTCTGAATATATTTTATTTCTATCGCTAACATTTTTATTACATATTTCCTGTCCGTATTTAACTCCATCTAAAAATAAATACAGTCCATATTAAGCTATTAATAAGAATTTTACGCAGGTTTTTAAGCCTTTTAACCCTTTAATTGGCAGATACGCCAAACTACGCCATCCTGATTTTTGGACGGTCTGTTGCACAATGTTTGGTGTAAAATTGTTAAAACTTGACCGATTGGTGTAAATTTGGTACCATATGAAACTAGAGAAAATTGTCAACAAATTATGTTCTTCGAGTTTTTTGATGCGGAACATATTTTAATTCGATTTTTTAAGTTGAATGTTACGAAGCGATCCCGTTCCTGACGTAGTGAAAAATTAAGAGTGCCGAAAAAGTACGGAAAAAGTAATTCATTCAAACTTTGAAATTAAGTTTCAAACCCAAATAAAAACCACATATTTATGAAGAGCAGGAAAAGGTTGTTTGATTTATGTAAAAAAAACAATAACTTGAGTCATAAATAACATCAAATTCATTACTTCGAACAGCGTCCACTTTTTGATTTTTATCATGTTTTATTTTGACGTTTTTGCCCGCACCGGAAAAGCAAAACGTTTCGTTCTTATTTTACATGGTGACACTGTTTGATGCATCTTTATAAGTGAATTTTAGAACTTTGATTGACAAATTTTATGCAATTAAAAAGGATTTTTTTTTCTATTTTATACACATATAAAAAAATTAGTATTTTAGAAATTATTCCATTCAACAATTTTAAATCTTCGGCAAATGAATCTCAGGAAAGCATTTAAAAATAAAAAATTTTACGTGTCATTATTACAACTTTATGTTTGAGTCAATGTAGAACTCTAAATTTATCCCGATTGAACCAGTTTATTGGTTTTTTCGCAATCAATTTGTAAATTTTATTTGATGCTTTTCTAAAATATTTTTTATAGTAGGACGATCGAAATACAACTTTAATTAGAATGTAGACCGCGATTTGAATATATGTTTTCAAGAGAATAAATTTATCATTTCCGAGTATCAAAATGTATGTACCGCGTTCGTGTCGGGTAATCAGTCCGCGCAAGCAAATAAATAAATGATTAAATAATTATTATAAAATAAGAAATAAAAAACTACATTTACTTTATATCAGAATAATACATATATTTAAAAGCAATTGAATGCCGGGATTGATATCTGTATAACCCATGCACCAGACACATGTTCACTGCATAGAATATGTGTCTTCTCCTACGTCCGTACAGTGTTTCTAAAAATATAAAGGTTCGGCTTGGGTTCATAAATGATAACTATATATCATGACAAAGAATATATAAATACAAAGTCAAAGTTGTGAAATAAATAGAACTGATCGTGGATATTGGTTTATCACAGCCAATATGTCCCAGGGTCAACGATTTGTTTTGAACAAAAGTCCAGGTAATGTCCGTGTAGTTTCTTGTTTTTAGTGAACAAAAAAAGTTATGATACAAAATAAGGACAAATTATTAAAGTTACAGAAATTAAAAAACCTGCATATATAATGATTAGAAAAGAGAACTAATTTAATTTGATTTTTTTTATATATTATACATAAAGTTTTTAAACTATAAAAACAAATACAAAGATTTAGTAAAAAAAAATATAAAAAATAAAAAAAATTAAAAAGAAAAAAGGGACTTTACTGATAAAGCCATCAATAATAAAAAACGAACGTCTGCTGCATGGTGGGAAATAAAATTGACTGTTGGTAAAGTCAGAAAAACATCTAGCTATACTGGTAAAATTACAAATACAATTTTAGTATTAATTTTAATAATTTTGAATCAAAATTTAGAGTTGAACACTATTTTTATGTATGTTTGTAAAAAGAATTCATATCTGGTAAAAGGTCAATATAAGTATGAAAATATTTTTAACTTTTTTTTTACTTACTCATGGAAAAATAAATAAAAATTCAAAATCTATAAGAAATAATAAATACAATTTCTTCATGGAAGAGCATACTAAAAATTTGTAATTTTGTAATACTTGTAGTCGCGTCTATTGTCACTAAACATATAAAATAACCTAATACTTTCTTGAAAACCTATGATTAAAAAATACGCGTTTGAATGTCTAGGTCCACTTCTTAATAAGTGCAAATGTGAGAAAAATAATTTGTCTGCATGTCAAAAGTCGGTGGTCTTCACCAACTACTCCTGGTCCCAACATTTCTACGGATTTTACAGCTTGAATGAAGGAATCTTGTCTGGGCGCACAATTTCATGTCTCCACTCTCTGAAATGTGTATCCGTTCAGAACTCTCGAATTTTCACGAGACTGACTATGACTTTTGATAACACACACACACGCACACACACAAACACACACACACACACACACACACACACACACACACACTCTCTCTCTCTCTCTCTCTCTCTCTCTCTCTCCCTCTCTCTCTCTCTCTCTCTCTCTCTCTCTCTCTCTCTCTCTCTCTCTCGTCGAATTAACCATAAAACTGAAGACGAAAAAATAGTAAATAGAGATGACAATATAGTGTCATTATTTTGCAATGTGAGGACAATTCCTGCATGACATGTAAAACATTACCCTAACTTCGCCATAAATAAATTATTTCAAGCATTCTAACAAGCCTAATATTATAAACAGTAAATTTAGGAATACTTGTGCCTTGTAATCTAAACAGTGCCCTTACTTTGTAAGTTAATGTGTTAATAATTCTTCTTAGATTTCGGTGGATAGTGTCATACACACACACATACACACACACACACACACGCGCGCGCGCGCGTTGATTCTGGGTGGCTTACATGTCAATGCTGTGTTTCCATAAGTTGGAATAGGTTCGTTTATGATTTAAATACTAAAATACTGTCTCACTGGTAGCAATTAAAATTCTTCATGTAAAGTCAGATATAATTGGTAATGCGTCAATATAAGTTACATAATATTGAGTTAATGTCTGAAATAACTATTTCTATCAACTAATGTAGAAAAATGTATTGACAAATTTGACAATCAGTTTTAAATATTGTAGTGTAATTGGTGAAAACAACTTTTCCCACCCAAAATGCATATAATATGTGAAATATGCATTTTCAAACAGTTGCAAAAGCTATTTGCTGAAAATGTTTTATATGATTCTGTATGTAAACAAGATATATAGAAAGAAGGCAAGATAATCTGGTTCACAGATAATCAAAGTTACCCTTGTAACAGTAACAGGTATTAATCTTTGCCAAATCCTAAGTGGTTTTGTTGTTTTTCAAAATTATTATTCAATCCCTGTCGAAGCGATCGGTTTAAGAATGATAAAGGATACCCAGAGAAAAACAACAACCTTCAAAAGAAATATAAATTTTCTAACTCTTGGATCTGCTTGATTAGCTCGATTAGTCTATTGGGATAGTGATGAGAGGCACTGTAATCTGTAAGGCAATGATTTTCAGTGTTGCTTTTAACTATGTCACTTGTACGCCTAAATATACCTTAAGTTTGTCAGACCGACTTTTTAGCATTCGTATGATGAAAAAAAATGCATATTGTTCACCTGCTGTTGCCTACCTGACTTAGTCTGATCAAAAGGTTGTGAATTACCAACTTTATCAAGTATCTGGCATATATCTAAAAAGATATCATAACTTCGATCCAAACGGAAACTTTAGACGTCACAAGTTGTAGCAGTGTATGCTCATTGTACTTATCAGATACTTATGGCATGTGCTGATTTTGAGTTTCTATTATTCAAAATCAGCACATGACACTTATTTCAAATATTAGTAAGTGCATGCACTGCGAAAGCACATGGGTTTTCCCACGATATAACCAAATTCGCTAGATTCTGTTATCATGGTAACGGATATTGACAAGTACAATGAAATTTTAAAAATTTTAGAATGACGTTTGGTATAATTATACAAATTTGATTCATTATTTTTTTTTTGGAGGGGGGGAGGGAGGTAAAAGATTACTTGTTATCTCGAGTTTCTTCAAAATGGCTTCAAGTTTTGAAACTAAAAGTTATGTATCATTATTTTAAGTGAAAGGATGAGAATTTTAAAACAATCTGTAACTTACAGTTCTACTTATTATACATTATATAACAAAACGAATAAAACTGTGTTGCACCTCTGTTATTTTGCATGAAATATATAAATAGTAAAATATCATGCTCTTTCACGGTTTTGATAAGATTTTAGCAATTTGTGTTGCCAAAGTAACGGAAATTTGATTGAAATTCTGGCAAAAACAAAATTACCATGTATGTTTTCTAAATAAAGATGTTTCTCTTCCATCATTCCTTTTAACTGTTGAAGTATTGAGTCGAAAAAAAATGTGTTCTTACGTGAACATGTCCATTGAAATAACAAAATATGACTGTCTTGTTTTGATGCGATAAGCTGATAATTCTGTAATAATCGACATCTCATTATATGTGAAAAATGCAAAATTTCGAAAGTTTACTTTGTGTAAGCTTTTATTAGGTGCTAAAATAAAAATTATTTGTTCAAAATGCACGTTTTCCGACTGCTGATATCTAAACATTGTCAAAAATTATGGATTTTTATACAAATTCTCGTTTATAGTACATTTTCGTTATATTCGTTGCCATGGTAACCGATATTTAGCTGATATTAGTTTTGAATACTTTTTTATTAAACAAAAGTAAAATTCATATATGGTTTCATAAAATCTTTATAACAAAGAAAATTGCGTCGAAATAGTGGTCTATTTTCTTCTTCAAATATAAATTTTGTATATAACGTTTGTTTACTTTTAAGAATTTAACCAGAAATACATGAAATTTGATGGTTTTATTTTTTGGAAAAACAAACAAATTTTGAAATGTTATTTCTACAGTGTATTGAATCATGCCTAACTTCGATTTATAAGCAAGAAAATTTATTTCAAATATGCAGGAATCAAGATAATAGCAATAATTTGGAAATCAAGCAAAAATGTGAAAATTTTCACACATTTGTGGTGTAAATGCTTTGTTTATGTTGCCATGGTAACAGATATTTCGATTTTACATACCTTAATGTAAAGTATGTTATATAGGGATACCAAATATATAGGGGTTGGTTATTAACATTTCTACTGCAAATGTCCGAAATTTTGAATTGAAAATATGGTACAATTTTTGTTAAATTTACAAAATTCCTCTGCCAATTAAAGGGTTAAAAGCTTTTACAATTAATGTTCTCTACTTAAAGATTCAGAAATAGACAAAAGTACTTTCCATTTGCGACAAAAAAGTTATAAGAGTCTACTAAGTAAAATGAGTATATCAGAACCTCTACCTTAAATTAAAGACTCTTGGTTTTATAACGATCCTATAGAAAGATCTACAAAATTACTTTATGATGCTTATTATCTCTTGTGTTTCTGATGCAGAATATTTCATCTGAAAACAAAACGTTACAGACGGTCATCTATAACGTCTATGTCAATAACCCTGTATTGTTAACGGATATACTTATGACGAATCTTAACGTGGCACATCAATGCCCATGTTAATACGGATGTTTCGGATTACGCGCTCTCGTATCTTTGAAGATAAAAAGTGTCTACGACATGTAACAAAAGTTCCACAGGGTCACTTCCGGTACTACGGGTGACGTGTAAACAAATCAGTCTACTAGTTCAAGCGCCGGGATTATTTAAAGATATGTGTTTGCCACGATAGAATTTCGGTTTAATCTATGAGAGAAGTGTTTACTATCATCTTTTGTGCTAGAGTTATCAAACAGCGCACGAAAATGCAAATAAAAGGTTGGTCACTGCCATATACATATGTTATTAATTTCTACCCGATTTCGTTTGTATTGGTTACTTCGGTACAAGCTGAATAAATATTTATTGCAGTGATTTTATTTCCCAAATTGTCTAAGAAATCATGTTTTACAAGTTCCAGTAAAGGACTGTGGATCAGGTGTTGATTAAAAATTAATCTTATTTGACCAAAAATGTAGATCTATTTTTCAGAAACAGCTCAGGTGTTGTTACTGAAAAGAAATATATATTGGACATGCTTGACTCGCACATGACTCCCAGTGGACCAACAAGGCATGAAGTCAAGGCTCAATGGGAAACAAAATATTTTCTGATATTTTCAGCTACTTTTTGACCTTTAGAAGTTATAGGGAATTAAAACAATAACTTTTTATATCTTTCTTTAACAAATCATAAAATATCAACAATGATTAAGAGGGCACATATATGTCATACTTTACAAAGACAAGTCAATCTCAGTTTTATTGCTTTATCCAAGATCATTTGTCTTAAAAAGAGACATCATATTAGATGAAAGTGGAATAATTTTGCATTAAATCTGCTGCTTTAATGACAAAATAGTTATTTCTTATCTTAACACACCCATTGATATGGAGCATCTATAAAACTTTTATAAAAAAAAACAACAGGCTTAGTCTTATTACAGAATGCTTAGAAGATAAATCCTTTTTTTCTTAAGTCACTGCCACAGAATCCAAGTGGTTACAGCAGTAATAAGATAAGCCTTAAATCTAAAGCATCTCCCCATTGTGGGTTCCATAAGAGTCGACTGCAATTAAGAACATGTTTTTCTTGGTATAGGCCCCTACTGCCTGGCTTGGATACCAGCATTAAGGACTGGAGGTCTACAATGCCTATCTTCTACATTGTAGACAAGTTTAACTCTAAATGTCGCTTTAAGTATGTACCAGTACAAAGCAGCTCATAAATACTTGTGTAATCATGTACATAGTAAAACTGTTCTAAAATCAATACTTGTGATTACCATTTTTTATTTGTTTTGTCAAGAAGAGGTGAAAAATTGCTGATCCAAGGTAAACAATTTCAGTTGATTGGGATCTAAACAAAGGTTGAGAGATGACTTAACTGCCTTGTAACCAAAGCCCCTCTTTCAAAGGAGAAGATTAAAGTTTACAAACATATAAGCTTTGCCATGCTATTCATTCTGATGGCTTTTACCAGTCAATGAACAACAACAACCATCCAGTGATTTTCTAGCAAAGTGTACTATATTTTTAAAGAGATATAATCTATCCAAGAAATATCATAAATCATATTTTGACTACATCTTGTATCTGCCATGTGTTCCTTTGTCAATGCTCTTTTTGACTGGAATACTCATTCAGATATACACATGCAAATCTAAAATTTAAAAAAAATATACAATGTTGTTATTACTATGCTATTGAAAACGGATAAAAAATGAAATTTATATTTAGCATACACATATTTATTTACACTAGGCACATTACCAAGTAGATTAATTCTACTTATTTTTTGAATACTCTTAAATAGTCAAAATGTGATTTTAAAATACAAAAATCATAGGAAATTACACCTTTTTATGCTAAACTACAACTACAGCTTAGTACACAAAAAATCTGATTACATGACAAGTGCCAAGTAGTCTGAAAAATTTTATCTGGTCTGTGTTATACCAATCTGTGTTAACAGATATATTCTTATCACAAACTGGTCAAAAATGGGCTTCCATTTGAACAGATAACATTGTAAACTAGATTGTCTGTCTAGTGACATTGTCCTTACTAAAGGATCAGGAACCCACTGACTATAAGGCACATTTTTCCAATGACTGTATCATTATGTTAAAGACTCCAGAGTCTACAATATGGTTTTATCAAGTTGGTACTAATCCCAGTTTTTGTGACATGAAGTGACTAATACCAGAAGTACAAGATTCCTTTCAAAGGGAATACCAATGACAAGTCCTATCACACAGGATCTGGTAAACCATCAGTATCTGACCTCAATTTTGCAGCTGAGTGCAATCAAGCAAGGTAATATTAAATATCTTTATCAAAAACCTATCATGACACAAAGCCTGACTGGATTCTGAACCCACAACCCTCAGCAGTGTCTCCAAAAGTCTGATAAAACCAAGAGGATATAGTTCTGTCACAAGGAAATCTTCACTAAATAAATTTCCAATTTACATATAAGTTAATATTTATTTATACTTAACTTAAATTCAATCTGTTATTTCTTTAGTACTTTAGATAACAAGATTTTCTACTGCTCTAATGAGCTGGAAATGTGCAAAACAAAACAGATGTGTCAATGCAAGCTTATCAAATTTCACTATGGCTTGCCAGATTCACAAGAGTCTTATCCTGCAGTTTTACATACAGTAATCAAGTACACATTCTATAAGAAAAACAAAACCACAATCAACATGTATATGCAAACCACTAGTACATATTTTATGTTCAAGCAGATTATAGGACTATTACAAAGTTGTTTTGAAATCATTTCACAAATGTTAGGAAACTAATTATTAAATATCAAGCCAATATATCCATGTATTATCCCCCTAAAATGGTTTTCAAATTTCAATGAACAATTGTCCTCATCTTCTTGAACAATATAAAGGCATATCTTATGTCACATAAATAAATACATACAACAGAATCGGTTTGCAAGCAGTATAGTAGTTAAATCTATGTACGGTTACATTATAACTTTGAATTTTGGTAAGACCAAGTCCCACTTTGAAAACAGTTTTCAAGTAAATAAATATTTAGGTTAATTAACATACCAAGCAGTTCTGAGACTGTGGTGAAACAAAACTATAAGTCAAAAATTATTTAGAAAATTTCTGGTTCCTGGTCTATCTGAAATATTACCTTATGTATACCCGTCACGTATTCAAGCTACAGTATGACCGATATCAAGTGTCATTTGCGCAGCTGAATACACATAAAATAACTGACTTTCTCTTTTTATGATGCTTTGTGAATCGAAAGAGCTTATAAATCTAGATTCATTTCAATATAACCGTAATTATTACTTACCGAGCTAATTTTTCTCGTTTTAATGATTAGCTGATGTGTATTCACGCAAACCGGAAATAGGCATGTGGAACCGAAACAGAAAATCACGTGATTTTGGGCATATATATATATATATATATATATATATATATATATATATATATATATATATATATATATATATATATATAATATCCGGAACTGGCCCGGAAAACGGTAACCCGGAACATCCGTATTCCAAAAAATGCCTTTCTTAATGTAACCGTTACACTATTACTTCTTAGATGTGTACAATGATAGGATTATATATGTTCCGAGAAAAATAAGTTTTGCGTATTTTAAAAGTATCAAATAGCAAAAGTAAAAATCAGTTAAAAACGGCCGTAGGATATTATTTTGCACCATGTAGGCCATACTAAGAGCAATTGCTTATTCAAACAATTAATTCAACAAGTATAAGTCCAATTCTGATCCACTTTGAGTGCAAAACATTAGAACATAAAAATTAAAAAGCCATCAAACTGCACAGAAAGTGTTTCGTAAGACTACACTTATTGCTTATGAAGTTTTTATTGTGATCAAACTTGCTATAATCGGAAATACATCTTGCAAGTGGGCTTCCCTGGATTTATGTATTTATGAAACATATTGCAATGTTATTGTCATAATTTCCCACTGGATTGAGAGGGAAATTAAAATTTTAATTTCTGGTATTAATAGTCGAAGCTTAAAGAAACAAATCAATAAGTCTTCAGATCTGAAAAATATATCAAAATATTAGTAGTTTTAGGTACACGCGTTCAGAGATAATTAAAAATGCAGAGAACACGAAAAGTAGCTTAATGTTTATAATACACCTGATGGTCTAATTCTATTACTACCGCAGTAAATGTTCGTTTGATATAAGTTAAGTGCCTAAATAGATTTTTTATGAAACCACTAAATTGTGGTGGCTCGCGTGCCGGCTATACATTACTCTTGGAAGTCATTTTAGATTTTTGGAGATCGACCGACGTGTAACATGCAGGTACAATCCACATAATACCTTACAGTTTATCTATCTGAAATTATTGTATGAAGGTACGTTTATCGATTCTATACCCTGTAGATCATGGAACGCTGGTTTTAATATCAGGAATATGATAATCATATAAAGTATACCTTGCGAGCAGTTTGTGACATTTATTGAATGCTTTTTTTGAAAATAATCTGCTTCAGATTCCATAGCCAATTCTCTTTGTCTGATAGTGCAAGTCATATTTGTTGGTCTATAATGGTAATCCCAGTTTTGATCGCAATTGTCGACTAAAGTTTTGATGTATCTAAAAACAAAAATGTTTTTATACATTATGATTTTTGATAGCATTTTTCAATAACTTTAGTTTTAAACTCAGTTAGATATTTTATATTAATTTTTAAGTCCTACCATGAGCTGTCTATAATGACTTTTGAGTGTCAATACAATACAAAGCGAACAAAGTTATGTTTAGTTTAGTTTGCGCGTCAGCGAATTGTTATTGAACTAAAATCCTCGTTTCTAAATAGTTAAGAGGTAAAATTCAGATTTTGAAAACTTTTAATCACGTTTGTTTAATTAAGCCTAAAAGAAATGTTAATCGCTTTCGCGTATTTTAAGTCACTGGCAAAACACAAAAATTACGAAACACGTACATTTGTAAGCATTCACGTAAATAAAAAGCATTTTAAGCTCATACGTTTATTAAATAAAATCATTGCAAAGTAAGCTGTTATATACATTGGTCTTCTTAATTTTTATTTGTTAGGTTATTTCTTTCATTTTCTTCTCAGGTTGCGTTCTTGGTTGCAATAGCAAATGTCGAGTATCTGTTTTAAACTTTCAGTTTTTCAATCATTTAGAATAAAAAAAAACCCGAGTGTAGTCTTTTTATGTTACAGAATTGCAAACAAGTTAGATCTATTTTTGTAGCAAGGTTTGTTACCAACAAGACAATGAACTGCCTGATAAACAACGTCAAAAATCCCTTTTACACTCTTTTAACAGTGTGTTTACAGTGAAAAGCTATTTCTATCTGTTGATCAATAACATTCAATTCATTCCTTTATATAAAATAAAGGAGAAAAGAAGGCTCTGTAATATTTGTGATGCTTACAGTTTGTACCGAAAGGTTTACAATCCTTTGTTTGATTGGAGACGTACATCTAGTCTACAAATGAGATTTACTACATTAACCTTTAAAAACACTAAAACATAACAATATTAAGTTAATGAAACATTATACGTGTTTTTTACATATTAGATGGGTATTGGCAGTTTTTGCCGAATTCAAATTAGGTTCGAATAATCGCAAGTATTCGAATAACGAAGTTCGAACAAAAGGAGTTTTGGAATAAGAATTATAGTGTAGCGTGATCGGGACCTACCGGAATCTTCGAATAACCTAAGATATTCTAATGATAGAAGTTCGAATAACCGAAGTTTTCATTTTACGGAAACATGCAATCGAATATTGAGAAACTTATGTATTTTATCATGCCTCATGTCTTCTCTTTGAACCCCATATGTATTGCTATTGTGTGTCAAAGTTTTTTACTTTTCGTTCATCCATCTTGTTTTGTGACAATTCAACCGATAAATGGTCCGCCATTTATCGTTCGCAAAAACTCTCTTTTAAAACGCTTGAAATAGGTGAGAGTTCATTAAATTAAATTAAAACAGCAATTTCAACTCATTTGTACAACTATTTTACAATCAGGTATATCAATCAAGCATTGTGAATTAAAGGTTAAAAACTTGAAACAGGTCGTTCAATAAAAAACTTAAATTAATTATTTAATGGTTGTTTAAACCTTTAACAAAAACACCTTTCAAATTTTGATTGATGTGACATATGTGCACATTTCGAAATGTCATTTCTCATTACTGACACTAGAGGCCGCAAATTTTTTATATAAAAGCGGTTACCAAAACATTTGAAAATTAATGATTCCAAAGGTTCAAATTGATATGAATAAAAATCCAGCTAAGGAATGTTTCGTGTGAGAAACAACCATGAGTTTTACATAAGTTTAAAAAATTCAGACAGTTGAAAATACTGCTACGTGGTGCATTTTCTGACAGTACAAAGTACTGCCTACTGAGTTAAGGATACCCTCCGGGAGTTGAACTCCACCAGCAGTTGTACCAAACTCAGGAGTAGTTTAACCCAAGTACATTTCAAATTTATATGTGCCATATCTTAATATTTGGGAAAGTCATTCCTCATTTAAATGAAATTTAAAAAACATTAAAAATAACTGTGTAAGAGTTGGTTTATCTAATTTATCTAAAATTTATCAAAAAATGCTTTTATAACTTATTTGCCAAATATAGCTTTCTCTGCCTTTTGTAGCATATTTCTGAAACATTTTTATTTTAATGGAAAGGAAAGTTACAAATGAGAGCTTTTTACTGTAACAGTTTTGTTTTATTATTTTAATAATAATTGTAGATAAATGTCCTCTGGAGTCGCAAATGACAAAATTTGGAAATTTCCTCTGTAAATGATACAGTGTGTGCATCAGGCATGAATTTGATGCATAAGACACCGCTAGACACTTAAATCGATTCTTTTAAATCATAACAGGTTAACAAGACAGTTCCGTGCTGCCTGCAAAAATGTTTCCTGTTTTGGCTGGAGATACAGATATGCCCATTTAAAGACCGTGAGTTCTTCTGCTTTTAAAACAAACGTGGTGCATCGAACTCTTCCTTTACAATTATTCTAATTTTTAAACATAGACTTTGTGTTCCCTGCAGAAGGTTCCATAATTTTGATGTTTCTTGTGATAATGTCTTTTGAGTCATGTTCCATTTGAGAAGTTGAATTTTTCTACATTTGAAACAAAGTTTACAAATTCCTATATTTTTATACAGAACCCGAACTCTTTTTACTTTTATTACCTAGTACTTATTAATGTTTATATTATATCGGTGTAAAGAATCTGATTTATTAATATGAAATCAAAATTGTCATTCTTTAAAAAGACGTAGAACTCACCCGCATTCAAAAATTTCTTTAGAATTTAATGTACACAGATTTACTTCTGTAAGAAATACTGCACGTCTATCAGAACAGTAATCCATCGTAGCAAACTCTGTAACTAAATATAAAAAAAAAAAAAATTTTCTAGAAACATTAACCGAAAACAAATATTTGCTTATTTAAAAGACAATATATCTCATTGCATATATGAGCCAGTGAAACTTATTTATGAAGTACCAACTAAATTATTCACGAACCACATAAATGTTTGTCAGTTAAACAAGAGATGGTAAGCTATACTGTTTACATTTTATTACCATTTTTCTGTTTTCTAAAACATTTATGATAATCAGCTCATTTCAGTATTTCTAACATTTAGTTTCCAAAGACATTAGGACACAATGATAACTCAGTTAATGCATATGATACAGCAATATGATATATAAGTGTGTGTGTGTGTGTGTGTGTGTGTGTGGTGTGTCGCAATTTAACTAAAGAACTCACCATTACATAGAGTTGCGTTGAATGCAATACCTCCATTATACATATACATGTGTGCTTTAAAAAAGCTTGGCACCCACTTATGCAGAGACTCTAACGAACACTTGTAATTGCCATCAGTATTGACCTTTTCAAAAAGTTCTTCAATGCATTTCAGATAGTATGTATATTGCCTGAAAATAAAACATATAGAACCAGTTTCAGTGATTATAGATTTAAAGATTTTGAACATCAATTTTCAACGGTTTATTTCTTATCAATATATTTAGAAAAATTACCGAGTACACGATGAAAAGATCAAAACGATGATTTGTAAATTATATTGGATTAACTGTTTCAATTGGGTGTCGATATTTGTATTCAGATGAAGCACAAAAACTTTCATTTCTTTACTTATTCATGTAACATACTGTAAAATATATAAATTATGAAGTAATATTTTGTTCTAATACTTGTCTTAACCGGAAGTTCCACAGCAATGAACATTTGTGTCCCACATTATTAGTTTATATGCGTTTACTTAAATGAACACGTGGATTCTTTGACGTATTCTACTTTTTTTGTCAAACAAACAGACCTCATAGGCAAAGACCTGGACAAATTCGATACTTTACAATTTAAACTGTTTTGAAATCGTGATTTGAAATTGCTTTATTTCTTTTACCTGCACATGTCTTTGTTGGACATAATATTTCTAATGTCAAAATTATAAACAAGGAACCGACACCTGCTCATGCTGATATTGTTCTGTAACATCGGGGTGCTGCATATGTCAACTATAATGTTATCACCTTAAAATTAACAGAGGTAAAAACAATTATAAATTAAAATTGCCCGAAGCAAAACGCACTCTCACGATTTTTAAACTATTCAGTAAATGGATAGAAGCTTATGTTAAATACCAATGAAAAGTTCATTTAAAAAGGAAATTACATTTACAATTAAAAATGGACTATGTAAATGCATAGCAACTAAGAGCTCGAATTAACTGAAACAAAAATCGATAGAAGACACATTAAATTACCAATAATAAAATATACTTTTTACTTTACTGTTTTCATGTATTTCTCAATTATATGGTAAATAAATGCTGACTAACTGAATTGAATTAAGAACAAATCCACGACAAATCCATAATCAAATTCGCTATTATTCATATTCTAAGCAGTCAGGACAAAATAGCAAAGTTCTTTGTTGGGGATTTTATGACAGTTGGCATTTAGCTTCTTTTAACAGAGATAAATCAATATATTAACTAAAACGTACCATTCCAACATAATGACATATTAAAGTTCCAGTTTTCAAGGAACCAATCACTTTCGTCTTCAAATGCTTGTCTCATTTCTCTTTTTGAGCATTGGAAATAATCGTCAATTCCATATTGGTTATAGCATTTTAAAAACACAGATCCAATGTAACTGAAATTCGAAATGCAATTTAAATTTTATTTTTGAATTTGGATTCATTTTTAAATAGTTATAATCTGTTAACTGCTTTAGATAAATATTAATAGATTTATAATTATACAAATGATTTTATAAGTTTAGAAATAGATTTAGCTTTATCATATTCAGAGTCAGGATATATTTTTCTTTAAAAGTGAATTGATTTTTATACACTTTCCTGAAAGAGTTTGCTTGTTCAATTTTATCATTTATAACTGAATCTAAAATCAAAATGATATTTTAAAAGGATCAGATATAAGAGTTCGTATCAAAGTAAGTATAAATTAAAGTGACATGTTTGGATATGAAAATATTATTCAATAATATATTTTGTTTATTCAAAGAAATGGATTTGTTTCCGACAAAAATACAAATAACAAACTTTATAATTAAAAAAAACAATTTTTACATTTTTGATTACGAAATAAAAAAGTAAGAAAATGTTATAAATTCTGTCTTGTTATAGAAGAAATTCCTCACTCGCATGATGAAGGTATCTCCTGTGGAACACAAACACTTATACCAGATATTAAGATTGCCGCACTGTCATTGCAAAAACTATCTGATACAAGCAGATCAGAAACTAAAAAAAATTAAAAATCGATAAAAACATAAATCTCAAGATTATTGAACAATATAAAGTAATAAAATTTATTTTAAAAAATATGAAAAACAATATCCTTTAACGAAAATTACTGGATTTGGTAGCTTTCTCTACAATTTATGGCATAAAAATTATTTAATTTTAGGGTGGGATTCAATAATGTGATTTTATATGTACGTTAAAACAAAAAATAACATTGGTTACAAAAGAGATATACCTACAAAACTAATGCAACAACGACAGAAGAAGTTAAGAAAAAGTCATATGATTAATATCAGGACACAAAACATTGCACAATAATTCCTTTAGGTTTCACTTAACTTCTTCTCCGTTTGCAGATTTCAAACAGGTACAAGTGTTTAAAGCTTTATCTCAAGCTTGTACCTTGCTATAAGTATCTTTTTGCTTTGTTTGGCAACTTATTAGGATATAAATTAATTCGTTTATCACTATAAAGGTAAAGCATATTTTTATACAACATGTATTAGAAAAACAACAGAATTATAAAGACCTGTACACTCCTTGAAGAATTGTTGTCTTATTCCTGGTTTACTTCTTATATAATCAGGAAAATGCTTATGTAAATAGGTTACTCCACATGTCCCATTTAGTTTTTTTGATATACACTTCAACACGTGATTGTAATATCTGCATTAAGAAAATGTAGAAAAACAATACGGCATGTTATTTTAAACGTATAAATAGCAATTGGTCATAGTCACATCACTGTTCATTCCCAAAAAAATTCAGACGTGCCTACACTTTAACTGGCTTAATATTTACGTCACAAAGATTATTCAGTCTTCTTTAGAAGCGTTTTCATAGAACATTCAACAATTAATTTGTAACAAAGAAAAATGGGGTTCTAAAATTAAGAAATACACTGTGCATCCTTTCGAGCAGTTTTCATCTAAGTTTAAATGTTTAAAAACACGTAATAACCAAAATTACAAAAACAACAAAACAAGTGCAAAAATGAAAAAAGGATAATATCATGAAAGATGTAAAACTGAAATATTGATCATTTCTGGTTTGATTGCAATTGTTCATCCAGTCAGGAATTATTTATTTTTAATACGGCACGTAATTTCATAAATTACAAATGAGTGTATGTCCCCGTCCCTAACAATCCATTGTAAGCGGAATCATACATAATAACATTAACAAGGTTTAAAGTCTTTAATGTTTTTATAAAACCACTTAGCAACAAACAACGAAATAGGACAGCAAAACATAAAATAAACATTTATTGAGGCAACTGATTTTACTTTATTAAAAAAAATTACAAACAATAATGATAGTTAATAGAACACTAACCTACATCCTTGATCAATTGACAAAGCACCTGTCAAATCCAAACTGTATAAACCAGTCAGACATGATATAAACACGGTATCGTCAGTATCTGTAAACGATTCACAACTTCCATCTACAATAGAAGATTATTACCATCCGAAATCCTTGTAATATAAGGAAATTTTAAACAATACATTTGCTTCATAACGTTGTAATTGTGTAATGATTGTATAAATCAGGATCCGTTATAATGTCTTCGTAAATGTTTAATTTACAGTACTAAAATAGGTACTTCTTGAGGCAAATATTGATATTATTTTTTAAAATTAATTTTTGGCATTATCTGCATTGTCTAATTATTTTTCCATTTTTTTTATGAAATTGTGAAATAAATTTAGAGAAATTTAAAACATTAAACGTTGTCTGAAACATTATGCACTTTAAATTCTATCTTTTATCAGTAACTTAAATAAAATAATATTGACGCCCGTAAAGTTCTAATGGCTTTGTTCGATAATCAGTACTTGGTGACTTCAGATCTGATCTGACGAATTGTGTTTGATTTCTGAAACAAAATATTTGTTTAAGCTCATATAAAAGATTTTAAGAGATGCAAATCACGTCTTGTGATGCTACTTTAATTCTTATTTGTCTTCATCTTTCGTATCAGAAAAGCGGTCACAATTTTAAATTTTTATATTGCATTTTGTATTTTTTTTTCTATTAACATTTAATTAATTTCCTGTAAACTGGCATAACAGTGAAAAAGAGCATCTATACACGAAGCATACAAAACAGATAAATCGAGTTGATGACTATAATAATATTAATATTCGAGTAAGCCCTACCTGTAACCGTGGAAGTAGATACTGAAGTGCTAGTCGTTGGTGTTGTTGAACTTGTACTTGTTGACGCTGCATTGAAAAATAACGAATGGTTATTGCTTTTTGCCAAGGAAATAATATGTAGTCATGATGTGGTATGATACAAAATCGTTTTCAAAATCTAGTTTTTAGATAATAACTTATATATTTAATAACATTTTATAGCAAACACGTAGTGTTAGGTTATAAAATAGTTCTTTGTCAATCAGTATTCGAAGACCTGTACACGTAAAAACCTGACTACATAGAATGTGTTTATTAACTTTTAACCTTAATGCAAATTAAAAGAAATTCCAGTAGTTAAACCACGTCTATAAAGGCTAATGCAATAACGGTTTGCTTTTCATTTTTCATCTAACAAAATCATATCTTTCAGTAGAACAATCATAAAAAATTTAATCGTTTTGTTTTCATACTTTCTACAAACACTTCACAAAAAAGTTTTTAAATTTTAAGCAACCTAAATTTCACCAAATATCATAAATACTCAAACAATCATAAAATGAGAAAGAGAGACTAGGCTCAGATCTTAAAATTTCTACTGCGAATACCAGTAGATAAATTTTATTTAAACCTATTACAAGCCTGAGCTGATAATAATTTTGTAGGCATACGGAAGCTAGAAAATTTGTAAATGAAAACATCAAAACTATAACATTATTCAAGTGGACGTAAGAAAAAAATAAACATGATGGAACCACTAATTATATGAATACAAATATCAAGGTCTGGTAACAGGACTGCTAGAAAACCCAAAACCGAGAACCCAAAACCATCTTGATTAAATGAACTTGATTGATACATTCGCACATTTAAGTTAAAAAAATAAAATTGATTTTCGAAAAATACTCAAGTTGATTTTTATGGCATTATGGCATTAACCCGGTTAATACATCCGCACTTTTCAGTTAAAATCCATTATTATTTTACCAAAAGAAAAACTTCATGTATATTATTCATACAAGTGTTTTTAATCCACTGTAGATTTTTGTATTCAGATTATGACAACGAAATCTCATCTTAATAGTCTTATCCCCTCCTTTTGTCAAATTTAACTGTCACACGTGAAAGATGAAATGGAAAGATGGCAGTAAAAGATTTCACATATAGATGCAGCAAAGACACTTCCTGTGAATAATTAGCACTAATGGTTTACAGTTATAAAAATTGGAAATTTTGCTTAATCATTTAAAGCCAAATCACGTTATAACTTTTTATTTTAATATCATTTGTTGCTTATACAAGATACCAAGTCAGAATTTTCTTAGCATCTTAACATGAATACTGAATTAATATTGGATAAATCTAATGGCAAATTTTACGCATAAAAAACACAAATAACGCACCATTTTCAAATATCGTTATTTTCTTTGTTTGATACAAATGTATTTAGATGAATTAATAGTTTTTTAATTGTTATTCATTGGTAAAGAACTTTTTAATCGAATGTAAAAGACAAATAACAAGTGAATTTCAGAATAAATATCATAATTTGCAGCTGGATAACCTTATAAGCGTATATTAGAATGTAAAAACAGAAAAAAACATAGATATCAAACCGTGTGAGATCGTCAAACTCAGAAACATCAGGAACTTGAAAACATCCATGATTCTGATATATACAGCTCAATTAGGCGTCATCTTTAACAAAATACCTCTGTGCGGAATAAAATAAATTTTACTAGAGCTTGCTTTTTATAAATCATATCACATGTTACCATTGGTAGGTTATCTTCAAAGGTTTTGTGTGTCTATCACCTTTTATTGATTTTTGTCTAGTCTATATTGCTTGAAAGAAAAACAAATTTACCAAAACCATTAAAAACTGGGGGAAAGATAAAGTAGTCAAATTGCCTGTTTATGGTATAACAAAGCATTTTATTGTCCTAGTCGGTACCCTTCTGTTGGTGTAAAAAAATGTGTCACTTCACTTTTTGAAAATTGATAGTTTTCTTTGCATATTTCGTTTTTCTATACCAATGCAGATCTGATCACCTCGTTACAAGTAAACATTTTGACTTGGGCTTTAAACTGAATTTAAACTCTAATGCATTTTGTATAAAAATTATAATTAAGATATACTATTTATCAACCTTCAAACGCAAACTTCCTTGTGGTAATTGATTTAAATAACACAGGTGTCACTTCAAGAGTTTTAAGTATATTTTAGATTATAATTAGTTTTGAGTTCTAAGTATATTTTTAGATTATAATTAGTTTTAGTAATAATTAACACAGGTGTCACTTTGCAAGTTTTAAGTTTATTTTTAGGTTATAATTAGTTTTAGTAATAATTCAATAATAGTGATAATACTAAATACTTGGGGGATCTGGACCAAGCAGTAACGTATTACGTGAAGTACGCTATTTTAGTAATGACCTGATATTCATTAATTCTGCCTTTGATAATCTATATCAGTTATCCGTCTAACAAAATGCACTTTAATTTCCTTTATTTTCTGAATTTAAAAAAATGTTTTGGTACTAAAAAGAACATAACTACAAATCCAGTGCATTATTTACTTTTCATTTAACCTTCAATAAAACGTTTAATTGATAATGAGATAAAATTAAAAATGATGCTGGATACAAAGCAAAAGATCCGTATTAAACAAAGCGAAACGCAAATTTATGGCAATACTAAAACAGATTCCATACAACAGTAGCAAAATTTTCAGCTGTCTAATTTTTTGAAATTTATTTAAAACTGAGGTTTGTTTCCTCATGCAAAGCATTCCTTAGCTGGATTTGGATTCATATAATTTTCGAATTTTAGGTTCATTAATTTTTAACTGTATTTATCTATCAAACTATTCTAGTGTCACTGATAAGGAATGATTTTCCGAAATGTGCACATATGGCACCTCAAAATTTAACAGGTAATTTTGTTATATATCAACAGCCAACATTTTTCTGTATTTTGCTAATTCCGGATTAAAATGCGATTACGACAACAATCACAATTATTTTTCAGTAACATAGATTCTGTTAAACTAATGCATATCATTAAACTTCCAATGGTTCTATGTATCTTGTACTTTTATTGTACGCCAAATTGTTTCTAGTAGCTCGTAATCTCTAGCATGACAAAATGGTTCCTAGGAAGAAGTAGTGCTTTTTGACGGTCACAAGTTGAGGACGTTATGGTCACAGAAAACTAGTATCGATTTTAATATCCAGTAGTTACTATAGCTAGCTTTTTCACCATACGACCCTACTGTTACCAGTAGCTAGCTTTCTTACCATAAGAACCAAGGGTTACCCGTAGCTAACTTTCTCGTCGTAAGACCCAATGGTTTCTAAATGCGAGATTTCTCACCGAAGACCCTAGCCACATTTCTAACTATATACCCTTACCACTCAAATTATTATATACCTTAACCACCCTGCTTATTCTATAACCCTACTACAGACGTTGTAGTATACCCGTATCATTTACCCTGACCAACCTACTTATCATATACCCTAACAAACTACTTATCATATACCCTAACCAAACTACTTATTATATACCCTTACCAAACTACTTATTATACACCCTAACCATTCCTATTAATATATACCATTACCACCCCACTTATTATATACCCTAACCACCCATTCATTATATATGCTAATCACCCTACTTATTATATTAGTATACCCTGATCACCCTACATATTATATGCCCTTACTACCCTTTTTATCATATACCCTAACGACCCTTCGTATTATATACCCTAACCAGCCTACTTATCATATACCCTAAACACGCCACTTATGATATACTCTTACCACACTCCTTATGATATAACCTAACCCCCTGTCTTATTCTATAATCCTTCTATACTTGTCATATGTCCTAACCACCTAACTTATTATATATTTTAACCCCTCTACTTATTATATACCCTAACCACCCCACTTATTACATACCCTAACCACCCTCCTTGTGATATAACCTAACACCCCCTATTATTCTATAACCCTACTACCCCACTTATCATATATTCTAACCACCACACTTATTATATATCATAAGCTCTTTACTTATCATATACTCTAACCAACCCGTTTATTATATACCCTTACCACTTTTCTTATGATATGATCCCCACTACACTGGTTATTATATACTTTTACCACCCTACTTATTATATACCCTTAACACCCTACTTATTATATAACCTTAACACCCTACTTATTATATACCCTTAACATACTACTTATTATATACCCTTAACACCCTACTTACTATATAACCTTAACACCCTACTTATTATATACCCTTAACACCCTACTTATTATATACCCTTAACACCCTACTTATTATCACCCTTAACATACTACTTATTCGATAACTCTACTACATTAGTTATTATTTATCCTAACCATCCCACGTACTATAAACCCTAACCACACTACGTTTTTGCTAATTGTACTTTAACTAGCCTAATTTTGTATACTTTTACCACCCTACGTATTATATTTCACAACCACTTGCTTTTTGAACATCTTGACCACACTACTTGTAATTCACCCTAACCGCCTTTTACTTAGCATACACTTTAACCAGCGTAATAATTATACATTCTAACCATCCTACTTATTATACACCCTTATCATCCCAGTTAACCATCTTTCTAATTATACACTTTAACCATCCTACTTAACCATTGTACTAATTATATACAATTACCATCCCACCTATTATACACACAACATCCTATTTTAACACACTATGTATTAAACATCCTAATCATCCTACTTAATCGTCCAAATAATTATACAACCTAACCATTCTAATTTCACCATCCTACCTTTGTACACCCTTACTAACCTACTTAACCATCCTTCTAATTATACACCCTTACCATCATTCTTATTATACACCTCTTTAAAATTTAAACTTTATTTCTTTTACAACGATTTAGAAACAAGTTGTGCAACTTATATTAATCTAGCTCGTTGGCCCAAATTATAGCGCGCGTGAAGTCTTATTGTGGGAGGAAAATCGGAGAACCCGGAGAAAAACCCACGTGCTCAAGCAGGTGACCTCATACCTTATCACATACGACGCTGGGAATCGAACCCCGGTCGCATTGGTGATAGGCGGAAGCGCTAACCACTGCGCCACTTGAACACACTTGAACACACATCATTCTTATTATACACCTTTACCATCATACTTAACCACCCTACTTATTATACACCCTTACCATCCTACTTATTATGCACCCTTCCCATCATATTTAACCATTCTACTTATTATACACTCTTTCCATTCTACTTATTATACATCCTTGTCACTCAACTAATTATACAGCCTTACCATCCTACAAAACCATCCTACTAGTTATACAACTTTACCATCATACTTATTATACACCCTTACCATCCTACTTATTATACACCCTAACCACTCTACTTATTATACACCCTTACCATCTACTTATATACACCCTAACCACCCTTATTATTATTATACACCCTACCATTTTACTTAACCACTCTACCTATTATACACCCTTACCATCCCACTTATTATACACCCTTACCATCCTACTTAACCATCCTGCTAATTATACGCCCTATCCTATTACATGTAATCATCCACCGTAACCATCGTAACCATTCTACTTTTTATATAACCTAGCTATCTTAGTTTTAAACCCTTCCTATTATACAACCAACATATGATGCATCAATCACATCCTGATTATTACACAACTAGAAGTCCAAAATCATTTATTTTCTTTGCAAAGCATTGACTTTACAATTCGAATTTATTTTCAAATTTTAAACTGTATTTTGTTATAGATGTATTAAAACTTAGTTCTAGAGTTTGCTTTGAAATACAAAGTATGTTAAAATATGCCCTTTTACCGTACAAACAACTCACTTGATACAAAAAAAAATATACTTGAACTGTCAAGTGCAGCATTTTATTTTTGAAGAGAATATCATATTCATTGTGTATAAAGTTAAGTGTAAATTTGTATTTACGCGATTATAAATTCCTTTATTGATCAGTCTAATGATAAAATCCTTCTTTTAACTAAAAATACATAGATATTTTAAGTGTTTCGCTCTGCCATAGGCGGTGATTTCTAGGATGGTGGAGAAAACTGAAAATGCCACGAAAACCCTCAAACTTTGATATTATATATAAAAGAAGAAAGAAGATTAAAAGATAAGTAGTAAGGTTGTCTTTACCATCAAAATTACTGTTTATAATAACTGTATATTGTTAGTACAAAGGTAGTCTCATTTTTTTTTTTTTTTTTTTTTTTTTTTTTTTTTTTTTTTTTTGATGGATGAAACTGAAGTTTCCAAAGAACTTATTGACGTTGAAGGTGCTTTACTTTAGACTATTCGATCAAATGGCTTTTCAAAGGCAATGTTTTTCGTGTGTCTTCCACCATCTAAGACGTATGCGCGTCTGTCAAATATGCTACCAACTTGCTTACATCACAAAATTTTGCGGATGTGGGTGCAGTTTGGTAAATGTTGTAAATTAAAACTTTGTTTCAAATATGGTATGCGCTAAAACATGAAGAGTGGAATTACTTTTAAGCAGCAAAAATTTACATAAATATTTCGTATGTTATTGAATGACTGTAAAATATACGTAAAAAATGGAATTTTTTTCACCATGAGGTGAAGGAGAGCAGGTGATACAAAGCATGAAAATGGCGTACTTCTTTTGTTTGCGCTCTTTCTATCCTATCTATAATTTCTTGCATGGTACAAATCCAAAACTCAATTTGGGAATGAAACTTTAAATCACTAAGCCATTTAAGCGGAGCTTCGAGTTTTATACATGTACTCCCTTTGACGAAATAAACTTTTTTTCAATAAAATTGATTGTTTTATTATTAATCCAATAATGTTTCAAGAAAATAGTCTATGACAATATTACTTGCTTTTTATAATGTCCTATATCACTATGTTTTGTCAGATGATAATTGGTAATTTTGATAATTGGAACTTGATAATTGGTAATGGACTTCTGGCTTTATAGTAGTGTAATGTTTACCTTTTAAAAGTTGAAATGCTACTGTGCTTTTTTGAAAAAGAAAACAAAAAACAAACAAAATATTCGCTCACTCGTTCATTTACTAACTTACTCTTTCAAAACTTGAGAATCATGAAAATTTTGGAAAAGAGGGTTTTATCTATAATCCCTATATAAATGGGTTTGACGTGGTACTTAACACTTCTCTTCGGCTTGCCAGCATTGTCAAGATCAAAAGAAGTTATCACCACGTTGGCGATTTTAAATATTTACAATTAAAAACTTGTGTTTATAGAAGTATTAATTTTTTTTTACTTATAACAGAAAATCTTTTTGTATATTAGATAGATTTATTGAAAGACAATTGATTTTTTGTAGGTAATATTAACGTTTAGATTTATGTTATGTAGTGGTTTACAGTTTGTTGGCTCGATGTTTGATAAAAAAAATATATTTGTTATTTCTAATTTATTAGTCAGGACTATTTGTAAGGAAAAATTCAAATAAAAAATGGTAATTACAGATAAAGCAATCATAAAAACCTGACGAATATATGTATATAGTTTTGACCTAAAAGCATCTCATTGCGTTTTACATATAAATACATGCATTACATAACATGTTTTCATAAATAAACTTATAAGGTAAGTATCAAATAGATTCGTTCATTCTTTATTCCCTCTTTAGTAGGGATAATGAAAATACAATATATTTACGAATTTAACATACACTGTACATATGTGCAGTGATTTAATTCAATACATATACAGTGCACAAAGTATAAAAATAAATATAGATATGTTAATATGTATAATAACAGAATGATTATGTGTCTGCGAATGGTCCGACAGAGTGGTTAGATAATTCTTATACATCTATAATAGACTGCAGAAGATATTCATAGAAAGTTATAAAGTCATCTTGCATTACATTATTTTGTTGTGAAGGTAATGCTACGCCAAGTAAGTAACAAAATAATTCTTCGTCATATGCATTTAAAAGCTCCGCTTGCGAATATACTCCAAACCGGTCTTATACAGTATGGAAAAACAAATGACGCATATCGTTAATACATTGACAATGGCATATCAACTGCACATACATATCAGTTAAAACTTGGTTACAAACTTTACAAAATTGTTCTTCTTTATAGTTAGTAAAACCCATAATTTGGTTGTGTGTCGTGATAATTTTCTTCGGTATCAGTGGGAAAGTTTCAAACTGAGGCAGTTGTGATATCAGAATGCAAGCTAGTAAACCTCCTAAAATCGTTGTAATAAGACTTCTTTAACGTACATTCCTGGTTCTCGTGATCCTTTATTGCATGGGCATTTGTTTTGTTAAAATTCTAAAACTTAAATGTACAAAGCTTTTAGAGAAAATAAACTTTATGCTTATTTCGTCTCGATTTTTAAAATTTATTTAAAACTAAGGATTGTCCCGTCATGCAAAGCATTCCTTAGCTGGATTTGGATTCATATAATTTTGGAACTCTAGATTCATTAATTTTCAACTGTTTGGCTTATGTTTTTATCTGTCAAACTTTTCTGCCCCTAGTGTCACTGATAGAATGATTTTCCAAAATGTGCACATATGACACATAAAAATTTTACAGTTATTTATGTTATATATTAACCTTAGAAATAAGCCCTAAAAGTTTAAGCATCCTCTCGCAAATATCTGAATGTGTTCGTTGTGAAAAATCTTTGATATTTTAAACATTTAAATGTTGAAAAGTTTGTAAGATGTTTATATCACTGGCTTTTAAGGAGTTCCAAAATTCAGCTCCGTATTAAACCATGGGTATGACTACTATTATTTGTATAAACCCCGAGGGTATCCATATTTTACTAGGCAGTAATTTGTGCCGTCAGAAAATATACCATTTAGCGAAATTTTCAGTCGTCTTAATTTATGAAATTAACTTCTCCTGATATCGCAAAATATGCTTTACGTTCTTTCTCACATCGACCTTTTGTCCTCTGTTTACTTCAAAAAATACATTTTGTTCTCTTCCTAGGTGAGTGTAGTCCTTGTAGATAGATATTATTGCCCATATACAAGCTATAGCTAATATTATTATAGGATCGCTCTGTCAGACCATACACGGTACAGCTGATTTTTCAAAGTTATATTTATATCGCCATTTATTTGCATAGTTATAAGCCAAGTCTACCATACCTTGTAAACCTTTTGGACTTAGGCTGACAAATACCAGACATCAGCAAAGCTTGGATCACCATAGGCTGTGTTATATATTTTTATACTTAAGTTAGAGTCTTTTAAACGAAGATAAGGTCATTTATGTATACTAGATACAAAAATTTCGAGAGAATACCACCTCTTGACGCCTTGGAAGACATCAAACCAGTGAGATTGGACTGGATTGACCACCAATGCACTAGTTTTTTCATCATGCAAATCGTCTATAAGTTTCAACAAGTTTACCTTTTACACCAAGATTATACAACTTATACAAAAGGCTTTTTCGCCAAACAGGGGCCTCGTTGGCCGCGGGGTCTAAAGGGCGCACTTACGGATCAAAGTGTCTTCCACCGCCTGGGTTCGAATCCCACTCGGTACAGATCCTAGTGTGAGACAGTTTGTCAGTTTGGTTGCCCAAATTCGGTTCATCCCAGAACTTACCGCCTCAAAATAAGTGAAAGAATCTTGCCTGGGGCGTACAACTCCATCACTCCACTCCTTTTTGCTAAACAGTGTCGAAGGCCTTTTTGTGTCTAAAAATGCGGCGTAAACTTTGCTTTTTCGTTCCTCGTTAGCGAGAATACTCTCTTGCGATGAAATCCAATGAAACCTTTGTTGTTGGTAACAAGCGAATGTTTTGTAAAAGTTATATCTTTTCAAATATTTTTTTAAAGTTTATAGTAACGCGATCGGACTGTAATTGTCAGGAAAAGTCTTGTTCTTGGTTCCTCCTTTGAAAAGTTGTACTATAATAACACGCTTCCAGCTTAATGGAACTTCACCTTAAATGATAATACGATTAAAAAAGTCTGTTAATACACAGAGCCACTGCTGGCCATTATACTTTACATTGGAACTTATCATGACTTGGAGCTTTCCTCTTCCTCATCTTTAATTCTGTCACTGCTATTGCTACCTCTGCTTGTTGATTAAGTTCTCCAGGTTAGACCTGATTACAATCAAAAATGGATTCAATTGTTCATTACCGATAATTTCAAATTTTGAATCATACTTGTTCTCATTTTCAGGGATATACAGATCATGGTAGTATTCAGGAAATGCTTGAGCGACACCGTCTGGGTCATTGTATGTCTTTTCTTCATATTTTATCTCCAGATAATATCTAGATGTTCTTTACTTCAATTTAAGTATAATCCACCAAACTAATCGATTATCACACTCCTTGGCATTATTAATTTCATATAAAGCGTGATTATAATAGGCTTGCGCTTCTTGATCCAAAATATTTCGAATTGTCGCTTTGCTTTTTTTGTATTTAATATATTAGAAGTGGTTGCCTCGTGGTTAAACTTCATTTACCCAGATACAATGCTTAGACCTTCCATAATTGTGGGCTCTTTTTACTGCTTGGATCCAATACGGCTTTGTATGCTGGTTATATTTTAATTTCGGAATTACTTCATTGTTTTAAGATTTGTACCAAACGTCCGTTAGATACACCAATGTTGACTGCAGACACACAATTAGTAATGTGCAGTAATCTTTTCTCTAGGAGAAATGCAAAATATTGTAAGCAATCGTCTGTGGCTTTGTTCCAAGCCGGCGTCACTGCTGTTTTTGGATGATAGATGAAACCACAGTTTCCGGAGAAAACCAAATCTTAGGCAGAAAGAATTGTGAAAATTTCTCACACTACACTCTCCCCGCACGGAAATCGAACGTATTGGCGTTGAAGGGGGCTTTAGACTTTTCTATCAAATAACTTTTTAAAAACGATGGTTTTTTCAGGTACATATTCCTTTTCCGCCATTTTAGAAGTTTGCACGTTTGTCAAACATATTACCAACTTGCTTACATCACAAATATTTGCGGTGAGGGCGAAGCTTGGCTTCTGTTGTTAAATAAAACGTTGTTCCAAGTATGGTATGCGCCTAAACATGAAATGAGTTTTAAAAGCGGATTGACTGTTATGCGAAAAAAACATCACTTTTTTGTATGATTTTGAATGACTGTAATATATGAGTAAGAAAGGGATCTTTTTAACAACATGAGTTGAAGGAGAGCAGGTGATACAGAGCATGAAAATGGCCTACTTCTTTGATTTGCACCATTCTTATGCTATCTATCATCTCTTGCACGGTAGAAAAAAAAATCTATTTTTGAATAATACTTTAAATAACTAGGTTATTTAAGCGGAGCATCGAGTTTTATACTTCCTTTGAGGAAATCAACTTGTTCAAGAAAATTGTTTGTTTCATTATATATCTACCAGAATTTTAAGTAAAAATAGTCAATGATAATATTGGTATCAGTTGAACATTGATTGCGTTTTATCATGTCGTATATTACTAGGTTTTGTCAGACGATAATTGGTTATTTCATAAACTTTTGGTTCAAACCCCTCAATCTATGGATCACAGATAAAATCCCTTTTCCAAAACTTCCATGATTCTCCAGTTTTGAAAGAGTAAGATAGTAAATAAATGAGTGAGCGAAAAATGTGTTTTAAGTGTAACGTTTACTTTTCAAACCGCAAATAAAAGTTGTAATGCCACTGTAATTTTTTAAAAGGAAAAAAAAAAAAAAAAACAAAAACAAGAATTTTTTTTAATTATTTGCTCACTCGTTCATTTACTAACTATCTTTTTAAAAAACTTCAGAATGATAGAGGTTTTGGAACAGGGGGTTTTATCTGTAATCCCTATATTTAGAGGTTTGACATGGTAGTTAACACTTTCTCTTCCGCGTGCCAGTATTGTCGAGATCAGAAGATCTTATCACCACGTTGGCGATCTTAAATACTTACAATTCAAAAAGTTCTCTTTATAGAAGTATTAAATTTGTACTTATATTATTTATAACAAAAAATCTATTTGTATATTTGATAGATTTTATGAAAGAAAATCGATCTTTTTGTAGATAATGTTAAGATTTATCTTATATAGTTGTTTACAGTTTGTTGACTTGCTGTTTAACAAAAAATACATTTGTTACATCCGATTTATCAGTCAGGACTATTTTATTTAAAGGAACAAAAACAAATAAAAAGATGGTTATTACAGATAAATCACTCGAAAAAACTCACAGAGAAAGAGAGAGAGAGAGAGAGAGAGAGAGGAGAGAGAGAGAGAGAGAGAGAGAGAGAGAGTTTTGCAATAAAAGCATCTGATCGATTTTTTAACATATAAATACATGCATTACATAACATGTTTTTATAAATAGACTTTAAGGTTAGTATCAAATGGATCCGAAGTTTATTAGTTTATGTTCAATCGTTATTATTTCAATTATATTATGACTCTTAATGTACTATGTAATGATAAAACACAAACATACCAGTCCTTGTCCAAATCACAATCCCAAAAACAAAATAATAACTTTGAAAGCTTGCAAATCGTACTTATAAATGGCTTGCTGTTTTCATTCACGAATTCGAAGTATTCGACAATACAAGTATATGTCATACATTTCAAGACCATTCTGTGCACAAAACCTATGTTGGGTTTTTTTAGTTTCTAACTTATCTTTTTTCGCCTAATTATTTCTCAACAACAACAAAATAGTAGGTAAGCATTATGGCATTGACGCGACTAGTCAAGTTTTGTAATATAGGATAATGATCAATCAAGTAAATATTTTATCACTGTTGACCGTCGACTAGGGACTCGTTGGGAAACTATGCTAAAAGTTGAGAATCGTTTTTGTGGAAACTTGTGAACCGTAAACCAATGCTTTAAGCTCTCTCTCTCTCTCTCTCTCTCTCTCTCTCTCTCTCTCTCTCTCTCTCTCTCTCTCTCTCTCTCTCTCTGTGTGTGTAAATATATAATACAAATACCAGTTAAATTTTGATGTGCCAGATGTTCACATTTCGGAAATTCATTCCTCATCAGTGACACTAAGACCGAAAAGTTCGAAAAATAAAAAATATAAGCCAAACAGTTGAAAATAATGAATAGTGATATCGCATTGTTTACAAGCCGTTATCAAACTTGTTGCATGTCTTCGGGAATACATTAGTTTGATCGGTGCAGTTATATGTTACTTTATTAAATTAATGCATCAAAATAAAGAAAATAAACATGTGCAATGTCAAAATTTAATTTTCCAAAATTAACCCCGCAATGAAATTTGAGTTTCAATTTGTATCTTTTATCAGTCATTTGTAATAACTCGTCATTTAACATTAATTTAATGAAGTAAGATAATACTGAACACTGGGTCATTTATACAGGTCATACCCATGAGCAACATTCACCTAATCCGATTAAACTATTGTATTCTTGTAGACGTGCAACAAGTTTGAAATCGCATTGTTAACGAGCTGTCGGAATTTGTATGTGTACCTTTTTATTTCATCAGTCCTTTGTCATCTGTTTGAGACTGAAAGGTCGAACGCTGATTCATGGACAATTGGTGTTTACTAACACTTTCAATTGAACTAAAAAGCAGAAATAGCCTTTAGTTTCCTGTCTAAGTACACTCCTTCCTCTTCCCAAACTTTTCCAGGTATTTTCTGCCCATTTCATGTTTCTTTTAGTGTCCTGTGGGATTGTGCCATGGAAACAATTTTAATATCGGCGATGTCCTTGAATTGAAACCTGGGCTTATTTACTGAGCATATCCAGCGTGTGAGAAACCAAGAATACCAAACTGAGTACTATTCATGTTTTGTTCGGCCGCAGTATTAGTTTGTTAAATTATTATTTTCTTTATTTTTATTTGATACAACATAGTTTGCTTTGGCTCTAACGAATGCTTTTTTATTTTAAACATTTATACTTTCAAATGCTGCATTTCAAATATAAAAAAAAATTGATTTAACAAATAAATATCTTACGTTTGGTTGAACATAGTAAAGTTATACCCCACTAGCAGACAAAGGCGAATGTAAATTTAAGTATGCTAAAGAACATCTTTGTCAATTTAAAAGATTAGAGGACCGATTTTATCTTAACTTTAGAAAAAGAAATTATTTTTTTTAAATAAACTTTTAAAACGTTTTAAAATAATTTTGTAAGTCTCTAGCCATCTAACTTTTTACAACCACTGCACCGTCCATATTCAAGCTTTACTAGAATCTAGATTCATTAGTGATTAAAGGGGGTATCTGTGGCTAAGTGGCCTAAACGCTTACGAATCAAAGAGCCTCTTACTGCCTGGGATCGAATCCCACTCGGGACAAATTCTAGAATGAGAAAGTTTGTCAGTTCGCTTGCCGAAGGTCAGTGGATTTCTCCGGGCACTCCGGTTTTCTTCACCATCCCAGAACTGACTGCCCCGTAATAAGTGACAGAATCTTGACTGGGGCCTAAACCACCATTACTCCTCTCCACTCATTTGTGATGTACGCTTATCATACAAAAATGAAAGGCAATTTTTCTTTCCTGTATTTAAATATTTTGGGAGGATATTTATAGTAAGTTCTTTGAGTAACTGATGCACATAGACTTTAACCAAGGCCCTTTTCAAAACAGTTCAAAACAGTTCCTTAAGTATCATTATATGGAACATCCTAAGCATATCTTTATAAAAAAAACTACCGCTTCGGGTTATCTTTGTTAAAGTGATTAATCGTAACCTTGGGGTTTTTTGGACAAAAAATGCGCATTCTTTAACTGTCCCCTTTAACTGTGTAATACTGCTTTTTATTCTTTTTATACTGCATATTAATTGTGTTAGCAAGCTGATTAGAATGTCATTTGATTTTTTTAATGCTGTTTTTAAACAAATATTAAAATGTGATATATTATTGTTACTTTATTTGCGTCAGTTTGATAACAGTATGCATATAGGACTATTGTTTACTGCGTGGTTGGTAGTACCAGAGTGTGGTACTAAATGGTGAAAACGGTTGTGAGTGAAGTTAACCGAAAAAAACACATTTCTTGATGTTTTTCAAAGAAGATTGCTAACATTGATTTTTTGGATTGTGATATGGACAAGGACTGGTATGTTTGTTTTATTTATTGATAATTACTGGAAAACTGTAATATTTTCCGACGAATCTCTGACTGTTTTAGGAAAAAATCAACGTGTTCATGTTTGGAGAACGTCCAAGGAATCTTACCTACCCCAGTACATATGCCCCCCTAAGCAAAGACATGTATCGGTTATGGTGTGAGGCTGTATGAGTTTTTATGGTGTGGGTTCTCTATGTATTGTGGAAGGAAATATAAATGCACAGAAATATATTAATATTCTTGAAGATCAGTTGTGGCCAGTTATAGCTCGCCATTTCAACGACAATCCATATCGTTTTCAAAACGACAATGAACCTGTGGGCACACATTACTTGTGAATACAAACAACAAAACAATATTCCTTCCATAAAATGGCAATCTTAGTCACCGGGAATAAATATAATTGAAAATTGATGGCACCTGATAAATGATTTAATTTAAACGTCGAGCTCGGATTATCAAGACCGCTAACGAGTTGTTCGCCGCCATCCACGATGTATGGAACTTATTCAGTGTTGAATATATTCATGACATATAATATTCTATGCCCACGCCGTCTATTTGGCAGTCATTAAGTCATCAGGTCATCTCACTAAATATTAGGTAAGTGCAAACTTTTTGTCAACGAAAATAATATGTTTTATTTACATGACTACATACGTTTGTTCACGTCCGCCATCTTGAATTTTCGCGAATAATTTTGTCACAGTGCCGTATATTTCGGATAATTAACAAAACATTCTCAGGAACAGACAATCGATAAACCGCAAAAGAAAATGCATGTACATGAATAACAAATAACCACAAACAATAAATTCTGCAACTAGCAAGATTTTATTGAGATAAAATGCTAATTTAATAACACAAATCACGACAGAGCAATTGTCACTATAAACTAATAAAATTATATAATTATCAGAAACATTAAAAATAAAAATTCTAGATATCAATTTAAATATACTTTTCATTTATAATTACACATTGCAAAATCGTTTCGGTAATCAAAGTGTTTGGTAATTCGTATTCGGACCAACACATCATGTCAAATTATTTCAAAAAACATATATCAGAATGAATTAAAAAATTATTATATTTATAATAATTCACAAAAGCACTGATATTACATTGTTCATTCATTGAAATATCATTAATCGTTTATCTGAACAATGTACTACGATTCAACACATTTATCCTAAATTTGAAGACAGATTCCGGCTTGATAACCAAATCACTATTTACTTACAAGTTATTTAGAATATAGTTGTCTGTACTTCAAAATACTATGAACTCGGCTAATTAGTGTTGATGTTATCCATTTTAAATGCAAGTAATTATAAGTGTTTCGACAAAATGCAACTGGTTATTTTCTATTATATTTGGTCTTTTTTCTTTATTATTAAACCAAACTACAATACACTAGAAAGATCTTTATAAATGTGTAAATGTCATAGTGACTGATAAGATTACTCAGTATCAATTATCGATGTAATATTTGTATATAGCGTTTTCATATGTACATAAAAATGAAAAAAAAAAACAAACAAACAAACAAACAACGGGGTATAAAATCATTGAAACATTTCGCTTACATTGTATAAATTGATACTTAGATGTGAACTATGACAAAATTATTATTTGTTGCTTGTCAATTTGTTCGTGAATGTTCTAAAACAAATGATACTTGTTTTAATTTTTGCTTTTTGTTGTAAGAGAAAATTAAAAGTTTTTAATTAAAAACTGTATAGGTTATATTGCTGTCGAAAGGGACTTTGTTACAAACACACGCTAACTTAAACGGCACGGCACAAAAACAGTTTATATCTTTTATCTCAAAACAACCATTTTCCAGACAAAATTTTTTCGATTTTTTTCCACATCTACAAAAATCAATAAAGGTATGTGTTAATACAACATTGCATTAAAAAAAACAATTAATATATTGTAAATAAAACAAATATGCATAAAATGAAACCAAACAACTTGACCTTTAAACTTAATTTTTTAGATAACTTGATTTAAAAAAAATCTTGATCCTCAAACATTAAGCCGTGCAATTTTTATTTTTTATTTTTTTCCATGCAATTTCTATATTAATTTATTACTGGAGGTATTGATACTTATTTTCTGTATTTGTTTTTCTGTTTAGTTTGTTTGTATTTTCTTGTTCTTTTTTAATTGGATGTTGCCAAATTTAAGTTATTCAATTAAAAAAAAAATGAAAATCTTTCCTTAGTTAGTTTCATTTCTGAAAGGTGCATCTGAAATTACTAAAGGTAAAGAAAAGTATCACCATAAAGTACTAGATATATACAAGCAATGTTTATAGATAAACTAACATGTACTTGGAATTAGTTTTATAGTGCTTAGTGCAATGTGCCACTTTTTTAATTTAATCATAAAAATACATTCTTAAAGTGGTATATGATAATATTGTCAAATACCACATTTTGAATGTATTTTCATGATAAAATTCAAAGTGGTTTATGACATGAATTTAAGCCTCCAAAAATAAAAAATAAAAATGAAATAAATGTATTCAGATGATTTAAAATAACAATCAATCTTACCTACGAATTGTTTATAGTAGACTTCATTGCAGGTCTTTGTATTTTGAATTGGGTTGAATACTACAACGATAATAATTTATAAATTCAAAAGACAACTAAAAACATTGACAACTAAAATTTCAAAACAGCTTTAAAAGACCATATACAATCTTAAAGTAAGAAGGTTTGTAATACGTGTAGCAATACATGTTTATATTGTATTACCTCATCAATTCAGCTGTTGTTCTGTATACTGTGTTGAACTTATAATCGAGCATGGATTTTTAAATTTTTAATTTTTCTTACGTTTAACTTTAGACAATTGTTTATGGTAACATCTACTTTTATATTGTTAAATAACTTAAAAAGTTAAATAAATAATTTTACAACACAGCATACGTATCTATCACTTTTAACATTATGGAAAATAGGTAAAGGTGTCAATACATTTGATGAGTCTGCAAAGTGCTCACTATGTATGATTGAAAATTGAATTCGATTAAGTAAAGATAATTCTGGACTTAGTCTGCTATTGTCCTGAGCGTCCTCTTACCAACAAAGCAGGTTAAAGTTTTATGAAACGTTTTCAATATAACACAAAGCGTAACAAACCCTTCCTCTCAAGTGACAAGACGACGCCTCTTTCCCCATTAATGTCTACCCAAAGATATGAGTTAAATTAATCTGTTCCGCATAATACTTTCTTACTTCCATTTTATTTTCTTCAAAAGTTACTAGCGTACAATTGTAGTTTTTTTGGTTTCGGGAAGGATATGTATAACAAGAAGCTAAATCAAATGACATTGCTAAAAAATTAGTCATTGAGTTTCACGTAACTGGTAGTGGGGTCTATTATCTGAACGATTTTATATCCAGCTACAAAACAATACAATTTAATGGCGATTTTCATATCATTTAATAAATATTGTGTAGATACATTCATCACATTCAAAAAAAAACATTAAAAATTGAGCAAGGTTTAAATGCCTTCATGTCTTATCACTGATAGTTCTGTGCACTTATAACATTGATTTTAATATGATCTAATACATATACTTAATTACAAAGGATATTATAGATAATTGGTAGGGACCGACAGATGACCTCGATATATCGAGGGTATTCGGGATAATTACGTTCGAGAGAAAGTTTTACTGTACTTTTACAAAACATGAAATTGTAGTCAAAGTACAAAGGTCTCAATATTTTGATCATGAATTGAAATTCGACTTTTGAATATCATTTTAAAGTAAACTCTTCTTAGCATTAAAAACCGTAGATCCCATGCAAAATCTTCACCGATGATCAAGATAAAGCATTTGAAAAGTATATACAATAAAGGTTATGCCACTGACCTTTAACCTTAGCTTCATGCAGAAAACAAAAATTAAAATCTACACTAAAATGTCTTAAAAAAGTTTTAATTTTATTAAAGCAAAACAGGGATATATATATATATATATATATATATATATATATATATATATATATATATATATATATATATATATATATATATATATATATATATACCGCAATACCTTAATGTTACATTGTCTAGTGAATTACAATGATTATATTATTTACCAGCGATTGATAGTCATCTGTGAACATTTCTCTCCATGATGACCCAGATGAAATACTGCCTGTAAATTAAAACGATATGCCGTTGTGTGATTTTGAGTAAACATCAAATATCATCATTGGTTTAAGCCCTTTGACAAACCACCGGATTACCGGATTTATAATAATCCTATATAATTTTTTACATTGATAGTTTTATGAACAACTTTACAGTTCAAAAGAAAAATCTAATGCAAATACTAAGGTCATTCGATACACTTTAATACAGATATTCTTTAGGCAACTGCTTCCTCATATTTAAAAGATAGCTAGGTAATATTTTAGAAGATTTATTGATTGATTTTTTAATTTATTTTTTACAGGTTGAAATATCTAGAGTAGATTCTCTTCAGAACCTTAGTATACAAAATTCTATTGTTCTATTTTGTTTCTTTCCCAAAAGGAAACTGTTCTTCTATAGTGTTTTCTGGAGAGGTATAGTGACTGAGCCCGTAAGCGAAGCCACTGTACCTCTTCATAAAATACTAAAGTAAAACTGTTTCCGATGGAAATGTCTATAACAGGTTTAGTACATCACATGTCTTTGTTTGCATATCTCTCAAAGTAGAGTAAATTGATGTAGTTTGCAGGGGGGGTCACGGTTGGGGTCACGGGTGGATGTCGGAGGACTATTCCTATTAAAGCCTCTTTCTTACATATTGTAAAGGGCAGACGATTTCTACAAAAATATTATTATTGCAGTTATCCATTGATTACTCAACAAGTTAACATTTGATGAACTAAAATAGTTTGGATACGTTTCTGCTTTTATGTTTATAATGGGATATATCTTTATTTCAGAAGGTAAACTCATAAAATACTTACAATAGTCGTTAGTTCCTACACGGTATTTGTCTGTGGAATGATCCATTGTTTGTGGAAAGGGATCATATTTATTTTTGTAATTTGTTTCAATGTGTTTGGTATCAACCATATCTATATCTTGTGAGCTGAATTTAATAAGAATATAGAGCAATCTATTTTAATGATACTAGAATAATTGGTGACTTAATCATTTTTAAGGACGAAACTATATTCGGAGATCCTATAAACATTGATATTTTAGTTATTTATGTTTAAAATTTACTTCGAATGTTCATTTGTCCCATCTTAATAATTTTATACAAAGCAGTTAATATTTTAATCATATAATTATAATTGTAACAATAACCGTTTCATGCCATTCATTTTAATGAACTGTCCCTTTGTTCTACCTCTAAAGTACCCTTCCATACCATGTTAAACAACACATATTTTGCAAGTTATTGTATTGAATGTTTAAAAGTATTTATAAAAGTAATTTGTTAAAAGTTTGGAAGTTTTGTATTATATAACACCATTAATGAAACAAGTGATACCAGGTTATGAATTTATATAATTGACAATGTAACTAAACCACCATTTTTTCAAAACTATCCATTTATATAAATGATAAATCATGACAATTTTACAATAACTTATAAAGTAGAAGGTTATTGGTAAAATCCCTTACTGTGTAAGGTGCTTCCAAATTATTACCGCATGTGTATATCTATAAAACATAACATTTTTTACGAGCTTATTTAAAGTTTCTTTTACATCAAATAATTTGTTCTATCGCAATAATTATAAATAAACATACCCTTTTCTATAAAATTATAACAAATAAGTGTATTTTTATTTATTACAAGCAAACTCATTGCTCATTTAATTTGAAACAACATCATTGGTTGTGATTATCGTTTTTCAGCAGCTAGCTTTTAATCAGTAGCCCCAATGGTTGACTTTCATTTTTGCTTGTTTTTCATATACACACTCAATGTCGTGGTTATGTTGGATGACTATTTCCATGCTCATTTTAAGTAACGACTTGATATTTTTTTCTCTTATGACTCCTTTGTGCGTTTTTTATAAATATTTTTTAAATGTCATTGTGACACTTTTTACTCACCTGGTTCGTTTATTATATTTATTTTTCTTCTTGTAATTTATAAACTTAAGAAAAATTGCTAAAATTATGATGAGCATAATCAGGCTTATTCCTGAAATAAGACCTATAGCTAGCCCGGAAGTAACTGGAAAATAAAAGTATAATATTTCAAAAAACTTTGAATTAGAAATTGAATCTGACAAAGTAAAATTTATTCAATAGAAAAAAACTTCATTTTTATAAAACGCCTGATATAGGAAAAACTGTTAAATATCATCGCCTTATTTCTAAAATGCCAGAGGTGTCGAAGATGTTATTGTTACCACAATAAAATAGTGGTTTTTTTTTTAAAGGTGAAATATTTTAGCCAATTAGTGCAAAATTATTCATATATGTAATTTCTTTATAGATATGTTTTAAAACCTATTTATAGTAATTAAATTAATTGTAATGATTCTAGGTAGGTCTTTACAATTATGTAAATCAACAATCGTAATTGAAAAAAAATAAAAATACAATAAAACATGTCTGAAATTGCTTCATATTAGGAAGTCATATGTAGAAGTGTTTAAAGAAGTTTAATCGGAATAAAGAGTATGATCTGAAAAACCGTTCAAATGTATTGAAGCTTTTTATAGGGGTTACTTATTCATGTACTAATTTGCCTGCATGCTTTTGTGTTTTACAATGTATACTTGCATGAAGAATCTGTCGAAGTCTCTCTGAAAATATAATTGGAAGTTTTATTCAGTTAATCAATTTGATATATGAATAATTATTTAGCCATAAATTCAGTTAATTGCTATTTCTTACTAGAATATCCATATCATAAAAGTATCAAGTGTTAAACAATAACATTTTCTTCAAACATAAAAAACTTTAAAAAATAATAAGAAAGTACGTCGTGTTTTTCAGTTTTGTTCATCATTATTTTAGAGATCGTTATCTTTCATAAACTTTTTTCTCAAACAATTATCACATAAGCATGGACATTTTTTTTTGCAATATGTATGTATTTATATTGAGGAGTTTTTATTTCTCCCAATTTTCTTGAGTCGATATTGTATTAGTTTGAATATTTTTTAGACATTTTGACAAATTAAACTAAATCAACATTCCGAAGATATATGGTTATCGTTTGATGGCATCACATTCAGACCAATTTTTAGTATTTTGATTAAATTATCTCCTTTTATAGACATGTTTTTATTTTTTTTAATCTAAAGTTAGTCTTTATAAATCTTAGGATGAAACTTGTATTTTAAACATTAGTATTAACGGCAAACCGCAACAGTTTTCTGCCACCTGATTTTGTTGTCAGTTTTTTGTAAGTTGCAATTACAGGTAAAGATTTAAACCTTATTTGATGTCAACTGATATTTTTATCATTTAAAGAACTCAGAACAACAAAATTTACACAAAAAGATATAGAAATTATTCTTATTATTATTATTATTATTATTATTATTTATCTGTAAGTCATAAAAAGTTTTGTGAATTTGGTTTTTTATAATTTCATTTATTATTATAACGAAGGTTTGATACATACATTGACATGAATTATGGTATTGCGTTTCACTTTCAGATTTAGCGGGTTTCCTCCGCAGAAAGTTTTTATTGCTCATTTTTTCAGGAACTTGATACCAGAAACATATGTCACGCTATAAATTTTTTTGTTAATGCTACTATTTAGGCAATCTTAAGACTTTTTTTCACATTAATGTAGCCCACATTGCACCACAGTGTAGGATTTTGAGCTTTCTCCCAACAATTTGTAAGGGGCATGCTTTAAACTCAATGTGTCAATCTTTGGTACTCAATTAAAACACTCACAAATTTTTGAGCCACCTTTGCTTTTTGAAAACATTTGATTTGTTTGTTTTATATGTTATAACATAATATTTCGTCACCATCTTCTTTATCTCTTTTATCCATCTTCTTATTATATTTATATTATTTAAAAACAAGAGGTCCATGGGCATTAACGCTCACCAGAAGATATGTCCAATATTGTTTGCAAAGTGTAATAGACAATGAAATTTATTAAGTACAGAAACTTTAAAAGTTTTCTGAAGTTAAGAACTCCCACAAAACTTAATCAAAAATATATCCACTCACATTTCATTTATAAGTAGCTTATATAATAAGCATGAAGGTAACTGTAGTCTGAACATAAATGACCTCGAACCATGAATGTCACTACCTACAATATTCTTATATACATGCCTATGCATGAAATAATTAGCTTTCAAGATAAATAATAATTTTAGTATTCCTATTTTTTATGACCTTGATCTTTGAACATATAACCTTGAACCATATATTTAAATGATCGTCATGTCAATACCTACAATATTCTGATATACATGCTTATACAAAAAGTTAATAGTTTTCAAAATATAGTGAAAAATATTTAATTTTTAGCAATTTTCACACTCAGTGCTAACAATTTCCCAATTTTGAGCTCCGTGGCTCCCATTTGTGCAAATCTGAAAATAGATGACCTAAAGATGTTATAAATGAAATAACAAAGGTATATCTCTTGTTGATTCAGAGAAAAAGATTTTAAAAAATTTTCACAATTTCCCCCTTATGGGGCCCCAAGGGGACATAACTCCTTCATTTGCGCAAATCTGAAAGGGCTTCACCCATGCATATGGGTACCAAGTTCCATTAAATTTGGCCCAGTGGTTTTGGAGGAGAAGATTAAAATGTAAAAAGTTTACGCACGACGCACGACGGACAAAGATGGATAGCAATAGCTCATCTGAACTTTCAGCTCAGGTGAGCCAAAAATTCGGAATCTGTGTGTTTTGTTTTTTATTTTGTTTTAACAGAGGGCGAAAAGCTTTTATGACTAACTGACTAAATTAACGAAACGTTGCTATAAAATCATAATAACAACTGGTATTTCTTGAATGAAAAGGATTATGGTCCATTTGATGGATAAATTAAGTTTGATATTCACATACACTTCGAACTATTAATATTTTAGGGGATTTGTATTCACCATTATTTTTCTCTGTTTATGTAAATATAAGTTTGTTTGTGTGAAAGAACACACGTATTTTAATATTTACCTCTCTCTCTCACACACACACACACACACACACACACACACACACTCTCTCTCTCTCTCTCTCTTTCTCTCTCGCTCTCCTGTTCAGTAATATGTCCGTTGAAAATATACATAACGCTATATCAACTTTTGTCTATTTATCTTATTTAAGGACATTTTTCAAATCCTTTTTGTTAAATGTTAAATTCTACAGTTTTACAATGAAAACTGATTTTTCAATGACAATGTTATTTAGTCTTTGAATTTGGCACATTTTAACAATAAAAGATATCAGTACCATACATTAAACTTCGAACTTTACAAAACTATTATTAATGTGACAATAAATGAAAATTTATGTGAACTGGAAGTGTATGGTTAAATGAAATTTTAAATCATGTTTCATGATTTAATAATCAAATTAAACCCTTGTTTATCAAATGTTTAAAATCGTTTTATAAATACAACTCTAACCTATTTAAACAAAAACATCATTTTACAGGCAACAACAAACATACCATATCATTTACATTTAACCAGATTGTCACTGTACCGTCAAATGAGGCTGATCCATGAAAAGAAGCTTTGTTTAACGTTCCAGGTTCAAATTACCAAGGTTTAGTCGGTTTTGTTACAAAGTGTTTTTAATGTAAAATAAAAAAATTACCTGCATTTTGGATTTCCTCCTTTTACTTCACAATCATCTAATGAGCATTCGGTAAAAGAAGAGTAGATTTTGCATAGAGACTGTTGCCTGTCTTCTTTTGGATCGATTACAATGGCTAAATAAGTTAAAATTTAAAATATAATAAATTTGTTTGATTCATTCAATAGTTTAAATATACAACAAAAATATAAGAAGGTAAAAAAACGACAAAAATCGTTCCAAATGGTAATAATTTGTATTAACGTATGTTCCAACTATATAAAAGTTCAGTCGAATTATAGCAGCCTTTTTAACAATTTCATGTATAAAATAGTACACCTGATTGTGCTTGTACCAATAAATTGATGAAAATATATTCTTGTATGTAGCGGATATTTCGAAAAAATTGAAATAAACTTATACAACTTATATATGATAGAAAAAACCATACAATTATAAAAGGACAAACAACAGAAGAAAAGACAAACACACCGTAACCTCTGACTTTAAAACATTTTACCTGGACGGGTACAAAAATAATTGCACATTTTTTTGGTTATGAAGACACATATAATTAAAAATTATTATTTTCAGTCGAAAAAATTTTGAGGTAAAACAAATTGCATGCAATTATTACGAGATAAGAAAATTAAAAAGATCTTGTAACTAATTACAAAGTTATTGTAACCTTGCGATTACTGTGCTATTTATCAAATTTAATCAATGATAAGTTTATTTGACTAAATGTCTTCAAATGAATATTAAGTATGAAGTGACTTCTTTTGCTGTAGGGTTACGATACTGTGCGACTCCTTGAAAATAAACGAAACAGTGACAAATTTCACGACACAACGAAAAAAACAGATTCATGAAAACAAAGATTTGTTAAAAAAAACTTTGAAAATTGCTACATGAGGTCACTCTCTTGATATGAATTACTTTTTTTGCTTACACTTTGAAAATAAATTTTAAAGCTGCATTAAGTTTTCCAAAGAAAAAATTAAAACGGTGCTTATCTGATAAATGGTGTTCCTAATGAACAATGTTACATTTGGTTCAACGATAAAGCTCGAATAAATACAAAAATTACAGTATTTACCCAGCGAGATACAGCATGTGGGATCTAATATAAGAACATGGTTACGTCATCAAAACCCGGGTCATTTAAACGCAACTTTCAAAATGTTGAAATACGATAAATTAAACACAGAACTTCGTTGAATTTGTCATTTGTGACTTAGTAAGGGATAAATAACACCATTCCAAATACGTCTGGATATTAATGAAGGACAATTAATGCAATCTGTCATGTTTAACTTTCGATTCTAGGCTTCTCTGTACATCCGTGCGCATGCTCCAAGCTCATAATTACCATCGTAGAACACTGACCAACGGTCAGAGGATTCCGTTTTTTTACAGCTAAAAGAAATGAAATTTTAGAAATGAATGTCACGGATCGTGGTTAGAAGATATCTACTTTTAAAAGAATATATTTTAAGAAAATCAAAAAAAATTCAGAAAATTGGTAAACTTAATGCAGCTTTAATGTATAAAAATGATACAAACTTAAATTATTAGTTAACACAATGTTAGCCCTTTTTACTGTTATCCTGGAATTTTTAAACTTCAGTGTTATTTTCCCTTCCACGACATCATATAGTACTATGGCAATTTCAGCTGATTGCTTTTTATAAGCCATTACGTCATACAAAATATGCAAGCTTCCTGTGCTGAATGAAAAAACATCAAATTTCAGTATTTAATTCATTTATTTTTTCTTTAACAAAAACAGCATACTATTTTAAGTATCATATATGAAAACAAATTTCAGTTAGATAATATCAAACATTACTTGGTTCATTTTGTTTCAAAAGAATAAAAACGTAAATAAACATAACAATTTTACAATTTAATTGTATTTGTATTATCTATTAACGTCTGGATTTACTAACCCAAAAATAAATTTGATTGAAGTTTTGCCAAGTCAACTACTCATACAGAAAAGACAAATGATAAAATAAACATACAAAAGTCTAATTATAAAACGTCATTCTTAAAAATTGCGTTCGAGGTAATTGCAGAGATAATTACAATTTAATGTATTTTTGTTGCCAAAACTTACTGTTATCTTATTTTTATGTGTTAATTCTTAATTGATTGTAAACTGTATTGCAAATAAAAAGATGATCTTTTGTTTTGACAACATATCCTTATAATACCTAAATTATAACTGCTAAAAAACAATTTTTTGAGTACTCATGGATTAAAATATAAATGGTGTACAGTTCTAAGTCATTAACTTTCATTTACGTTTTTGGACGGCATTTCATAAACCTAAGCAAAATTAAAACCATAAAACTAGAGATTATATTATATTTTGTTCGCACTAAAAGTTTTCGTTTTGGTCCATGCAGTATTTGCAAAAAATGTTTTGATTAGTTACTTTTTTATGCAGTATGGCTACAAACAAGTTTTTTAGGACAAAAAATTAGAGATACTATTCTTATTTGTATTATATTATAATGATCGTTGGTTTTGTGCTTAATTCTCCTCTAATTATAATCGGTGTCTTCGAATGACATGATTGTGCAACACCCGTAGATTGCTTGGAACAAAAAAAAACTTTATGACTTTAAGTTAACATAGTAACTATCTGTTAATTGCCGTTACCTCAGTTCGATCACCTGGATAAAAGCATTTTCAATCCGATTGTACATATCCTCCAGCTGAAATAAAAAAATGTCCTTTAATTTCTCTAAATTTTTAGTTACAAAACTTATGTTTTTCAAATAGAATCACATAACAAATGCCAGCGTATTTGATTAATTAGAGTGCTTTTGTTCTCTTCCACTTATAAAAATGTAATTGTAACAAAAATACAAACCATTTTCTTTGCCTCATACTTGTAAAACTTCATATTCTCTTTAAGTGTTTGTGATGTAATGTCTATATCAATCGTGAGATTTACTTGTAATTTAATTGATTGATGTTCTGAAACATTAAACAAGAACAAAGCAAGAAAGATCAATTAAGAAAAGTTTATGTTTATTGCAACAATGAACAAAAAAGAACAAGCTGAGGTCATATAAAGACATAAACAATAAATTCATCAATAAGAAAACTACCAATTAAGATCAAAAGTAGTTGAATTACTTATTGGACAAAGGTCATTCAGTTATAATCAACTGCGCTAATTTTTATTCTAATTGAATACAATGTTTTTGTTCCATGCGAAGAATGAGAAAATTATGATATATAATCTCACTTTAACAGATACAAAAGTCTTTCGTGGTTGTCATTATCCACGTATAATTCCAAATATGATGCAGGGTCACTTGAAAAGATGGCATTCTCATATATGTGTTGAAGATTTGTTAGGTTGGTGTATTCAAATTTAACATCGGACGCATAATAGAGATGCAAATAAATCGTATTTGTTTCTATAGAATCTTTTACTTTATTTTATTCCATAGAATTTATGATTCAAAGAAGCTTTGCATATTGTTTAATTTTTTTTAAATTTTTTACAGAAAAAGACAAAACTTAATCAAATGGTTTAACGTGATTTTTTCAACACAGTCAATTATTTTACATTACATGCCGAAGTAAGTAAATTGAAAAATTCTTATCTTAAAGTATAACGGTAAAAAACAATTAAATGAAGTATAATGAAATAGAAGCTTAAACTGTTCGATGAAAAATATACTTTTTCTTACTATCAATGATTACTTAACTTTATAACAGAAATGCCCGTTTCCTATTTTTATAAAAAAAATAATTTGTTAAAAGTTTGGTAAGTTATTTTAAAATTTAAACAGGTTTCATTTCTACTCAGTAATTAAAGCGTTTTCAGCTAAAAATTTTGCAATTAATGTTTAAAAAAAACCACAAAAACTCAAAATTATTTTTTATGTTTTCTATATTTTGTCAATATTAATGACATTACGTGTTTATAGAAACAGTAATATAAATGTATACATTATATAAACAACTATTGAACAAACAAGTGATAACCATAAGCAAATGGAGATATTCCTTATATCCACGTGTATAACATATTTTGCCAGTTTGCAAAGTTTTCACTTTGTTTTTGGGATTGTGTTGTGGACACGGACTGGTATGTTTGTTTTATTATTACTTGATATTATTCGTTTCTTTGTTTGATGATTTTATACTGACCTGGAATTGTTGTCTTTTGTGTTGAATGTGTCTTTGTAACAAGGTTACTTGTGAGTTCATTTGCCCCTGTTGTTTGTAGAGTTTTACTATGAGAAGTTTCTACATAACACACAAAAATGGTATTTCACTCAATTGGATAGTTAAAAAAGGTGGTTATGGATTAAATTTGACAATATTTCGTTGATAAACAAATGGTATAGTGCTTTAGATTTCTTCATTTACGTTTGAAAAAAATAGAGAAAAGAATATGGACGTTTTATTTACAAGTACAAGGAAGTGGTCTTAAAATAAAGACTATAGTTTTTGTTATTTAACGTTTCTTTTTCGTGCATTTAGAAGTTTGAGTTTTAATAACAAAAAGGAACATTAAGTCATTAAATAATACAGAAAATCTAAGACAAATAAAAATATTACAAAAAAAGAAGAGGATGAAGGAGAACCAGAAGAAAATCATAATGATAACGATGATGATATTGATGAAGAATTCGCATTCGAATAAAATCAATTACTGTGTAAATATAATGCAAAATATCTGCCGTTAAAAAACACATAGATCTTTAAAAAGCCGAAAAATGGGTTGAAGATTTTATTTTGCCAAGTGTTATAAGTCAGTAGGAAAAAATATGTTCCAAAAGAAAAGTGTTTAAGTTGTTATTGGTTTTTTACATAAAAATCAAAATTGGTTTCACAAAATCTAAATCTAAATCAACGTTTAAAAGAAAATGCTAGAATATACATTCTTAATGGCATAAAAACAAGAGAAAAGTATGAATGGTCGAAAATATATTGTCTATCCTTTAGAAATAAAAATAAGTTATAAGTGACTTGATAAACTTTTGCCATTTTATTATTTTAATCAATAACAATGCCCTTGGTACAGTACTCTTCTATTTTTTTTTTTTTTTTTTTTTGGGATACAGTTTCTTTTTTATAATACTTGCTAGTTTCAACAATAATTGGTGGTTGACCTAATATCTGTTAACTAAAAACCCAACTGATTTCTTTATAAAAAGTTAAAACATGAAATATAACATATTTAATTATAATATTATTATATAAAACATAAAAAATAAAACCTCGTGAAATTAAATTTTTTGACTAAATAAGTGGTAATTTTATAAAATTTTAAAATGTACAATCGGGGTTCAATCCAATCTCTGAAAAAAATGTTTTTGTAGTCAACCAATCTTTTGAAAAACCCTGTCATATAAATATGTTTATTTTAGCCGCTTAAGTGTTTAACTAGTATAAGGTTTATTCAAAAAGTACCTAGGATAGAATGACAAACAACTTTTTATTTGACTTTTTTCACATTTTAAAGAACTTATATCGACTTGTTTTTTATGTCCCTGCTGAAAACGTATCCGCAACAACTGTAGTTGTAGGTTTATTTGTCTCTTTTGTTTGTAAAGTAGTGAGTTTGACTAGACAAGACAAATCAGAAGGTACAGTTCTATATATGACGTAATTTTTTGCTAGTAGAAAATTTAGCGTGACGATCATTGAGACTTTACTCGAGAGTATTTGAATTGGTTTTGAGCTAAACGGACAAATATTTATTCTTTAGTTGTTAAACATTATTTTCTCGTGCTATATAACTTTTTAAATTGTTGTATAGAAACTATTTAAATGTTAAAATTACTGTATTGAAAAGATTGTTTCTTTGATTAAAGATCTTATACTGACTTGGTATTAAAGTCTCTGTTGAAAGTGGCCCCGTAACATACGTACTTGTAAGTTCATTTGCCTCTGATGTTCGTAACGTGGTACTGGTATTACTCTCTACAGTATTAAGAAAATATGTCAAACATCTTCTGCAAAACTGGACAATTATAGTAAATACTGCAATTAAACCCTCTATAGTTGGATAATACTTCCACAAGAATTCCAAATGATTTATAACAAGCTCTAAGAATCATAATTATCCAAAGCAAGGTCTGTTACAGTATATTTATAACTAATTTTGACCTTAAGCTTTTTTCAAAATGCATCAATACATGTAACATAAAATGTTCATTTTGAAGGCATTATACGAAATTGTAAACATTAAAAAAAATTAGTAAAAATCCCATGTCAAAATTTTAATATAGAAAAGATATTGCCAATTGTATTTTCAAGAAGTCATTACCCTACTGAATATTCATAAAGGGTCCACATTTTGAGAGACAAAAAAAAGGATAACTCTTGGCCATTGACCTCGATTCCTTTTACATGTCTTTCCCAAAATATCCTAACTGAAAACCCTATGTTATTATATGTTTTAAGTTTTTAAGTTTTAAACATTTTCCAGTATTCTTATAAATTTGTGACCTTTTCTCTGGACTTCTAACCATGCTTTAAAATCAAAATTATCTTTATATTTTCACCTACAGTATTCTATAAAACATGCCTATATGAACCTAAAAAATGTTATTAGCTGTCTAATTAAACATTTTAATCTTCTTATGCAGCTATGAACGTGATCTCTGGATATATTATCTTAAACATGTTGCTTAGTTGCATTGAATATCGTTCTATTTAAAACTTAAAACAAAACTAATCATTGAAATCTAACAAATCATTTGAAAACCCTATTATGTTTTCATTTTATTTAAGCCACAGAAACAAAAAAAATTGCTAACTCAAAGGGTTTGACCAACATTTTTTTAAAATATACGCAAATTAAGGTTTCAAAAACAAATAAATGATTAACATTTGACTTTATGTGAATAGTTCTTACTTTGGTAAATAACCTAAAACTAACCTGTAATGATTGTATGCTTTGTAGGAATTGTCTCATCTGTACTTGTATGTCCAAGTTTTTCTGTTGTTTGCAAAGTAGTACTTCCGTCTGTTTCTATGAAATTTAGAAAAAATAAGTTCATGATAAGTTAGTTTTGAAGGAAATGATTAAAAAGTACAAAATATTTTTTACAATTTAATGCAATGACAGTGATGGTTGATATATCTATCCAAACTCATTTATATATACTTTGGTTTGAGTGTCTAAAATATCTTGCAACCATCAAAGTAAACTAATGCTAAGACTAGCGTTTGACCAAATCCTGAAATTTTGAGCATTTAATTTTCTCTCGGTTCTTAACTCTCCTATGTTCTTTTAATGGTAACAATAAAAGCAGGTTTACTGCATAAGATATTGTGTTATGTTTTGAATTAATAAACTGTAATTTCTTTATTCTTTTTTTTTTACTTTTTTGGTACGTTGGACAATGGTTTGAAATACGTTAAGTTTAAATGCATTTTTGTTAAGTATACTGGTTTTAAAACTTCGTTGACAATTGATTTTATTTTTTTTGGTGGATTTTTTTGTGAAGGCAGTTATAAATGATATGTTATTAATTTATACAAACTGTTAAAGGAATCGATAGAACTTTCTATTTTCAAAATTCTGCCTACCATTCTTACTGACAACGCTTAAGAAAATAAATTATCGGCCAAGCTTTAAGCTCCATCGAAATTGATAGGTCTTATTAAATATCCCTTCTGTGTGTTAGTCGCACTAACAATAATGATATTATCAGTTTGGAAAAGCAACTTCTCATACAATTGATTAAGTACTAGAGAAGAATGTTTAAATTTACATGTTGAAAACGGACTTGACAATTGACTTATTTCAATTTCACTCTATGTAATGCTGCATAGATTTAAAGTTTTATCAGATTCAAAGAGTAAAGTAGTGTAAAGGATTATTGATCATTTTAAAATAAGTAGACTTGTCAGCATTGTAGTTAATTAATATCTTTTAGTTCCAAATGCTCTGTTCTTGTTTTATATTATTCGCCATTTCAACGGTGCCGATCACGAGTTATTAAGGTAATTAACAACGTTAATATTTCTTAAGTTTTTGCAGTGTTTTAATTCCTTTCTGCAGTGTATAAAACATTGTTGAGAAAATTTAAAGCCTGCCACCTTTATTTTGACCCAATCATGGCGTTAAGTCACTTGTGTTACATACTTTGTGGCTTATTCGACTCTTCAACATGATTAAACATTTCAAAATTGAAATAATTTTTATTGTAATTTTAAATTGTGAATAGCAGTATAACACGTAAAAAGGATGTACGATGTTTTCAACCCCCTTAATTGCGTATATATCAAAACCACCATCTCTATATTTTATCGTATCTTATCTTTCTCAGTCTGTTTCATTTGTAACTAGCTCCAGCTTTAAGCGTCCTCTGAAGCGGCCAAAGGTGGTGCACTCTTTTTCGAACTCAACAGAGGTGTCTTTAGCGTGCAATGAGACATTGAACTTGGTTTTAAGTCTCATCCGAAAGACTATTTTGATAATGAGTTTTTTTACGGCTCTTCTATTGACAGAAGAAGCAAATAATATCAGAAAATCTCTGAGGTTTAAGCCCACAACCGTTGACTTCGAAAGCCAGTTACAGTATTTTGCTATGGTCGCCCATATCTAAAACATATCAAATTTAATTTCTGAAACAAAAAACTTCTATGTCTAAAATTCATTTTCAATCGTTAAAAGGGGCATTAACATAAATAAATTTAAATAGCATAATCGCAAGTATTCATGGATAAATCCTTTTTACTCCCAAAGTTATTAATCTTTTAACAAATACATTGAAAAAATAGTTTTGTTATCCAAGCATCTTGAAGTTTTTCAAACCCACATTTGATCAAGGTGTTAACTAGTTACATGTCAAAGTTGAATTAATTTACCAATCGAATCAGGTTATTGCAACATTGAATTGAAAAAAAATTTCAAAAACATAATAAGGAGGTGAAGAATCAAACTAATATTTGTTTTTCTTATTCAAAACTTTTCCCTACTATATGTTTTAATTACAATATGCATCACGATTTAAAACCGTGAATTTAAGAGTCATGATTAGATTCTTTCACTGAATTGCAAGGCACATAATTTTTGAATCATTGAGGAATTAACCACAAACATACCAGTCCATGGCGAAACTACAAACCTCAAAAAACTAAAGTAAAAACTTTGAAAACTGGCAAATTTAGTTATACACGTGAACTTTCATCAAGGAAGTGAGGCCGGGTGCTCCAGAAGGGTAAGCACCTCCTATCTTGCTAGCTACATCCGTCACGTTCATAGTCAATTTTGAGAATGAAAGGAAGAGAAACTATGGTAAGTAAAATATATTCAGTATAAGTATAAGGAAACCAGTTTATCTAGAGATAAAACCACTGACCTTCTGTGAATCAACCTAAGGTTCTGCAAAAATGAATTCGTAAATAGGCAATGATAGAAGTTGTGATAAGTGTTTACATCAGATCACTACTCTTTTAAAACATAAAAGCATAAAATAACAGAAAAAATATTCGCTACATAAGCACTAAATTTACCATATAGAGCTAACGTTATTGTTCTGTAATAGCCTAAATTCTTAAAAAATGTATAATTAATCGGAACAAATTTATTATAATGGATTTTAATATGGTTGTGTCATGTGATTTTTTAAAATCATATTTTTCAAATGAAAAAAAAATCACATTATTGAAAAATTATGTTGTTTATGTTTATTGGATATGCTTTTTTACTTTTGTTGCCCGTACATTAGGTTGGAAATTGTAAGGATTGTTAATTTTTTGCTACAATGATAATTCTAGAAAAAATGGCTTAATGATTCAACGTTAATTATTTCTGAATTTTCGAAATACGCACTTATGTTACAACAACATTAAACAGGTATTTTTGTTTGGTAGTTTCTGATACTCTGATGATGCAGTTTATTAGTCTGTATAAAATGTTATCTAGTCAAATCTTATCTCGTGGAATTGAAGATTTCATTATTCTACAACATAATGTGGAATGCAGCATGAAAGTAACAAGTAATTGCATATTTTAAAAAATCAATGTTAAGAAAGACAGCTTAAAGAGTAAAGTGAAATACTTTTCATTTCATCATTCAAAACTATGACATACAATTTTTATAATTTCTTTTCCAAAAATTTAAAATGCAAAACGTTTGATACTCTTTAAGTTAAGGTACTCATATATTATGTTTGTTGGCAACAAACAATTATCCCTGCAATACTTTCATTTCACGTTTATGTAATATGATGGCATTGTTTGTGACTAAAACTGTCACAAATCAACTACAATATCGAATATCTTTATTCTGATTACGTTATATATATCAAAATTTTCAGCCGTCTTTATTTTTGAAATTAATTTGAAGCATAGGTTTGTTTCCTCACGCAAAACATTTCTTAGCTGGATTTGAATAAATAAAGTTTGGAACTTTCGATTCATTAATTTTTAACTGTTTGGCTTATGTTTTTTTTTTTTTTTTTTTTTTTTTTGGTCAATTATGAGGAATCCTTTTCCGAAATGTGCATATACAGTAGAACCTCGATAACTCAAACTTCGATATCTCGAATACCACAGATAACTCGAAGTCTTTATTTTGTCCCAACCTGTTTTCTTCATAAACTATATTAGAAAAACTTCGATGACTCAAACTTCTATAACTCGAATACCACCGATAACTCGAAGTAAAAATTTGGTCCGTAATTTAAAAATCTATAAAAAACTAACTTCAAAAACTCGAATTTTTTTCTAACAATGCGTGATCAATGGCCCGTTAAATAACACGATCAAAGGAAATCACAGAAATTATAAGTAATTAGGCCATCGTTATATTAGAGAAGTGAATAGAGTAGTTCTGGTTATCTAACCGTTATAATTAGTATCAATTAACGGATTAAGTACCGTTACGTTTAACAGGTACGCTAATCCCCATACCCGAGTAGTCTGCCTCTTTCGATTACAGTTCATTTTTTGACTTAATTTTAGTGCTTTGTAAAACTATTAACCATCTGTTTGTATTTTTAAACAAATATAATAATAAAGTATTGCTTATATACATGTTCATATATCTGTTTTCCGATTCTGTTTTTTTCGTATACATCGTGAGTTTAAAATAAAAGAACATGTTTTAATATTTTTGCTGTCGATATCAATTCTTTAATAGATTTATTATTTTTTTTATTTCGAAAGTATCTATATAGTATTTAGTCTTTTCCCTATTGTATTACATTCGAGTAACTGTAACTATTTACAACATCAAAGATTTCTGAAGATGACGTCATCCTTTAACTTCTATAACTCGAACACCCCGATAACTCGAAGTCATCACCGAAGTCCCGTGCACTTCGAGTTATCGAAGTTCTACTGTATTGCACAAATTTAATAGGTATTATTGCTATAAAGATACATTCGTATAAATTTAAACTTACCGAAACACTCCGATCTGTCACCATTCACAAAACCGTTGTCACATTTTAAACATTCGTACGAACCATTTGTATTTTTACAGAGTGTATTATTTTGGCACACATTATTTTGGCATTCGTTAATATCAGTTTCACAAGTCATTCCAGTCCAACCATGTTTACATAAGCAAGATCCATTTATTCTATCACAATAGTATGTTTTTTCTTTAGAACACTGACATGCAAGACTGCAGTTTATTCCAAAGTATCCTGATTCACATTCTACAAAAGGAACACATGACTGAAGCAAACAGACAGTGAAAGACATAACATAGCCCGATAACAACGTTCTGGCATAACAGCGTAAAACATTTATCTTACCATAGAATGTAATCATACTATAGACCAAAAAAATATTAGCTCAATAAATGATTACCAAGAAGAACCATGAACAATACTATAGCCAGAGTTATTGTTATTAGACATGGGAACGAATAAGGACGGAATTGTATATATTTTTCACGTCGTCTAAACATGCTTTAATACAAATATCGAAATTATACTCTTTTCAAATCATGCAACACACTATATTCAACAAAAATTGATTACCTTTTTTATCTTGTATTTAACGTCTCAAAAATAAAATTTAAGGAGAAAATACCCAAATATTTTAAAAAGAATGGATTATGTTTTTTATTTGAGTTTTGGGTTAAATAAAGAAGCATTGTTATCCTAACTATCAATGTCTATTCCCATAGTGAATACGAAAACACGACTATGTCAGTGTACAAGATGTTTTGTAGTGATATTAAAAAAACTTTATCATTTGTCGCCATTTGAAATGATTTTGAATATACAACACATAATTGTGAATAAATATTTTTTCATTGTCAATACCTTTGCATGTCTTTCCATTGTGCACATCCAAATAATAACCAGGGTTACATGAACAGTTGTATCCAGGTGTAAGGTCAGTACAAATTTGATCACAAATTTTAATATCTTGTTTACACTCGTTTATATCTGTAAAATATAATACATTTAAAACGCTCCTAAACAATTGCAAGTGTCGTTATAATAAATAACACAAATGGCAATGTTAAATCATTATATTTATACACGTTCCTGTGCTGTAAGTAAGATGATGACCTTTTTGTCATAATATAGACGAACTAGATAAAGGACTGTTAAATGTTACATAGAACCCTTAACTTATTATATATATATATATATATATAATAAGGAATGATGAGGAATGATTTTCCGAAATGTGCACATCTGGCACATCTAAATTTAGCAGGTAATTGTTACATATTTACTACCCCTGAGCGGGTACCGCTGTTGGTGGAGTAAATCTCCCCGAGGGTATCCATAACTCAGTAGGCAGTGCTTTGTGCTGTCAGAAAATATACCATTTAGCAAAATTTTCAGTCGTCTTAATTTTTGAAATTAATGGAAAAACTAAGGTCTGTTCCCTCATGCAAAACATTCTTAGCTGGATTTGGATTCAAATATTTTTGGACCTTTAATTCATTAATTTTCAACTGTTTGGCTTGTGTTTTTAATCTGTCAAACTTTTTGCCCCCTAGTGTCACTGATGAGGAATGATTTTCCGAAATGTGCACATCTGGCACTAAATTTAGCAGGTATTTGTTATATATATATATATATATATATATATATATATATATATGCACAATGCACACACACACACACACACACACACACACACACACACATATATATATATCACACAAAGAAGTTAAATAAGGTTTATTAAGTGACTAGTTTCTATTTTTAATTGATATATAGTGCATATTTACTTTCACACGTAATTCCATCCTTATTAAGCATATAGCCCTGTCTGCACGAACATTTTTCTTTTCCACCATGAACAGCACAAAGATGACTGCAATTGTTTGGAGATGAACATGTCGTTTTAACTGTAGGAACAAAATGTAATTTATTTCAATTTTTATCAAATCTGATTTGAAGTATTCTCTGTTCTACGATTTTTTTTTCCAATGTAATGAAGAGAGAGAGAGTCAATCTTTTATAATGAAATTCATAAACAAAAAAATTCAAGATTTGTTTATAACTTTCAGATGGCATTAGAATTGTATGCATTTTTGTTTTACTTTATTTACTGTTTCAAAGACAGATATACTTTTTGACGCTTTCGAAACTATATCAGCCGACCAGACAAGGCAGAGGACAAAAGAAAACCTCTATTTTAGTTGCGCAAAGTGATACCATCATAATGACTTAGATATATATTAAACGTTTTAATAATTTAATCCCTTTTTCCAGGCTGGGTGTAAATTGTAACAATAACTATGGTTAAAGCCAATGGTTCTACAAGAAGAAAAGTTTATCAAGTATAATAAAAATGATTGCTCTTTATATTCTTCCTTAACGAGTGAACTTCCTTAATGAGTGAAAAAACAGTTTCGAATAAATACAATAATTTCCACATTTTTGCTAACACTCACCAAAACATGAATGTCTGGTGGTTGTATTCAGTAAATAACCTTCGTTGCACAAACATTGAAAGCTTCCTATTGTGTTTTTACAAATTTGGTCACAGTTGTGTCTTCCAGGTTGACATTCGTCTATATCTGCATTAGACATTAGAAATTAGTAGTATATGTGTGAAAATATAAAATATCAACTCAACAATCTATTACAAATCAATTTTTAAAACCCAAAAACGAAACTATGTCTGCATTTTAACACAATTCAATCAAATGTTCTTGAAAAAAAAAACGAAATTAAAAAGATAAAAAAATTTTTAAACAATTGGTAACAAGCACAATTTTTCATAGCAGACTTACTTCAAAGACATCAAATATGTCTACACTATAACAAAAATAAATAAATGACTAAATAGAATTACAACAATTGATAATAAGGTCGTGAATCGTTGAACAATTCAGATTTTCATAGAGTTACATACCTTTACATTTACCGGTATCAGTGAGATAAAATCCAGGATGGCAACTACAGTTAAATCCTCCATCAAAATCTGTACAAATGTGCTCACAATTATTCAAACCTGTTATACATTCATCAATGTCTGCAATGTAAGAAAGATTTTTTTTAAAAAACATTAATTTGTTGAAAAAGCAAAATTATCTAAGTTCTCAGTAATGCTCAATAATAAAACGTTGAACATTTTGCTGTTTAATAATGTTGATATACCGATGAACCATAAAAACAAAAGTCATTTAAGAACAACAAACACTACAGAACACAAGTTCTTAACAAAATAAATTAATCTTTCTTTACGACTTCAGATGTACGAAGAGATACAAAATTTTAACATGTATATTGATTTATCAATTTTTCTTTTTAAAGGAATATTTATGATTTCAAATTTAGTGTCCTTAATGAATTTAGATATAACTATCAATTTAAGATCTTTTTTTAAGTATTTTCTTAAGATTTTTATTTGTTACGTTGTTAGAATTTCTCCTGACCAGGTATTAGTTGTTTTTGATAAATGATAACAATAAAACATCTCGCAAAAATAAAATTCAAACATTCTAACGTATAATTATTCATAAAAAATAATCGTATGCTTGAACTTACTAGTACATTTGGATGATATATTTGAATACCCCTGCTGACACTTGCAAAGGAAAGACCCTGGAATATTTTCGCAGTATTTATGTTGTCCATCACAGGGATTCTCGGCGCATTCGTCTACATCGTTCTCACAATAAGTCCCATTATAACCACTTTGGCATACACACCCTGTTGTACTGTCACAAAAAACTGCTCCGGGAGCACAATTACATTTGTTTTCGCAGTTTGGTCCCCAACCTGTGCCATTGCATTCTAAATTAAAGTTTATTGATGTAAGCTTAGAAATGTAGAGCAACTTCTTCATACCATTTAGTTTATATATCAAAAAAAAAACTTTAGTACTTTTAGTCGATTAATTTTTTAATTATCATCAAAATTGACATACCTATGAAACAATCTGAGGGAATTAATGACAGAATTGTCAGGGGACACTTAAAACGTTTATGTTTTTATTACCTAATGTTAGACCTAATGTTTTATAATACTTTATCTTATAATTAGTTATCCTAAAAAAACGTTTACTTTTAAATCTTTAATCTAGTTATATTTATAGCACCGACATTTCAAATATTTTAGTAATGCATGCTCTTGGTAACATTTAATTTATTTTTTCAAGAAATTAACACCTTCTAAAACTCATTTGCCAATCGTTTTCTTTTATAAACGACAAGTAAAAATAAGTAACCTTTACACGTTCTTTCATCGTTTTCAAGATGGAATCCATCTGGACACGAACATGTATATCCTCTTTCAATATTACTACAGCGGTCTTCAAAACTACATTTGTTCGTTCTGTTGTTCGCACATTCGTCAATATCTACAATACAAGGAATTAAAATTTCTATCATTTAATCAAACACAAATTACCGATCTGATATCACTGAAGCAAATAAAATCTTAAGAATTATAAGTAAATTATAAGCAGTTGCTTCGCTATATAAAGTTCCTGAAGTTCTAGAATACCACCTTAACTGTAGAACAAATACACCATAAGCAGTAAAATCATGTTAATTCATACATAGACATGGCATGTTGACCACAGTCATCAATTTACTATTAACTTCAAATACAACCTTTCTTGGATGTTATAAATGAGGTTTTAATATATTTTAATACAATAAGAACTTGGAAAATTATTATCAACTCGCTTTAAAAGACGATTTTCCTCTATTTTATATCCTGATATGATTTTGGGAGATAGAACTTAACCTTTATGAATGTAAGTGGCATTGAATGATTTTGTGATAGTCTTCTTTCCAGATTTTATAAGTTTCTGCATAAATTAGGTATTTTAGGAATAGAGAAACAAAAAAGCAAGCAATGGTTCAGGTTTATGTTATTGTTTGTTGAAAAATTATATAAGAGATAATAATAAAAAATAATGAAGCTGAACTTAACCTTTCGCTGTCTTACTATCTTCATTTTGTCTGTTTATTTTAATTGATTATTTATGATACAGGTAGAGGATGAAAGTGCTAATACAGGTATCATATTTAATTTATTATTTAAAATGTTTTTTTTTTCTGTAAATTTTATTAAGTTTCATAGAAAATATAGGGGTATTGATTATGTTTCATTACAACCTGTTCGACTTGCTTAACGATCAGCCTTACCAGCCAATGAATACGATAAAGTTATTTGTAGATACTACATTACAACTACAGGCAAGTTTGCTATATGAAATATTTTCCTTAAGATTTTTTACATTAATTTATCGTCTTGTAATTGTTCGAAAAATGGGCTGATTAGGTAATCATCTCTGATTTAGCAGGTAATTGTTAACTATTTGGTTAACATTTTAAGATAGCCTCTGTTCCATCTAATTTGTTTTCTTGATTGTGTAAATAAGAATATAAACTGAACTTAATTAGACGGGTTCGGGTTCTCAAATACCACAATATACACAGCACAGGGGAACAGGAACACTCCTATTTATTTTTATCTTTTTACTTACATCTATTTTTATGAGGTTGATTGTTATAATAAAATCACTTTCTCTTTTTTTTAATTTCAGACACTAATACCAGAATAACAATTTACGAAAAAAACTCAATATGGGTTATATTTACGGATTTTCTATTCAAAGAAGTGGCGATAATGTTAAATTTTGATGCACTTTACATCAACCAAGGATGGTCTTTATAAACAGGGTCGGCTCAGAGTAGCACCTTACTTGCTAAATTCTGGAAAATTAGATCAATACAATTCGCGTCATCGCCGGAAAATTACGAGAGACGTGGTAAACTATGACCAAGTATAAGTGTTTTTTTTTTTTTTTTTTTTTTTTTTTTTTTTTTTTTTTTTTTTTTTTTTTTTTTTTTTTTTTTTTTGCATAACCGGTATGAATAAATGGTGTTTTTACGATTTGTTTAACTCTAAGCCATGTCAATAATGACAATTCATAAGTAATTGAAAATAGAAACTTTAAAAAATGGTGATCGGTGATCTTCAATCTACAGAAAATAAATCAAGCACTAGCACCTTCATAGGAAAATTTTCATTTTCATACTCTTAGATACACGTTTTCCTTTTCATACGCTCCTCTTACAATCATTAAATCTATTACCTTTACATGTTTTTCTGTCCGTATCAAGCTCAGCTCCAGACGGACAAAAACACGCGGTATTGCCGTTGCTAAGTGTACAGGAGTAACTGCAGTTAAGAGATGCGCAAAGTTCGTAATCTGACACTGAAAGCACATAAATTTAATATGAAAAACAACGTTTAGTAATGAAACCTTTTACTCTTACTCATCAAAATAATAATAAATGTAACCAATATCTGAGCATTATATATCAATTTACATTATAATGTGTTACATTTAATATTTTCGAAAAAGATGTTTGAGTCTAATCGCATCAAATTAATTTCTTATCAGTTTATTACATTGCGACTTTTTCTCTAAAATTTAAATGACATATTATTACGTTTTTTGCAGTGTGACCTGTCGTCCATTATTGAAAAACCATTTTGACATTGACACTGGTAACTTCCGTCATTATTTACACATATTTGCTCACACGGGTTACCTAAAGAACATTCGTCGATGTCTGAAATATCAAGATAAAAATGTAAAACTTGGTATCTGAAAAATATATGGAACCACAAAATGTTATTAAATTAAACTATTTAGATTCATGGTTAAACCACTTGAATTGGCAAAAGAAAATTTGTGATATTCGGTGATGCGGTTTTTATGCAAGAGTTCTTTCATATAAATTAAAAACTTCAAATCATTATTTAACATAAAGGAACTTTGTCTACAATTTTTATTAAACAAAAAATATACGATAGTGTTAAAAAAGAATATATACAAGGCATTTAGGGTTACGATAACTATATGCATGCTAAACAGAGAAGTGAGTTTTTACATGTATTCATTAAAAAATTGCTATTTTTTACAATTAACAATATTGTGATACTTCTACGTTTTAGCTAAGAGTAATATATTTAAAACCGAATCAATAGATTCGATAAAAAATTCTCTTTATATAGTAGTTAAAACATAAAAGTACATTTTGTTCATATATAGTGTGATTTTGATGTATGACGTCCCTGTTAACGAAACACACGAATGTTTAGTTTTCAGATGTATTTATTAAAGTAAACATACTTATATTGATCAGGCCCCAGTTTCACAATCATTCCCTCAACTGAGTGTACACTCAACTCAAATATTCCCATTTTTCTCTCATCAATATTTAAAAAATTTTAAGTTTTATGAGACAATGTTTTGTTTTGTTCAACAATTCTACACTAAACAATTTAAATATAACATTAGATATTCAATTTTAACTGTGTAATGTCTTGGAAATTGGCATTGAAATATTCCCGAATTTGAGTTGAGTGTACACTCAGCTGAGTGAATGATTGTGAAACTGGGGCCAGAACCTTTTTATGTACATAAAATACGATACCTTTGCATTTATATAAACCATCAACGTTATATCCTGGCTTACAAACACACGTATAGCTACCAATTGTATCTACACACGTTGTTGTCTTTTCATCGCATTGATTTGACGTTACTTCACTACATTCATTGATGTCTGAAGTAGCAAGATAACATAAAAATTATTAAGTTATATTAAAGACAACATTTAGTCGTTTTCCTTGCCTTCAATTAAAATGCAACTAGGAATATTACAACATGTAAAAAATAACCTTTAAAAAACAAGTAATTCCTACACTAAACGTTCGATGAAACTTGGAATAAGGAATATTATCCAAAAAGAAAGGCGAATAAAAAACAATTTACACAATGACAAAGTAAAAGTAAAATGACTTTTTGTTAAATTTTAAGACAACCAATTTTATATTAAAAAGACTTTAACTACTAAACATGAAGACAAAAAATGTGATTATGTGATACCAAATATATCTTTAAAATTTCTTAAAAAACATCAAGGTTTGAAAAATTTTATAAGGTCCCTTAAGTCGAATCAATTATCATAATTGACAGTGTACAAAAAAAATATAAGTGAGTAACTGATACGGCAACAGTTCTCGACGATTGACAAATTAAATTACAACATTTGTGAAATTACTCACTTTTGCATGTTTTATTTTCTTCATGGTAACCGTCTTGACATTTACAGTTATAAGAACCATACGTATTAATGCATGTTTTATAAGTATCATTGCATATCCCAGTAATTTTACATTCATTTACATCTTGGTCGCAATTACTTCCAGAAAACCCTGCGTCACATTGACAACCAAACACTGGATCACATTTTCCATTGACACAATCACAATAATTGGCACAATCTAAACCCCATTTTCTAATTTCACATTCTGATGAAATATAAAAGAAATTATTAACAATAGTCAATTAGGTTTGAACTTCCAAAGTTGAATAAAAGTTTTAAAAGAAAAACCAAACGAAATTATTATTATTTTTTTTCTTTTTTGCTATATGTGCACATTTAAGATAGTTCATTCCTCATCAGTGACACTAGGGACAAACATTATAAATAGAAGAAACATAAGCTAAAGATTTATCTGAATGTTAACAGAAAAGCTCTTTAGATAAAACTTCACGTATAGATCTGACGCTATGATGTTTTGAAAAAATATCAATTTCCTTTTTATAAAAAGGGGTATTAAAATAAGTCAAATACCTTTAAAATATTTGTTTAAAACACTTTGGGTTCTGTAGTGAAACTACATATATTTTGTAGTGAAACTAGCGGTAAACACACATAATTATTTGAATTTAAACTGTTGTTAATAGTTCTTGATAGTTTAATAGTTTTTGCTAGTATTTAATTCATAAATTAATACCTTGTTACATTTTAATTGAATTCGCGGGAATTAGTGCATGAAGCATATCAATGTCACGGATCCGCCATTGTTATTGTTTGGTAGTCTCGGACCCAAATTAAATATTCTATTGACAGTATTTATGTTGTGAGTAAAATAATACTATTTGTGTATTTGTTACATGACAATGCCTTATTGGTTATATTATTATTTTGTTGTCTGTTAAAAAATATAAGTGACGGTATAAACTGTAACTTTACTTTGGTTGTCAAGGAGGCTACTAAAACGTCATCACTATGGGTATAAATAGCCTGTTCCAATTTTTGAACTAGAGAGCAGACGAAACTGGGGCAAAGGTAATGACCTATGTCACGGGTTGGGATTTCCTTGGGTGGATTTTAACTTTATGTACTTATAATTTTATGACATTTTAATGGTAATTTAGTACATTATTTGGACATTTAAAAGTAAATACTTCATTCTTTAAATATTATACTCCCTGTCCAATCATAGCTTGGTTAAAGTTTTAAAGGGTTAAACTGCTCTTCCAAAAGGGGGTTTTCCGGGGACTTATTTTGGGATCAGAAATTCTCTCTTCCTACTTCAACACTGTAGAAGCAATAGCTTCACATATTATTATTATTATTATTATTATTATTATTATTATTATTATTATTATTATTATTATTATTATTATCTGAAATGCATACTTTAAGCCATAGAAGCAATAGCTTCACAAATTGTTATCAGAAGTGAATACTTCAACACTGTAGAAGCAATAGCTTCACATATTATTATTATTATTATTATTATTATTATTATTATTATTATTATCATCTGAAATGCATACTTTAAGCCATAGAAGCAATAGCTTCACAAATTGTTATCAGAAGTGAATACTTCAACACTGTAGAAGCAATAGCTTCACATAATATTTTTACCTTTGTATATTATTATCATCAGAGGTGAATACGTACTTCAACACTGTAGAAGCAATAGCTTCACATATTAGTATTATTATTATCCTAAGGAAGTGAGTACTTTACATCTAGAATATTAGGCTAGAAGCAAGTGCTTCATATGTGGCTTAAGAGTCAAAAGGCTCAATTTTATTGATTACCTCATTTATCTTAATAAAATTATTATTTAACTTATTTCACGAGTATGTCATGCTGAGCTAAACCAAGTAATCTCCATAGTGTTTTAATAGCCCTTCTTGTTAAAGTTTTTATTAAAATATATGTGCCAGGTGGTGACTGCACAGCGGCCATCACACACAGCACAAGTAGTGGCTGCGGATTCAATAACCATTCACAAGTAGTGGCAGCAAAATCCCCCAACCATTACAATTGGTGGCAGCGGTTAAAAGATTCATGCTTATTTTTAATAGAGAATATTTATTTATTTATGGCAACCTCTTAGGTAGTCTGATGTAAACAGTGAATATTCATACTTTCAGTAATTGTTTTGATGATTTTATTTGTTAAATTGTATTTCAACTATTTATCTGGCCATCATGCATTTAAGAAATAGACAGCTCAGCCCTCCTGTTTTTAAATAGGGGGGAGGAAGTGGTAAGGATGCTTATGATAGGTTGGCCAGTGTAATGGGGGTAAATGAACCCAATCCCGGGGGTTCAGATTATAATAAAACCACAGACAAAGAGAATGTGGTTTCAAGCAAAAATTATACAAGTCCATGCACCACCACAACCACCACCACAATAACCAGTTGTATTTCCAGTGTGAGCGACCAAATAGTAATTCCTGATAATTCGCGAAAACCATCACAGAATCGGTTTAATCTTACAGGGATGGACCAGTCACATCAACCAGGTCCACACAGGTATATGGACCGACATGGTCCTACATTAAATTTTCATGACCAAAATGGTCAAACATCTTATTCAGAGGATCAAAATGGTCCAACTGGATACATTTCACAGGACCGCAATGGTCCACACAGGTATATGGACCGACATGGTCCTACATTAAATTTTCATGACCGAAATGGTCAAACATCTTATTCAGAGGATCAAAATGGTCCAACTGGATACATTTCACAGGACCTGCAATGGTCCACACAGGTATATGGACCGACATGGTCCTACATTAAATTTTCATGACCAAAATGGTCAAACATCTTATTCAGAGGATCAAAATGGTCCAACTGGATACATTTCACAGGACTGCAATGGTCCACACAGGTATATGGACCGACATGGTCCTACATTAAATTTTCATGACCAAAATGGTCAAAGATATTATTCAGAGGACCAAAATGGTCCAACTGGATTACATTTCACAGGACCGCAATGGTCCACACAGGTATATGGATCGACATGATCCTACATTAAATTTTCAGGACCGAAATGGTCAAAGATCCTTTTTAGAGGATCAAAATGGTCCAACTGGAAACATTTCACAGGACCACAATGGTCCACATAGATATATGGACCGACAGCGTCCTACAGTAAATTTTCATGATGGAAATGGTCAAACATTAAATTTTTATGATCAAAATGGTCAATTATTTCATTCAGAGGACCAAATTGTTCCACATAGGTATATAGATCAATGCCAAACAGAAACACTAGATCAATATAGATATAACCCAACACAAGTAAAAAGAAACAATCAATATAATTATCCAACTGATGTCAAACTTAGAGACTTTAATCTGCAACAAAGAAGTCAGGCAAGTGTAATGTTGGATAACCATGAAGATCAATATATGCAGCAACCACCCAGACCATGCAATTCATTATCATATAGCAACAGAAGTCGTGAAGAACCTAATGCAAGACTACCCATATATAACGGAAAAGCAGAATGGGAGGCATTTATAGTCCCTTTCCAGATTTTAGCTTCAAGGTTTGGATGGGATTATCAGAGACAAGCTGAAGAAATGATGCTCTGTTTTAGAGATGAAGCTCAGTTAATATGCAGCCAAATTACCATGCCATGTAAGATCAGATGCTGATTTGCTCAGTATTGAAATGGACAAAAGGTTTGGAGATCACACTCTACCCGAGACCCATAGAAAAAATTTGGAACAAATACGGAAACTAGGGGTCAGAAAGTTATCAACAATATGCCTCCAGAGTATCCCAAATAGTAAGGAAAGCATATCCTGGAATAACTTCAACACTATTCAACAACCTTTCCAGTTGAACACATGTTAAATGGGATACCAGACAGAAGTATAGCATATGATGTCTTGACTAAACAACCACAAACAATTGACAAGGCCGTTAGCTTACTTACATGGCACCATTCATGTAAAAATGGAATACGCTCCAAGACAATGGTACGGCAGATCACGGCAGATGATGATGAAGACCATGAGATTAATAGGTTGACAGATACTGGTATGACATCAGATGCTCGAAGGGTGCAGCAGAAAAAATATGTAACTGAAGAAAGGCTTCAGCAATTCGGGAGAGACATGACCGAAAATATTACAAAAGAAGTCACCAATTCTGTTACCAAGAATTTAAAGTCTACCATTACAGAGACATGCAGAAGCATTATAAATAGCAACCCTGAAAGAAGAGGAACTCAATTTAACAACAAAGGGAGACAGCCACAAAATAAAATTGTATGCTACTCATGTAAAGAAGAAGGACATTTTAGTAGAGAGTGCCCATTTAAAGGAAAGGATAAAAAGAGTGATCATCCTTCATCAACCAGACCAAGGACAAAATGTAAACCAGTCTATACCTGACACCATGCCACAAGAAACAAAAAATCAGTTAAACTAGGAGGGGCTGAGCTTAACGGCCAAATCTCAGCCCTTTCACAAGTTAAACAAAATACAAGAGATGTTGAACAAAATAATAATTTGCAGGAGGAATCAGATAAATGTTTAGTACCAGAAGATACTTCACACACTTCCATGTCCAAATACAAAGTTGGTTGATAATAAAGCTTATACGGATAATTCAGCTGTGGGGTCGATAGAGAGTGAATTTGTAGAAGAGGGTATTTTAGCAGAACTTTTTGACGAGGAATCAGTTCAAAGCAGGCCAGTGATGAAGAAGGTCTTCAAAGAGCTTGTTTTGACCAGGGTCCATGCCGTAACTATCAAGGTGCCTATCGCTGTTCAAGGATTGGAACTGAAAGCGGTACTTGATACAGGAGCTGAAGTGACAGTGATTAGTCAAGATGTTTTTAACAAAATACCAGATAATAAGAAACCAGATCTGCGTCAAGCATCTTCTTGCTTAGTAGTTGCAGAGGCTGGGAAAAAGATGACCACACAGGGAATTGCAGACTTGACTTTTAGTATTGGGGATGAGGTATTTACATGGAGTGTATATGTAGCACCTATTAGAGATGACCTATTGCTTGGCTGTGATGTGATTGATGAGAAGGACATCACGATCAACACTAAAAGAGGTATCGAGATAAATGGCCAATGGATTTGCTGTGAAATTACTCGTGCACAAGACAAAGTAACACGTTTACTGGTCAATGATACTGTTACCATTCCTGCTATGTCACAGGTGATTATTACAGGTAGAAGTGAAAATGCAGAGCTAATAGATACTCGTTATACTTCTTTAGAACCAATTAATGAAGATAATAGATGCATAATCATTGCTAGATCTCTGGTTGATCCTTTCAAACAGTCTATACCTGTTAGAATTTTAAATATGGACAAGTTTCCAGTAAAACTACGACGAAATCTTGTCCTTGGAGAACTTCACCCTGTTACAAGATTTGAAAAAGTGCTAACAAAGCCTGATGATCCCTGGGACTATGAAGTTCATCTGAATAACCTACAACATAACAAGTATGAAGAACTGCTTATAGATGTTAAGGTACAGAAAATGCAAGAATCTGCTTCTGTGGAAAAGCTTAATATTCCAGAGGAATGGAAAAATATTAATAAAGTTCATGTAGATGCTATTGAACAGGAGAAGATGGCCGAAAGTCTCCACGTTCCAGAACATCTCCTTGATTTGTTTAACAGAAGTTGCAAAAACATAAAAGAATACAAAAACAAGAAAAAGTTAGCTGAAATCTTACGCCGAAATGCAGACACATTTGCCAAAAACAAGATGGAAATGGGGAACTGTTCAGTAATAAAACATAGAATCGATACAGCTGGTGCTGCCCCTATTAGACAGTCCCTTACGAAGAACTCCAAAAGGTTTCGAAAATGAGGAGGAGAAATATCTCCAAGAACAACTTCAAAATGGCACAATTAAACCTTCAAAATCCGCCTGGGCTTCACCGGTTGTACTAGTTCGAAAGAAAGACGGCTCAGTAAGATGGTGCTGTGATTTTAGGAAATTAAATGATTGTACAATAAAAGATGCCTATCCCTTACCTCATATTGACACCTGTTTAGATTGCTTGTCATCAGCATCAATTTTCTCCACAATGGATCTCCAAAGTGGTTATTGGCAGATTGAGTTAGAAGAAGAAGATCAACCTAAAACTGCATTTATCACCAAATATGGCTTATTCCAGTATTCCAAAATGCCATTTGGATTATGTAACGCGCCTAGTACCTTTCAAAGATGTATGGAACTCATTTTCCGTGGTATGCAGTGGAAAACTTTGCTTATATATTTAGACGATCTCATTTTATATAGTTCCAGTATGGAGGAACACATTGTACAACTTGAAGAAGTTTTTACCAAATTAAGGAATGCTGGTTTAAAACTGAAACCATCCAAATGTGAATTTATACAGTCTGAGGTGTTATACCTAGGGCATCTAGTTGGGAAAGATGGAATCAAGCCAAATCCTAAGATTATTGAATCCGTTTTGAAATGGAAACGTCCACAAAATGTAAAAGAAGTACAACAGTTTTTAGGCCTATGTAATTACTATAGAAGATTTATATATAACTTCAGTGAAGTTGCATCTTGTTTGACCCAGTTGACAAGAAAAGATGTCATTTTTAAATGGACGGAAGAGTGTGAAAACACATTTAATATATTAAAATCAGTCTTATGTAAAGCACCTGTATTAGCTTATCCAAAAGCTGATTGTCAGTATATCCTGGATACTGATGCATCAAATGTTGGCATTGGCGGTGTACTGTCGCAGATACAAGATGGCGTTGAACGTGTTATAGCCTATGGATCAAAGAAATTAGATCGGCACCAGCAGCGATACAGCGTAACCCGCAGAGAACTCCTTGCTGTTATCACTTTCACCAATCAGTTCAAACATTATTTACTTGGGAACAAGTTCTTGCTTCGGACTGATCATGGATCCCTTAGATGGTTGTTTAATTTTAAAGATCCCCAAGGTCAGATGGCCAGGTGGTTGGAAGTGTTGTCACAATATAATTTTGATATTCAGCACAGAGCAGGGACAAAACATCAAAATGCTGATGCACTTTCACGTTCAGATACAGAAGATCTTTGTGCCCACCAGGCAAATGGTGAAAGTGACCAAAATTGTTCCATTTGTCAAAGAATGTCACAAGAATGGTCTAGTTTTAAAACCAATATCGACAATATAGGAAGCCTGGCAGTGCCAGAAGAAAGACAAAACCTTACAAATAAAGATATTAGAGTTATAACATGTCACACTGATACAGTAGATAAAACTCGGTGTAACTGGCTACAGCAATATTCATCTGAAACCATGTCCAAATTTCAGAGGGAAGATTCAGATATAGGTCCACTATATAAATGGATAGAACAAGACTCTTATCCTAACCGGGACGAAGTTGCAAGATATAGTCCTGCAACCCGTAAATTGTGGTTGAACTGGTCTAATATTGTCTGTAAAGATGGAGTGATGTACCAAAGATGGGTTTCTTCTTCATCTAAAAAAGAAAATAAATTGCAGTTATTAGTTCCTAGAATATTACGCACAGAAATTTTGAAAAACTGTCATGACTCAGTTTTTGCAGCTCACTGTGGTGTGCATAAAACTACTGAAAAAATTAAACAATGGTACTACTGGTATCGCATGAGTGAAGATATAAAGCTTCATATTAAACAGTGTCCTAATTGTAACAAGTGGAAGTCTACAGCTCCCAAGCCTAAAGCCGCACTTTCTGATTATCGTGTTGGTTATCCTATGGATAGACCTTGGTATTGATGTGATTGGTCCACTACCTAGGACGCGAAACCATAATAAATATATTTTAGTTGTGGGCGACCATTTTACTAGATGGATGGAAGCATACCCAATTCCCTCATCAAGGAGCCGAAAAAATCGCAGAAAAATTAATCCATGAATTTATATCCCGATTTGGGGTTCCACTGGAAATACACAGTGACCAAGGATCAAATTTTGAGAGTGTCTTATTTAAGGAAATGTGTAAACTCTTACAAATTTTTAAAACAAGGACAACACCATATCGACCATCATCTAATGGGTTGATTGAAAGGTTTAATCAAACTCTACAGAAAATGATAAAGAGTTACATAGACACCAACCCTAGGGAGGTCCCATTAGGGAAAGTCTGGGGACTACCATAATTAGACAAAAACGTAACTACGATTCAAGAATAAGTTTGAATAAATACAACGTAGGATCATTGGTCTACAAAGTAAAGCCTTTTCATAAAAAGTTGGAATCACCATGGGCGGGTCCGTATATAGTTATTGGGGTTTTAAGTCCATCACTGTACAGAGTGAAAAACAAAGACAGGACTGAAATAGTCCACCATGATCAACTTAAACCTTGTTTTACAACGGATATTCCTAAATGGGCCAGACAGATTGTTGAAAGCTCTAATAAATAATTCAGTATTCAACACCTACATTAAACTTTATCAATTTCAGATGGTATTCCAGTGCTCTCAGTGTGCACACACTGCAAAAACCAAGAAAAGGATAATTAATCATTTTATAAGCCGGCATGTGCCACAAGATCAAGTTCCCTTTAGATGCAGCCTTTGTGATTATTCCACAACTACCCTTCTTGCCTTAAAGGATCATTGCCATGGGTACCAACCCCATATACAAAGAAAGATGATTTGCCCCAATACTGAGGATAGTTTTCATTTTATACAGTCTGCTAATCCTTACCGTGTAAGATTAGGACACGACATTTTTATACAGCCTAGGAGCAGGATCTCCAACAATAATGTTCAAGTTATTAGTAATCCCATATCAACAGTTAGTCCAATTTCCAATTCATCATGTGACATTTTGCAGAATGCCATGGAATTATCCAACTTATTCACTGGAACTGAGGACCACTTTCTTCCAGACTATGAGGAATTATTATATGACAGTTATACAAAGGAGCAGGCTCTTCAAACAGATAGATCTCAACTATGTGATGTTAGTGTTCAAGTATCACCTATTTATTCTACTCATGAGGCTGGCACTCAAACTGATAATTACAATGAAGTCTTTGAGTTAAAGGCAAAAATCAAAAACCTAGAAGATCAGCACAGACTAGAAAATCAGAAGTTTGGAGATTATATCAAAAAGTTAGAAAGAAAATTAGATGACAGAGATAAGGAAATTGATTAGATTAAAGCGGTCACGAGATCCATTATCCGGAGATAGGGGCATATGAAGATTACGGTTTCCAAGAGATGTGGGAAGAATACTAGAGTTCCAGAGAAAAAGATAAAGAGTGCAGTTAGAAAAGCAGATAAGAGGAATTAGGACTAATACGTTCAGGGTATAAATTATGTTGGTTAGGGGGTGGATTTTACATTATATATATTACATCACAGATATCTCTGTGATGTCTAATAGTTGGTATATTATATCAACATTATATTGTTTGTAAGCAGTGTGTATAGTCTGTATTATGATACAGCACATTATGACATGATATATGCAGTTATATCATTTGAAAAGTATCCATATTTCAATATTAATAATAACTTTTATTCATATTACTATTACATAGTAAATAGTAAAGTTCATCTAATCTTAATAATCAACTAGTCAATATACAACTTGTATATTTGTATTCTTATTTGCACTGGATATTGTGCAGAGTGATGTTCTCACTTAATGTTTAATATATTCATACAGCAAAAGATTTAACTGTATAAATAATATTTGAGATATATCACAAAAGTGATACGTATATATTTAACTATGGTGCAATCAATAAATATTGCTTATAATTTGTTGTAACTGATAAAAGTGATGGTTGTTATTGCCATTATTGTCTTTACGTGTTAAAAATATGGACAATGGTTTCCATATGAGTTGCATAACAAAGTAATGGGTACTTAGTAATTGCAAATTTTAAAATATTTTGCTCTATTCAACATAGTGCATCAATTTGATTATGTGTATTTTATAACTTAAGCAAAGCATTTTACAATTGTTATTATTAATTTTCAAAGTTAACGTTAAATGTGTTTACACAAATAAGTTTTTATTTGTTGAGTTAGGATATTCATATTTTGGGGACAAAATATATGCAAAGTGGGGGGAAGTGTAGTGAAACTACATATATTTTGTAGTGAAACTAGCGGTAAACACACATAATTATTTGAATTTAAACTGTTGTTAATAGTTCTTGATAGTTTAATAGTTTTTGCTAGTATTTAATTCATAAATTAATACCTTGTTACATTTTAATTGAATTCGCGGGAATTAGTGCATGAAGCATATCGAATGTCACGGATCCGCCATTGTTATTGTTTGGTAGTCTCGGACCCAAATTAAATATTCTATTGACAGTATTTATGTTGTGAGTAAATTAATACTATTTGTGTATTTGTTACATGACAATGCCTTATTGGTTATATTATTATTTTGTTGTCTGTTAAAAAATATAAGTGACGGTATAAACTGTAACTTTACTTTGGTTGTCAAGGAGGCTACTAAAGCGTCATCACTATGGGTATAAATAGCCTGTTCCAATTTTTGAACTAGAGAGCAGACGAAACTGGGGCAAAGGTAATGACCTATGTCACGGGTTGGGATTTCCTTGGGTGGATTTTAACTTTATGTACTTATAATTTTATGACATTTTAATGGTAATTTAGTACATTATTTGGACATTTAAAAGTAAATACTTCATTCTTTAAATATTATACTCCCTGTCCAATCATAGCTTGGTTAAAGTTTTAAAGGGTTAAACTGCTCTTCCAAAAGGGGGTTTTCCGGGGACTTATTTTGGGATCAGAAATTCTCTCTTCCTACTTCAACACTGTAGAAGCAATAGCTTCACATATTATTATTATTATTATTATTATTATTATTATTATTATTATTATTATCTGAAATGCATACTTTAAGCCATAGAAGCAATAGCTTCACAAATTGTTATCAGAAGTGAATACTTCAACACTGTAGAAGCAATAGCTTCACATATTATTATTATTATTATTATTATCATCTGAAATGCATACTTTAAGCCATAGAAGCAATAGCTTCACAAATTGTTATCAGAAGTGAATACTTCAACACTGTAGAAGCAATAGCTTCACATAATATTTTTACTATTGTATATTATTATCATCAGAGGTGAATACGTACTTCAACACTGTAGAAGCAATAGCTTCACATATTAGTATTATTATTATCCTAAGGAAGTGAGTACTTTACATCTAGAATATTAGGCTAGAAGCAAGTGCTTCATATGTGGCTTAAGAGTCAAAAGGCTCAATTTTATTGATTACTTCATTTATCTTAATAAAATTATTATTTAACTTATTTCACGAGTATGTCATGCTGAGCTAAACCAAGTAATCTCAATAGTGTTTTAATAGCCCTTCTTGTTAAAGTTTTTATTAAAATATATGTGCCAGGTGGTGACTGCACAGCGGCCATCACACACAGCACAAGTAGTGGCTGCGGATTCCATAACCATTCACAAGTAGTGGCAGCAAAATCCCCCAACCATTACAGGTTCCCATAATCTAATAAATGATGTCTAGTTGAAATTATATATTTCTAATAACTTCATTTAATTAATAAAGTTTTGCAGATTGTATAAAACCAAAGAGATAAATGATAAAAATGTGTACAACGAGATACATTTTGTCAATATTTGGTCAAATAAGAAATAACGAAAGCATTATTAGAATAGGAAATGTTCTTAAACCAAAAAATCGAAATTTAGTTAATTAAGTTGTAAAAAATTGCAAAAATCCAAATCTGTTCATCGTATATTTACAATTGATCAAAACAGTAACATAATCACAAAAGTAAGTATTATGTCGTATATGAGCATATTATAGGCTTAAGATTCTAAAAGAGCCTAGACATCGACAAAAAACTGTTTGCAATATTTTTGCACCACAAGGTCTTGACCTAGATCTGATTGCTCTGGCCTATAGATGTCTTTAACAACGGTTCAGATAAATATTACCAATATAACCATTCGTTCGAAAGTAGAAAACAAAATGTGTTTATGGCGCAAACACAAATATGTAGAGAAAAAAATTAATTAATTAATTAATTAATTAATAAGAATATATATAAAAATCTTTATTTTCTAAACATTTTTCAATCATCAGAAGATTAAGTATATTATACTTCGTGCAAGAACCTTTGTTATTGAATATTGGCTCTTTGTTCCCAGCGATTTTCATATCAATTCATTTATAGGGTAAAGTTCTACAGTCGTGTCAAAGATTCCATTCTTTAAAACTATCTCGCTGTCTACTAGATTAGTTGAACCTATGATCTTCTTGTTTTTTTTTAAATTTTGTTTAAACAGTCATAATAAAGTAGTCTTCAAATTGTGTAGTCTTTAAATCGACAGATAGTCAACGTTCCGGACAAAATTAGTTTTGAAATAATTACATTTATTATATATAAGATTGCGAATTAAAATATGTACTAGTATCACTAAATCTTAAAATGAAAATCAAAACTAGTATATATTAAGAGTAATAATGTTTTATACTGATCATGAAATATTCTAGTTACCTTTACAGGAAAAACCATCAGTATCCAACGTGTAACCAGCATGACAGGAACAGACAAAACTTCCGTTTGTGTTTTTGCAATTATGCTGACATATTCTATTGGTACATTCATCGTCATCTACAGGAAAATTTGATTTGATAACTAATGAAACTGTTGCTTGATTTATAAGGAGCAATAACAAAAAAATATAAAATGAATAAAGTTGATTAAATCTTAAATTTTTTTAAACAAAATTAAACAATAAATATGAAAAAAAATTTGGTCCACATTTCATAATATAATCAACAATACATTTAGAAATACATTGTTGCAATTTATGTTTCTGTAATTTCAAATTGTTTTTGTTTTCTCAAATTTAAACAGGTTGTTTTGTTAAATATTTGATTTGTATAATTTTATTAAGCTGCCAGCAATTTAACGTGTGTATGTGTGTGTGTGGAATTTAAATATATTTGATATGTTTTGACATTACAAAAAGCATATAATTCTACCTTCACAACTTCTCTCGTCAGACGATAAGTGAAACCCTTTTGGACATATGCAATGGAACTTTCCTTCTTTATTTTTGTCGCATGTATAACTGCATGAAAGGTTTTTACAGAAATTTTCTTGACTTTCTGTTTAAAACAATAATAAAAAAATAGAATCAAAAGATAATTTAAATTTTGCGATAAACAGTAAATGATTAAAGGTAAATGTATCAGTATATAAAGAATAAAGTTACGAAATTAAATATCCACAATAATTTTTTAAGAACAACTCATGATTAGAATTAACATTTATATGCAAAATTATTTTATTATCAATATTTTCCCCTGCGAAATAGTTCCGTCAAAGTGTTCATTATTTCTTTTATTGGCCGTAATTTTTTAACATCTAAAATTATGATTTAATATGATACTTAAACTTGCTATTTAAATTCAGATATACATGATTTTTATAATATTTCCGTACGTTTTGTGCATGTTTTGCTGTCGGAGTTTAGTGTATAACCATATATACAAGAACAATTATAGCTCCCGTCTGTATTGGTACAAAGCTGCTCGCAAACGTTTTTCATATCACATTCATTAATATCTAAAACATAGAGAATTACAAGTTATATTTTTCAACACTTATTCTATCTATTGATTTTAAAATTGACTTCGATGCAACATACAAATATAAGGCGTGTGAAATATTAATACATTTTATTTAACTGCGTACAAAATTAAAATTTACCTAATTTTTTCGTTTTTTATGTTTCTGTTTCTTAAAATATCGGTGCTGTTTACGTTGATTAGTATGTCAAAGAAGCAATAATTTATGTTACTTTGTGCTTACAATTCTTAATATTGTCAATGTGAAGGAAATTATTCCCGTTTTAAGCAAAAACCTTAATATTTTCATCAAATACAAATTTATCTTAACAGCCCCTTGCCTATCATACTTGATAATAACACTGAAAAATTATGGATGAATGTTCTTTCGTTAACTTAAGGGAGGAAATGAATCATTTGAATTCCCTTTTGTGTATCTTTCAGATCTAATGTTCCTGAACCAGTTTCGTCTGACCATTTCTCTACAGAAAATACTGATTTGTTAAAAGACTACTAATATTCCTCACAAAATAAATCTTGCATTATTACACATAAGCGGTACGTTTATCAAATTTTCTTCATATAAATTCTTACAACTTATGAGATGATTCAAAGCTACGAGATTGTTTAATGCCACAATTCCAAATATCTGTTTCCACTTGCAGCAATTTGTACTTTATCCATTACTTATAATAATCAGTTATGAACATTCTTATTATCTATATTTACGAGAAGAAAACAGAAATAAGTATGTTGTCTCTTAAAGTTTTTGATTTGTTTCTAAATCATTTACATTTTTACAAAAAATGGTGGCATGGTCTTTAAACAAGCTTATTAGAGCAGTTTCTTTCTTAATTACTTATTTTTGTATGATATTGACTTACCTATACATTTATACCCATCTGTCAATGTGAAACCTGTTTCACATCCACAAAAGAAACTTCCAATTGAATTAACACATTGTTGTGTACAAATATTACTTTCAGTTTCGCATTCGTCAATATCTACAAAAAAGAATAATGCAATAAAAATGTCATTAAAAAAATTACAAATTGTTTGTTTCGATACAATTGTTGGAGTAGTTAAGTTTGTATAAAAAATAAAATCAAATAACGAAAGTAACAGATATGAAAATATACCTCACAATGTCATTGATTTTCGACTAAAACCAGTAGTAACAAAAACCTTTTGCTATAAAAACAACTCACTTGGTTTCTTTTTCTAAGGGATTTAGTTCTCCGAAAAGAAAGAAAACATTTTAAAAATTCATGTTAGCAAAACCTGATAAAATGCAGTAATTTTAACATTTACCCGCAACAGTGGGTGGTTGATGGCAATTCGTGTTGAAGCAACAGTATTATGTGATTATTTTCTATTGTACTTTTTCTATCATAACTTTGTGATCTTTAACTACAATTGTTTATTTCTAAAGTATTTAATTACTTTAAATGTAAATATATAACACAAATACCAGTTAAATTTTGATGTGCCAGATGTGCACATTTCGGAAATTTATTCCTTATCAGTGACACTAAGGCAGAAAAGTTTGATAAGATGAAAAAGCATAAGCCAAAGAGTTAAAAGTTCATGAATTGATTAATTGTTACAATAAAAGCATTGTGTTTTTGCATAATATTGTAATTAGATAAGATCCCTTCATTTAAAATCGTCTATGAGTAAGGGGTACTTAGTAAATAAACTGGTTTTTACCGTCATTTTACAAAAACAGGTGGTCCAAAGGGAGCAAATAAAAGACATACCATGGAAAATAGATAGAAATGTTATTGATTTTTATTTAATTTTAATTTTCTATTTGTAATTTTTTGTGTAAAATAGAAACTTTGTACTTACTTGTTAAAATTAATTAAATATCAAATAGTCTTATTGGATATATCTTAAAATCAGGTAGTATCAAATCTACGATGGCCGATAGAAGCCAGGCATAAACAAAGCATTTTTATTCATTTTTTGTACCTTGTTACTCTTCTCTTTGGTACACAGACACGACATTTTAACGATTTTTGTGTCAAACGTTACACTTTTCCATGATACAAAAACAGTAAAAACAGCGTTTTGATGTACCACATTACACTTTAAGGGGTTCGTGAAAATGAGTGTCTTTTTTTCTGCCTTTGTTTTACAGCCGAAAACAGCCATTGGACATAATAATGCTGTTGCAATTATTACTCTTTGGAATTAAATTAAGTTATAGGTCATCGAATTAACTTGCCTATCTCCGAGTGGTATGACACTTATGAATTACATCTATGCTATAGACTAAATACACCTTATCGTATTTATTGCCATGTAAAAATATGCATGTATGTAAAAAGCAATTGCAAATGACTATACCAAACAAGGAATAAGACAAATTTTTTTAAAGGTTGTTGTTCAGATGCAAGGATTCCCGATTTTCTAGCAACAGGCAGGTTGATAAAAAATCTATGTTCAACATCTTTGAATTACAAAGCATATATATATATATATATATATATATATATATATATATATATATATATATATATATATATATATATATATATATATATATATATATGGGTCGAATGAAAAGTTTGGAGGCCCAATAAATTCATTTTGTAAATATTTAACTTTTACACCTCGCATCGTTATTTTATAGTTTTATTGTTTACGTAATTTTCTTTTGGGTAACCCAATATTACATCAGCAATTTCTTTTAACAAATGTTTGTACACATAAAATTGTTCAGTTAAGAGTTATCTCGCAAATAGATATTCAATCGTAAAAAAATCTTCATGTTTTTATACTTTTTTCACCAATCTAAAGAAAATTTATCCAAATATCGCCATTTTGTTCATCAAACAAATTCTATTATCTTTTACAAAATGCATTTACTTTCTTATTTGCTTTCTCGATTCGGAAACAATTTCCTACCGCATTTGTCTATTAAATATAAACAAATTATGACTTTTTTAAGTTTAAAACGTTATCAAATGTTATGTCATGCTCGGAGTTAAATAGTTTAATTATAGCAATCATGGTAAAACGTTTATGTGTACCATAAAAAGTGTAACGGGGTACACTAAAATAGTTAAATGCTATATTTATGCCTGGCTGCTGTCGGCTAAATAAGCAAAAATACACGAGACATCATGTGTTTGTGAACCATCAAAAAGTATAGGGGTATATAAAAAAAATAAAAATATATTTTTGTGAACCACATTTTGTGTAACGTGGTACACAAAAATAGTACAAATGTCGTGTTCGTGTACGAAAGAAAAGTGTAACGCGGAACACAAAAATTGTAAAAAAAAAAAAACAAAACAAAAACTTTGTTTATGCCCGACTTCTACCGAAAATCGTACAAATTATTTAATTTTTCAAAAATACCTGAACATTTGTTTTTGTCATTTTCCGTGTAACCCTTTGGGCATGCAGAACAATTAAATGGTCTTCCGAAATTTGCTTCTTCTGCTGGTGTCAAATCGGTGCAATTACGTCCATCCGAGCATGGATGTCCAGAGCAGCCGTTTACGTCATTCTCACACTGATAACCTTAAATCAAAACAAAACAAAAAAAGTCAATAGTAAGAACTTCAAGACAAAAACAGAAGGGGATAAAAAGCATAGAACAAAATGTTGACTAGATTATAAAATAGGACGTTTTTACTTTTTTTAACTTGTGTCATTTATACTAGTATCTTCATGCGTTTTTTATTGTGTACATTTTGGATGTTAAGAATAGTAAATGTCATATGCGGAAAATAACCCACCTGTCCATCCTTGCTTACAAACACATTTAGCATATTCAAATAATGTCGTTTGGGGTACTGTCTCGTTGAATATACAATAACCATGGTTACTGCAATTACCACAAATTGTTACTTGAATATCCAATGGCGTCGCAACAACACCAAAATTGTCAATGACTGTAATACTGAAATAATATAACAAATTATTTTGAATGATTTCCTTCTTCTCTTCATAAGATTGAAACAATCAAACTTTTAAAACATGTACATAACACGCTGTTGTATCTAACATAATTGGCAGACACATCGTCTTAAAATATTTTGAATGTAAATCCAATCAATTATCTTTTTATAATTAGTTGTTATATCTAGTGTCATATAATAATGACCTAAATTAAGTGTAGTAATTACACTGGTTCGGGTTTTCTTTTCTTTATTTTACCAGTCCTCTTCCCGTGATTATCTTATAATTGTTCATGAGTGCTGTGGTCTGTATGTGTACCTGCCAGGGCGAGTTGACGCGTCCGTGATCCTGTGTGTGTTCCTGCTACATTTTGACGAACACGATATGTGTATGTCACCACCTCATATACTTTATTGAATAATAAAGGATAGATTGGAAATCCATAATTTGGACATATCTGGAGATCATTAAGCGCCTGTGCTTGATACACCTTATTATTATGGAGACTACTTATAAGTCAATAACATCAGGCAATAATCAGAATCAAGTCTACTTAGGTTACATGTAAAAGGTAACGGTGATTTATTTATTAGTAGTCTGAAGGCTTGATGGCTTGATGACTTAAACTTATGTTTAAAATTGGACGAAAGTTTAATTTTAAAATCAAAAAATACTTTGTTTTCCTATATAATTTTTTATATCATCAAATTAGAAAGCACAATTAACAAAAAATCAATTTATTAAATTCAATAAAACGTAAAAAACTAAGTTACCTGATGTTAACAGGAGTAGCATCATTTGGTGTCCAGGTATAAAATGATTTTGTTTCATCCATATTAAAATTCGTCTTAGGTCCAGAAATAACGTGGTACGAAAAATTCCCATCATCTCTTCCATGCACTTGTATTTTTGTAGGAATTCCAATCGTAGCATTAACTGATCTATCACCCCAAATAACTGGCACTTTATTTTCTTAAATTATTATTATTATTATTATTATTATTATTATTATTATTATTATTATTATTATCTTTTTAAAAGGTGTATGTCAAAAGTTAAAAGAAGTTGACAGTTCAAATGCAATTAAACAAAACAAAAGTAAAAAGAAAGAAAGAATTTTGTGATAAGAAATACAAACATTGCTCCAGCAAACATAACCAAGAACGCAAAGAAATGAAAAGAAACAGGCAAGCAAATAAATACAAAAGAATTTAAAAACAGAGCTTTGACCACAGACTATAAAACTGTCCACATTATACAACAACCAGAGTGTATTTACATTAATGCAGCTGTAGCACTGGGAGACCTCCGTTAAAGATTCTTAAATCTTAGCAACTGGCAACTGCTAGTTCCTAAGCACACTTATATGAAAACACTGAAAAAGAAAAAATCATCAACCTATAATAATCAACAACATGGGTCGCAACAAATAAATGCAAGTGAAAAAGTTCCAAAAAATTTTAAAGTTCTATATAAATTGTACCTACCAGACGACTTTACTGTTTCTATCGCCTCTACTTTCACTCTCCCAGAATCTTTTCCTATGCTCTCGTCTTTTGTGAGAAGGTAATCATAAATACAAGCAGCTGATGAGGTTTTATTTCCACACACCGTTTTGGCTTTAACTACGTCCTCTTGTTCAAAGTCTTCGATAAATATTGGTATAAAATCTCTGTCTCGATAATCATCTGGCGATTTGCCATGAGGATATTTAAATACGGACTCGGTTTCATTAATTGCCCCTAAAATATTCACAAATGATGACTATACACTATAATTATAGTATAAAATATCAATCAGCAATAGAAACATCCACAACCAATCGAATTACAAATTATATTCTATCTGTTTTCTTATATGATACTGGTTAATTTATAGTTTTGTGACTCATGTGATGTCAAAGTGTCTAAAATACCATTTAATATCCACATATTTTTTGCAATGTTCATTGCTATCAAAATGTAAACAGTCGTTTTACCCAAATCAAAGTCTGATATTATTATTGTAAATAATAGAGTCTTACATTTTTTTTTAAAAAATCACAAAATGAACAAACAGGATTTTAAGATATTGGCTGTAAATGTATAAGACATAAAATTAAACCAATTTTTGTTTGATATATCATACTTACAATGTTTGCCAAAGTTGTAGAAAATTTGTCTTTCTGTACGTGTTTGATTTTCTGTTAGTATTGTTCCATTCGGTAAAATGAAATCGTTTTTATCATCACCATCGAAATTCCCAACCAATCCAACAGTCTGGCCTGCAAAATCGTCTGGTACAGTTGTCGAGAATGTTAACATTCGTATACCAAGTGTTATATTGATTTGAAGACCTAAAACAGTTGTTTTATCGTACATTATTAAATATTTATTAGAAGGCAGTACTTTGTGAAAAAAAATACAGAAAATAAACCATTTAGCAAAATTTTTTGCAGTCTGAATTTTTGAAATCTATTTAAAACTATTTCCCTCATGCAAAGCATTCCTTAGCTGGATCTGGATTCATATATTTTTAGAACTTTAGATTCATTGTTTTTTAACTGTTTGGTTTATGTTTTTATCTATCAATCTTTTCGGCCTTTAGTGTTACTGATGAGGAACGCTTTTCCGAAACGTGCAACTATGGCACATCAAAATTTAGCAGGTATGTGTTATGTTTTAGTACCTCTGAACGGGTACTGCTGCTGGTGGAGAAAAACTCCTCGAGGGTATCCATAACTCAGTTGGCAGTACTTTGTGCTGTCAGAAAATATACCATTTAGCACAATTTGAGCCGTCTGAATTTTTGACATCTTTTTAAAACTAATGTCACTTCCCTCATGCAAAGCATTCTTTACCTGGATTTTGATACTTATAATTTTGGTACTTTAGATTAATAATTTTTCAACTGTTTGGTTTTTGTTTTTATCTATCAAACTTTCGGCCCCTAGTGTCACTGATGAGAAATGCTTTTCCGAGATGTGCACAAAATTTTGCAGGTATTTGTTATATATTCAATATCACAAATTTTTTAATGTCATAAGTACATCAAATTATAGTAAATTTTAGCAAATTAATAAAAAAAAAATACGGGACATTTCTATCAGTAAACCTCAAATTTATAAGTAATTGCAATAAATGTCAGAATAAGGTTTTTTAGAAAACAACAACAAATAATAAATGTATTGACCAAGGATCTCTTCCCCCAAATTTAGTTCATTTCCACTTTTTTTTTAAATAAAGAAGACAAAGAGCCTGCCTAACAGTGTTTTCAGTAAAAATAAAAAAATGAATTTTTTTACATATTTTTTTTTACAATTTTGCCTTATTGGACAATTGTTACTGTAATTGATTTTTATTTCTACGTTAATGCATATCGCTTAAAACAGAAATATTTTTTCGTTAGCAGGGATAATATGTCTACGAAACCTTTTTTTAAATTACCTGTCACATACATTAATTGCCATTCTAAAAACATATATTTTTGTGTATCATCAATATGAAATTTTTTTTATATTTTTGAACATTTTGAACCACGATAAAATCATTAATGCATATACGCAATACATACCTGAAATTCCAAATACTACCACAAGAGTATCACTGTGTCTTGAGAGTTTTATATGTTCAGTAATGACAGAAAAATCGGGATTTTGGTTATAATTCTTTGTATAATCGTACTCGTTTAAAAACACGACTAGTTCTGAAATTGATTTAACATTGAGTATATATATATAAGCTCAAAAAAGAAAAAAAAGCTTTGACCTGCTCTATTCTTTTTTCCTATTGAGAAACACTGAAATTGATTTGATAAAACAAACACAGAAAACCCGATCAATATTCTAAACGTCCGAGTTCAGATTTTTTTTCTACTTACAATCAAATAATTTAACACTTTTAAAAATATAGTAACTTATGATTTCACAGAATGAAAATAATGTACAGGACAATATTGATTATAGATATTTGTTTGCATTATGCAATGCAATATATTTGTTACGGCAATGTAATTCAGTTAGTACACGAAAATATGGGATATTTCAAGTAAGATATTTTCGAAAAACCTCTTATTTTGAAATTAAATTTCGTATTGTTTTTGTTTCAATAAAACAATTTAAAAAGCAATTTCTACAGAAAGAATGTCACTGATTGTTAGTAATAAACGATTAAAAAAAATGATAATGATACACACAAAAAGTAACCATGAAAACGATTAAGAAACCAAAAAGCATATTTTCAAAAACTATTTATTGTATTTTAAATGATTAGGGTGAAAATACTCTAAGGGTCATTGGAATTTATTGTCAATGAATAGCCAAAGGTGCATTACACAACTTATCTAGGTATTATTGCATGACATCAGATAATACAGATTTGAATAGTTTTTGAAAAATGGTGAGGTAAAAAAATCAAAAAAATTTTAAAAGCTCAGAAAAGTTTCAAGATTGTTTTGATATATAATTATTTTAGATATCAATACTCCTTTTTCAAATAGCAATGTGAGGCATGCTTGTATCTAAATATGGAAAGTATTTTGTTGCAATTGAAATTCAATAGTGCCTAAATAAACAACCATTTCCTAAAAATTAGAAAATTTTAAGTTTTGATTCCGATACATAAAGATTTTTTTAGCATTTTTCTTTCTTTTGCAAATTCCCACCTATCCTATTACGATACATATAGTTATGTTTTTCTCCGTATTACAAGTAACAATGATTTTAATAAAAAAAAAAACGTTTTTCAGTAATACAATTTTATTTGTATTGAAATATTTTCCAAATACTCTTGCTGTTTTTAACAATCTAACACTCACTTTTTCTGTCATCCGTTAACTCAACTTGGACTGTTGTATTTTCTTCCCTCATAGCAAAAGCAGTAAAAACAGTTGCATTGCTATATGTTCCATTTTCTTTTAGAATTCGTTCTGTTCGAGCTTGAAGCTCAAAAGTAACGTTTTCATTAACTATCTTCATAAGAACGTATTCTCCTATCCCGTTAAAAGTGTATTGCTTTCCATCCAGAGATTCAATATGAGGGTCGCCATAGAACCAACCTGGAATGAGAGGTTATCATTAATTACTAGTACCAAATTTAAAAAAAGAGTAAGAGAAAATGAAACTTCTAATGCAAATATTTTGTAAACATAATTTTGATTGCACCTCAACTGCAGTAAAATCTCTGTTTTTACGGTCCAAGTTAAGATGTCGCGTGTTATCTCGGTAACGATTAATTAATGTATTCCTACGGACCGTACATGTACGTGTATGATGCGACCGTAAACTAAAATAAACTCTGATCGGAGCAGTGGGGATTTCAATCAATTTTAATGATTTTACAGTACGTTTTATTTATTTTGCATTTGAATGGAAATAACTGTTTTTCATATGAAGAGTTCCGACCGTATAACGTGGATTTAATGTGGCGAATTGAGGTCTACAATGTACCTTGCGGCGCAAGTTTCTTCTTAATAGATTATTTCTGTGGAATTTTTTTAGATGTAGATAAGATAAGAAAAGATAAAAAAAATCATTTAGAAACTTGACTGTAAAGATCTACACAAGAGAAAAACATCAGATTCAATTTTTAAAAATACATTGGTGTCGTCATTCCATTTAGGTTCTAAAAATCTTTCATAAGGAACTTAATAAATTTGTTTGCTAATTTGAGGGCTTTTAATTAATCAACTCTAATTCTATACATGCTGTGTGAAATTGCCCATTTAACCTTACAAAAAATAATTTTGTAAAATTAAAACAACAACTTCTGCATGGACACACATTAAATGAAAATTGAAGAAAGAAATTCGAAACAGATATTCAAAGAAACATTATTTAATTTTTCCCTTTTATTTTCGTTTCTTGTTTCACTGCTTTATCATTTTCTTGATTTGTGTTGTGTTTCTGTATATGTCGGGTTTTTCAGTTGCGGTTTCTCTTCTTTTTAAATTATAATTACAGACAAATATTAGCAGGGTATAGTACAAATAAGACTTATAAATCCGCTTAAATATGTTTTTCAAGGACATCTCTAAAGATTAAAGCAAATTCATCATGAAAAATAATTCACTCTAATGATCTTTACGACAGATCTGATCAGTGACCAAAGTGATAAACAAAACAAGAGGCCTATGGGCCTTAACACTCATCTGAGGATAAGCCAAAATCATTTGCAAAAATACATGCAATATTCTAATATACATGCTTATACAAAAAGTTAATAGTTTTCAAGATAATTAACATTTTGAGTCTTCTTGTGCATCTATGACCTTGACCTTTGAACGTATGACCTTGAGCCATATATCAAAATGATTTTCATATAAATACCTACAATATTCTAATATATATGCCTATGCAAAAGGTTATTAGTTTTCAAACCAATGCACAATTCTAGTTTTTATAAGCAAAAAATAACATTTCAGGGGCAACAATTCCTACATGCATTATTAAAAGTTACAAAACTTTTATACCTTTGTACCTTTTATATTTTGTCATGCTTAACATTTTAACAATGTTTTGATATTATATATCTCTTAAAATTTAAAGGAAAATAGCTTAAAACTGCAAAATAACAAATTAGGTTATGACCTTGAACTTTTACCTTGACCCCATTTTAAAGGCTATTTCATTTTATAATAATTTGAAGCCATTTTACGAAATTTTTAAAATAAACTTCAAACCGCGTTCCTAATTGTTTACTATTTTATAAGCTTAAGACCCATAATATGCCAAATATCACATCAGATATTTTCTCCCATCATCGGTTTCTACGGTGGCACTGAGGTAACATGAACAATATTTTTTCATATTACATGCGCACGTAATAACAATACGTGCATACGTATTACCTCTTACGTGCGCACGTAACACCTTGGTAACTACGTGCGCAGTATTGGTTTCTACGCGCGCACTTATTGGTGTCTACGTGCGCACGTAAAAGGTAATACGTGCGCATGTAAAAGTTAATACGTGCGCACATATTGGTTACTAAGTGCGCACGTAATAGGTATTTTTATTTTACCTCTGTGCTAACGTACTGTGCCACCGTAGGTTTCGGAGAAGAAGATTTTTAAAAATTTTTGGACCCATAGGTCATCTTGACCTAGTTTTGGGCGCCATGACAATGTCACGAACAAAGCTGAATAGCACCAGTCCGTATATGCGTCTGACCAAATTTCATTGAAATCTACCCTGTAGTTTCAGAGAAGACGTCGAAAATGAAAGTTTACCGACGGACGGACGGACAACGGATGGTTTCGGATCGCAATAGCTCACGAACCATAGGCTCAGGTGAGCTTAAAAAGATAGTTGCCGTGATTACAGTAGTATCTGTCTGATACATGGTTGTACTTTCTACATAAATCTTTCACAATATTTTGTTTTTAAAGTATGAAGTGTATTAATGATTTTCATGTTCGATATATTTATAGTTTTTGTCCTTCTACATTTCGAAATGAATGATAACAGTATCCTTAAAATATTAATTCAATTGTTCAGAAACAAGAAATTACAATCGGAAATTAAAATCTTAGTGCATGCATGTCTAGCTAACGATTGAGATAAAAGAAATTAGGTTTATTTGAACTAAGATTTTGACCGACTAGAGAAAGATCTGCAGTCAAATTTTAAAAGGACAACTATTGGTTTGTTTCATCCTGGTTTCTTTCTAAATCCACTTAGTGTTATTATAATTTGTAATAAATTCTTAGGACTTAGATAGGAAAATCAAAAAGTAATTATTTGATACTAGATATTGTGTCTTTAAAATTAGTTTAATGCAGATTTTTATAGCAAAATATAAACTCATTATCTTTAATACTAGTATCTGGTTTCCTTACTTCATATCAAAAACATTTATCTCGTTTTTTTTTTTTTTTTTTTTTTTTTTTTTTTTTTTTTTTTTTTTTTTTTTTTTTAATTATTATTATTATATTCAGACAATTGTTTTAATTTTGATTAGTTCTTCAAAGAAACAGATAATGCATCAGATATAATTAAAATTATTCATGACTTACGGTATTTAAAAGGAAGTTTTCCGTAACAATTACCAATTTCACGTAGTGAGTAATAAAGATTGCAAAGATTTGACCTTAAGCAACAGTATTCCTTAGGCAATGATTCCTCTGTTGCAAATGATCTAGGAGCAAATACTGGATGAAACATGTGATAGGATCCAGCTGAAGGATGAATTCTGATGTACGATCCATAGAAGTCGTTGTAACAACAAGACTGAAAAGAAAAAGATGACAATTGATGAAGATTTTGCCAATGAAAAAAATGTAATATAGTTAATATCTAAAATATTTGACATCAACACATATATAAGATAAAAATATAACAATATTCTTACATTAAAACATGTTATGAATCTTACAAACTGCGACTTTTAACTTTTGCAGAGATTAAAAAGGACATTGTTTACAGAACATTTTAAGCCGATAGTAATTGTTAGTTTTTTATTTTTACAAAAGAACAAGATTTAAAAAATGATAGTTAAAATGGAAACGCTTTTCACAGTTCATATTTTTGCTGAAAATTATGTTAAACTTGTGTCGAAATTTTGTATTTAAAGATTCAAAAATATTTACTTTATTTGGTGCTTTGATATTGAAAACAAGAGTCGTATGAATTAAACTTTTGTCGAAGCATTTGTGCTAAGAAAAAAAATTACTTTTCAAATTTTAATTTACTTTGCTATGAACTACTTAATCAAATACAAACCCGAGTTGTCGGTAACAGTGTAGTTGCAAAAAGTGTAAAACATGAAACTCCTTTGGTGGGGGAACGCATTTTCATCCATCGCCAGTCAAATCGTATATTGCGTAATGTACAAGGGCAGTTAAATCGTTCCATTGAAATCCGATGAAATATAGTCGATTTTTCATCTCTGTATTTGTCATACCAATTATAACACAGCTGTTTATAGTTCTGTCTTTTACCGTTTTCATTTGTCAGTTTGTATACATAATAACCATTTAATCCAACTAAAACAAACAAACAAACAATTATTTCTCATACGTAAATTAATATTGAATCATTGCTCAAATCTCAATATATACTTTGAATATATTTATTGTTCATAAAGGACGAAATAGGTATAATTCAACTATTATTATTACCTTCGGGTTTCCATTAAAAACTTAAATTAAAAAAATACTTTTTTATCTTCTCCACTGTATTGTTCATTGTTTTGTTTCTTATTGTAAGGGCCCTAATATTTTCTGATAAACTATCTCTTTTCCGAAAGAATAGTTAGTTTTAATAATCATTATTTGCATATCAAGGAGTTATGTTTATTGGACAACTATAATTCCCTATAACTTAACAATCATGTTTTAATGAAAAAATAGACCAGCATCTTTGTATTAAGAAGCAGTTACTGCAGATGAATAGAAAGAAAGAGCCATTTATTTTATTATTCGTTTTAAATAGCTTTTATTCGGATAAATAGGAATTTAGTAACACGGGACTTCGACTATCGGGATGTTCAAGTTGTGAAAGGCTGACGTCTGTATAAAAATATACGTGACTTTGATTTTTTAAAGAAATTATGTATGGTGATAAGCTGTTACATTATACACTACTGAATTGACACAATTTAACTTATGGTAAAAATTGAAAATGATAAGTAAAAAATTTGAAGGACAACTAAAACTTTCACAAACTGAATATTACTCGAAAGGAAAACAATACGACGCATACAAATAAAACGCATTCAGCAAATGTCAGACGATTAAATACCGTAAACAAATAATTTTTAAAAATAAAATAAAATAACTACCACAAGCAAAAAGGAGGTTTAATATCAGTTGAAGGAAATAAAAGTCAGTAAATGTTATCTTGACACACTTCATACTAATATTTATTTTAAATTTCGTCCTTATTTTTTACAAAGCGTACAAATATCTACGAACAGTAATATTTTACAAATGAAAACGAAAGATTTAAAATAATTATAAATATGTAAATATTGTTCCAATATTTAGTCGTAAAATGACATTTGCAGTAAATCATTAAAAGTTTTTCTGTTTGCTTTATAGGCAAATAACTTGGCTTCTATATATGATCAAACAAGGCATGTAGTGCATATGTGAATAAACTTTTATAAAACACGTTTTTAATGAAAAGTTATCAATGAATTGTATAAATATAACTCAATTCTTCATTAAACTTTCTGATTTAGTTTCTACAACACCATGCAGAACAACCATCCAAAATCGATTACTTTTTTTTTGGTTTAATTTTAACGATCACAATGTTTATATAAATACCTAAATATCTAATAAAGAAAGAATTAACAAAAGAAGCATAAGAGATATCATTTTAGTTTATGTTATTGTTGTAACATATCAAGGAAGTCATCTTAGGATTCCAAATGATGCACTATCGTAATGGTATATGTACTAGTGACCTAACAGTAAAGTAACATTTGTAGAACGATCAGTAACAAACATAAAAAACATACGTTGACAAGATTGTGGGATATCATCCGTGTTTTTAAAATAAAAAAGAAAGCTACATATCAAATTAACTCAAAAAGTTGTATGAGCCATGAGCAGGAAGGGCTAATTTGATTTACAAAGCCATTAATATTTATAACCTCTTTACAATGTAATTTGACTTACCATTTCCCTTAAAAGTGTTGATCTCAAATGCAGCATCATTGAAGGACAAATCATTCATTTTGTAGTTAGACAAACGATATCCCATTGCAGCTTGTCTACCTTCAACACTGGTCACATTCATAGACATATAATTGAAAATAGCATAAGAGCTTATTCCGTTTGTTGCAAGTATACACTGGAAAGTCATTTCCTAAATAAAAACAAGAGGCCCATGGGCCTTAACGCTCACCTGAAGATATGTTTAATATTATTTGCAAAGTGCAATAGACAATATATTAAGAACAGAAACTTTAAAAGTTTTCTCAAGTTAAGAACTCCCACAAAACTTAATCAGAAATATATCCACTCACTTTTCATTTATAAGTAGCTTATAAAATATGCATGAAGTAACTGTAGTGCAATCATTAATCAATTTAAGTATAATTATGCAGCTATGTCCTTGACCTTTGAACATATATGACTTCAAACCATTTAATATTGTCATGTCAATACCTACAATATTCTAATATACATGCATATTATGCATGAAATTAATAGCTTTCAAGATAAATAATAATTTTAGTATTCCTATGTTGATATGACCTTGACCTTTCAACATATAACCTTGAACCCTATATCAAAATGACCGTCATGTCAATACCTACAATATTCTAACATACATGCCTATACAAAAAAGTAATAGTTTTCAAGATAATTAGCAATTTTAAGTCTTCTTTTGCAGCTGTGACCTTGACCTTTCAACATATGACCTTGAACCATATATCAAAATAATCGTCATGTCAATACCTACAACAGTCTAATATACATGCCTATACAAAAAGTTGATAGTTTTCAAGATAATTAGCAATTTAAGTATTCTTCTGCAGCTGTGACCTTGACCTTTCAATATAAGACCTTGAACCATATAACAAAATGATCGTTGATGCAAAGCCTACAATATTCTAATATATATGCCTATACAAAAAGTTAATAGTTTTCAAGATAATTAGCAATTTATGTCTTCTTTTGCAGCTGTGACCTTGAACTTTCAACATTTGACCTTGAACCATATATCAAAATGATCGTTGATGCAATACCTACAATATTCTAATATACTACCCATACAAAAGCTAATAGTTTTCAAGATAATTGGCAATTTAAGTCTTCTTTTGCAGCTGTGACCTTGACCTTTCAACATATGACCTTGAACCATATATCAAAATAATCGTCATGTTAATACCTACAATATTCTTATATACATGCCTTTTCAAAAAAGTTAATAGTTTTCAAGATAATTAGCAATTTAAGTCTTCTTCTTCAGCTGTGACCTTGACCTTTCAACATTTGACCTTGAACCATATATCAAAATGATCGTTGATGCAATACCTACAATATTCTAATATACTACCCATACAAAAGCTAATAGTTTTCAAGATAATTGGCAATTTAAGTCTTCTTTTGCAGCTGTGACCTTGACCTTTCAACATATGACCTTGAACTATATATCAAAATGATTGTCATGTCAATACCTACAATATTCTAATATACATGCCTTTTCAAAAAAGTTTATAGTTTTCAAGATATAGTGACAAATATATAATTTCTAGCAATTTCCCCACTCAGTGCCTTACAATTTTCCCATTTTTAGCCCCGTGGCTACAATTTGTGCAAATCTGAAAATAGATGACCGAAGGATGTTTTAAATCAAATAACTAAGGTATATCTCTTGTAGATTCAGAGAAGAAGATTTTTAAAGTTTTTTACTATTTCCCCCTTGTGGGGCCCCAAGGAGACATAACTCCTTCATTTGTGCAAATCTGAAAGGGCTTCACCCAGGCATGATGGTTAGCAAGTTTCATTAAATTTGGCCCGGTGGTTTTGGAGGAGAAGATTAAAATGTAAAAAAGTTTATGCACGACGCACGACGCACGACGCACGACGGACGGAGATGGATAGCAATAGCTCATCTGAGCTTTCAGATAAGGTGAGCTAAAAATGATGACAACTGGAGCATGTGCTATATTTGACGAATTTTGAATTCCTAATGAAAACTTTTTTACAGTTCAATCTTTATATAGTGTTAAAATAGGAAAAAAAATTCTATCACATAAAATGTTTTTTACATAAACTACTTCAACAGGGACTTATTTTTTGTAATTGTTAAAATAAAGAAAAAATGTAAAATGATCAAAAAAAGCAAAAACATATCAAAAGAATAAGAAAATAGTGTATTTATTGTTTATTTTTCGAAATTCCTGTATTAAGTTATGATAAATATACCTCCGATTCGGTTGAAGAAGAAGGTGGTAAAACTTTATCCCACGTTGTTATTAGAGCCCATACTGCATTAAAATACTTAAGTTTATAGAAGTGGCTTATCTCCTCAGAAACTTCTTTTAGTATATACCATGTATAATCACCGATATATCTAATTTTAGTTTTGTCGTAGACATGATAATAAACGTGAGATCTTCCCTCAGGGACATAAATATCAGTCCAAAATGGTGCAATAAAATCAATACCGCCAATTTGCTTGAAATTGACAGGTGTAGGTGGGTTAAAACTTCTTTCCACTGAAAACAGAATAATTCCATTTGTTCCTATCTGTAAATACACAAGAAATTAATACAATGACATTTTCCAAAATAATTAATATTTGTTTTTCATTAGGACTGTGGTTTAAAATCTTCATTTATGAAATAAACGTTTTATGAAATTTGTGATGCAATTCTATTTCTTCAGGATAAAAATAGGTTAATTGATTTTATTTTTTTAATCTTTTTAGTTTATGTTTTATATCTGTCAATTTTTTCGGAATGATTTTCCAAAATGTGCACATATAGCACTAAAATTTAACGGGTATTTTTGTTATATACATTATTTGCCTTCTATTAGTTCTTATAGTCCAATTAGGAAACTCAGCATACATCTTAAACTTACTTTTAAATGATCGAAAAATCTGTTTTCTGTTGGAAAGCCCAATGGTATTAAAACTATTGGTGATAATGTATCATCTCCGAATATCATACTATCACCTTCATAAGCTCCAAATCTAAAGGAATCTTTAAATAAACAAGAAAAATGTAAGAAATATTTTGATATTTATTTGATAAAATTAAACCAATTAAGAAAGATATATGAAGGTGTAGCCTTGCCTCAACCACTTTTTAACACTATGAGATAAAAACAATAAAGTAAACAGTAATTAGAATAAAGATAAGCATTCAAATTTCAGATATAGTTTAACCGATATGATAAAATGTATCGAACTGTGATGTTTCTTAAAACAATCTGATTACTATCTATTGATCATCGACTATTCCTTCATTTTTTCAAAATTAATTCTTCAATCAGAGGACGGTTGTTACTACCAAAGATTACCATTAAACACAAAATAATTGTAGAAAGGTTATAATCAACATCCTCTATAATTATGTAGGTATGCACCAACGTAGTTAGACCCTCATATAATATAAGATCAGTCCGAAGCAAAGGTTCTCGCTATCTAAGGGTGTCCTTGGGGGCATCTTCCTACGGTTTTTCAAAATAAATAATGCATCCTGAGATCATTTCAGTTTATGATTTCTCATTATAAATGCGAACTTTAGTTTGTTTTTGTTGTCCAACTGTAAGACGTTTGATTTAACATGACCCAACTAGACGGACTGGATGAACACCTTTAATAAATCATCAAAACACCCATAGCCGCATAACAACTTGTATGATGGATAGATCCGACCAATGACAAACAAATTATTATATTCATTAGTGATGCTATGGCCTAGTCCAAACTTTCTCTGACCCTAACGCATATAATGCCTGGTGGGTATATGTAATGTAAGAACATTTTAACATTTAAACCCGGGATTTTCCTATACTAACTAGTGTCGGAAGGGTGTCGCCTCGTTTCGCTTCTAGGTGAAAATGTTAGTGGAACTATTTGAAAAGTTACTACGCAACCTCACACAATTCACAATAAAATACTTTGGAAGACAAATCATTCAATCATTTACCTAACCTATAGATCAATAATTTTTTTTCAGGCCAACTAATAATTTTAGTCAAAATTGATATCTTGCGAAACCTCTTTCCACACCAGTTGGTATAGCAAAATCCCGGTTTTTTATGTAGAAACAGTTGTGACCCTACACACAGCCGCCAAGCATAAGGCGTATTCAGATAAAAGAAAATTTAGACAAGATGTGACCTACTCTTTGTAAAATAAAAAGTTGCGATAAAAAAATATAAATGCCATTAACTGATATATTGCATTGATCGAATATTATTGGAATTGGGTTTGTTGAATCCAATCTACATAGTGCGATCAAAACATGATTTTACAAATTCTCTCTTAATACACCAGAGTTTAAACTTAACGCTATCATCATGGATATTGCATTTAAAAGGTTATTTAAACCCGCTCAGGAACACAATATACAGGACGACAACCGTCGCCAATTTCTTAAATTACATTATGCAAACAAAGGCATAGATGCTATTAATATTTCTAATATACTACTTAACAAAGTAGTACAATCTAAAGTCCCTACTTATTTCAAATATAACTCGCCACCTCTAATTTCCTACTCCTACAATAAACCTATTGCATCCAAAATTTTCAACTATAAACATACTTTGCAATGCCTAAACTTTCATAACTTTACTCCACCTACCTGCTCTTGCTCAGCGTCCCCATATATTTATAAACCAGCTGGGCATGTAGTTACAGGTGATCTCAATATTATTGAGAATACTAAATTAAGATGTCTTCTTTCAAAAGGCCCTAAATACAGGGAGGCTCAACCTTTTACTTGGGGACAGAATTTCAAAATTATTATGGATTCTGTTGAAGAGTATGCTAGAGGCTGGGCTAAATTAGAAGACGTAGAGCTTGATACTTTATCCGACTGGATAAGGACAATTAGAAAATTTGTCAAGTCAAGGATTGCAAAACTTAATGGATCTATGGGTACTAAACCTTCTTTAGTGCTCAGGGACCCTGAGGTTTCTGCAGTCCTTACTATTAAACATAACAGGTATGTTGTTGTCCCTGCTGATAAAGCTTCTAATAACATTATTTTCGTTTGTAAGAAATTCTATGTTGAATGTCTTATAAAGGAGCTTGGTTTAGATAGTATATCGGATAATCCTACTTATACCAAAACTAATTTTACAAAAGATGAAGTTCTTTCCAATCATAGGGGAGTCCTTGAGTCTTTCGGTATCAATTTAAAACAGGAAGAACTTGACCTGCCTTACTTGTATTGGATTCCAAAACTTCACAAAAATCCATACAAGGAAAGATATATAGCAGGTTCCTCCAAATGTACTACTAAATCATTATCAGTAATTCTAACACAAATTTTGACAGTCGTCAAAGATGGCCTTCAGACTTATTCGGATAAAGTCTATTCTACATCTGGCATCAACCAAATGTGGATTCTCAAAAATTCTAAAGAACTACTTAACCATTTTGTCTCTAATACTCTATCTTCGGTAAAAAGTATAAAAACTTTTGATTTTTCTACCCTTTACACCACTATCCCTCATGCTAAATTGAAAGAACGTCTAAAACAAATCATTCACTTTTCATTCTTTTACAAAAACGGTAAACCAAGATATAAATATCTAGTGCTCAACAGGGATTCTGGTTATTTTGTAAAACACCATACAGACTGCAAACAAAAATATACTGAAGATACCATCAACAAAATGTTAGAGTTTTTGATAGACAACATATTTGTTGTGTTTGGCAATATTATCTTTCAACAAACAATCGGTATACCAATGGGCACAAACTGTGCACCTTTGCTTGCTGATTTGTTTCTTTATTCATATGAATCAGAATTTTTACAGAACCTTGTCAAATCTGGAAAAAAGACTGTCGCTAAATCATTCAACTACACATACATATATATAGATGACGTTCTTTCTCTAAATAATCACAAATTTGGAGAATATGTGAATGTCATCTATCCAAGTGAGCTTGAAATAAAAGACACGACTGATTCTCCATGTTCTGCTTCATATTTGGACTTATACCTCAATTATGACACCCATGAAAGGTTACATCTAAAGCTATACGACAAACGTGATGACTTCAATTTTTCTATTGTCAACTTTCCGTTTCTTTGCAGTAATATCCCTGCTTCTCCTGCGTATGGTGTATATGTTTCACAGTTAATACGGTACGGTAGAGCTTGTTCCCACTATGGGAACTTTCTGCAACGAAGCAAATTACTTACAATTAAATTGTTGACACAAGGATATTGCAAGCCTAGGCTAATCAGGGCCCTTAAAAAGTTTTATGGCCGTCATCACAATATTGTTGATAAGTATGTAGTCACTGTATCCCAACTTATACTGGATATATTTGACTTACCATAGTTCTTTGTTCCTTTCATTCTCAAAATTGACTTGCACGTGACGGGTGTAGCTAGCTAGACAGGAGGTGCTTGCCCTTCCGGAGCACTCGGCCTCACTTCCTTGATGGAAGTTCACGTGTATCACATATTTTGCCAGTTTGCAAAGTTTTTACTTTGTTTTTGGGATTGTGATATGGACAAGGACTGGTATGTTTGTTTTATTTAAAGGGTATGTTTATAAGAAAACAGTAATCAAAGAATGGTAATAAGAAATAAGAAAAAAACTTATCAGCGCTATTATTTTTTAAAATATCAAAAAGGATTAAAAGATCATAAAAGTAATTCTAAATTAAAATAATCTAATTCCCTCAAAATCTTTATTGACATAATTTTAACATTGCATCATTAAGAACTTATCATAAATTACTAACACATAGTAAAATTATTGGTGATTGTTTAACCGGGGTAACTGCATCGGTTGTCTCAACCGTAGCTACGGTAATGGCATATAAAAAGAGAATTATCAAAAAATTGTTAAGAATGAAGTCACTATATCAAAACTTCTACTGGATATATTTGATTTACCATAGATCCGTGTTCCTTTCATTCACAAATTTGAGTTTGCACGTGACAGATGTAGCTATTTAGACTGGATGTGCCTACCCTCGCGGCACGTCTGGCCCAACATCCTTGATGGAAGTTCACATGTATTACTAAATTGGCAAGTTTTCAAAGTTTTAATTTTATTTTTCGGATTATGATTTGAACATAGACTTGTATGTTGGGTTTTATTTGTTTGAAATAAATTTGCCGAAAAAAAGCTTTTAAAAATATTAAGAAGTTATAATTAATAAAAATAATAGAAATGAGATTGTCCTGATGAATTTGCAGCTGAAAAACATTAATTTAAAAAAATGCTTACAATAATTTGTGCATTTACCATATCCTTAAAGATTTTAATAATCAGAGGGAATTACATATAAATCTAAGAAATCTTTTTAATTGATTTTAATCATGGTTTATTAATATAACTGTTATTTACCTCCTGGTGTTCTTGGTTGTGAATAATTTTTGTTTGGATGAACTAAAATATAAAAATACAAAATGTTACTTTTTAAGTTGATTTATTCTCTAGGAAAAATATATCTCAGGTTTCTGAGCTAATTAACGATTTTTCAATCTTGTGCTTAACCGTCAGTGTGTAAAAAATGCTGTATGCAAATAAGTAAAATTATAAACTAAACAATTGCAATTGCGATTTGTAATCTGCAACTAGATTAAAGTTTGATCAAAATTCTAAATTTTTTTTACACTATGAATGATTTGTTTTACTAAAAAGGTGTCTAATAGAAAATTATATATAATGCATCACTTACTTCCTGCTCCAAAACTACTTTCTTTTCGTGATAATGATGTCAGCGAGTTTTCTGGTTTCGTTAAAAGAGATCAGAGTTTTCCTTGCTCATTTGATTTTTTCTGATTCCTGTAAACTGTTTACCGTGTATCTTACTTTTACCTTTAGTGACCATATCCTTTTGCATAGACATTTAACGTATATTTTATTTATTTATTTATTAAAAAACAGATTTTGATTTATTGGTTGATATTTTAAAATATTTATACATGTAGAAACAAGATTTGTATTAGTACACTGTGTCTTGTTCCAGTGCCATATAATACTGACTGTGCTTATTAGATACGATTTTGTACTTGTATGAAATTAGATATAAGAATATGTATTTACACATCATTCCCCGAAGAGAAGTTTTCTCTGTGTTCATCTCCAACGTTAATGCGTAGTCTCTTCTATCTGCCAATTACAGTTATGACCATCGAATAGATTTTACTCTAGGCGGTCATTCTCGTTTTCGCAATTTTTGAAAACGTTTAATGGTTCATTTGTTTGGTAATGCACGTGATAATTATTCCACAAATTTGCAACACGAAAAACAAACCAATGAAAAATATGATAGAAAAATGCACATCTTAGGACAATAATTTAATTTTTTTGATTAAAATGTAAGTGTACCATCAAATTTTTAAGAAACTAACACATCTAAACTATGTTAAACACAAATTACACAGAACACAAATATATCTATTTAATTTTCAATCATTGAATTTTGTATCCTCTTAAGCTGAAGTTTTTCATTTTTTTACATTGTTTTATATATATTTGTTAAATTCAGAAGACAGTAGATAATGTCTCTTATTTACATAAAACCCATTGTTTATGTCTTATTAACGAAATAAGCCTTAATTTGCTCTTTCAAATGTAATTTTTTAACATTGTTATTTTAGATTTTACATGTTTTAAAGGATGCAGGGTAAAATATTTAGTATTCATACTAACTGTTAAAACACACTTTTTACTCATATGCTACCGTTAGTTTATATATATATATAAATTGTGAGCGTAATGGCCCATGGATATCTTGTTTAGATTGTACAAACTATTTCTTAATATCTTATTTGTTATTTTTATATGACCTTGTGTATTTATTTATTTATTTATTTATTTATTAATATGTTAAGAATGTTAAAAAAGTTCACTTTAAACGATCATATAAGCCAAAGTGTAAAACGTTAATGCATCATCATTACCGGTTGTTGTATTATGACACGCCTTCAAGAAATCTGGGCAGCAATTTTGCTTATCAACACAGGAATCATTACAAGAACACTCAGTGCCATTAAAACTTGCAATACAATAACCACTGGAGATGTCATCAGTACAACAGGCGTATGAAGTCCCACAACCTAAAAACACAAGTATAATAATATTTCAATAAAAATCAGTGTGCTTTTCTGAAATGCCTTGACTCTTAAAACATGTTTCTTTTCCTTTATTTTTCTTTTTCTTTCTGAAAACTATAAAAAAAATCAGTTAAAGGATATTACAGTGCAGCTCAAGTGGATACGTGAATTTCCACCCGCCGCGGTGTTTTTTTTAATCTGCAGCAATAAAAATCCGCGGTGGATGCCGGTTGAAATTATCTGCGGTGGACGGTTTTGCCGGTGGACATCTCATTGTAGGATTAGTCCACCGGATCGTCCACCGCGACCAGCAGTTTTGAGGATTAAATATGTGTAATCGAAATTTGCAAACCTAATCGAAATTTGCAAACTGTTATCGGATCTTAATTAGTAGTTGTTTCAGGATTCACTAAGGAGAAAATCTCGATGATTGTTTATTTTTACATTGTTTCTTTCGTAGTATGCTATTTAATAGAGTATAATATAGTAAAATATATAAATAAAACATCAAATTAAAACAACTTTGTTATTTTTATCTGTTAAAACAACAAAATCAAGAAATAAATCCAAGGCTTCTAAAACCGCATCAATTTTAATCTGGAAACTTCATGTCAATTCCGAGTCATGTAGACAGGTAACCACATGCTTAACCTGAAAACTTGGTCAAGTGATGAGACAGCAAAACTACTTCTTATAAAAGAGAAAGCGGAACTAAACCGTCCTGAAATTGACCTCTCTCTCTCTCTCTCTCTCTCTCTCTCTCTCTCTCTCTCTCTCTCTCTCTCTCTCTCTCTCACACACACACACACACACACACTAAATAGCAAAGTTTTGTCGTACGTGTATATTCTGAATAATTGGCGTTTTTTATTTTTTTTTTCATTGAAAATTTCTACATTTTAATTTTCGAAAAAAATATCCATTTTATCAAACACTTCAATGAAAATAATTAAGATCTAGATTGGAAGAAAATGTTACATACACCTGATCTCGCGTCCGTTCGCGTCAATCTAAAAATAGGATGGTGTAAACAAAACAGTTATTTAAAATCTTCCATAAAGGAAAGTACTTCTCGCATCGCAAACAATAATTTTTATTCTATAAATTATCTGTGTATAAAGTACTACTTGTCCCGTTTCAATTTGCTACCTGGTCATGACTGCAGACATGATTTGAAGACGAACACGTGAAAACCTCTCAAGGTGTGATGATAAGCATATTACAGGTTATTAAAAATAAGATCCTTCTAATTAGCGTTTCCGTTCCCGATCTCATCACCGTTAATTAGTTAATTAGTTTGTCGGTAACATTTGATCGTAATCACTGTCCACTGCATCACTGTACACTTCATATCTTCCGAGTCCAACATTATATTGGAGAGAGGAAGTGGTTTTATTTCTCATCAAAAAAATAATAATAAAATAATTAAATCATAATAAAAAAAATGAAAGAAAGAAAAAGAAAAAAAGGAAAGGGGACAGATTCTCGGGCCTCGTGAAAATGAAAACCATTTTAATTATAGCTGACCTAGTTGTCAAAACATTTGTAAAGGTTAACTGGTAACGGCACGTGCAATGAAACTCGTGGTTGTATTTTGCTTGTAGTCAAAACTTAATGTAAAGTCATATATACTAAAACTAATTAGTGAAGATGTTGTTTCTCTTCAAATTTTTTCTTTGGAATTAGTAATCTACAATTATATTGATGGATTAGATTTTGATACACATTTTACTAACAATTTCAGATAAATCATTACATTTTTAAGAATAATCTCGTGCTTCATTATTTTAAAAATTACGTGAAAGATCTTTTTTATTTATATATTTATTTTTTCTTTACATTTTTTTTTAAAAATTGTCACTGAATTCTTTAATCTCCTAAGCCTTGTGCTTTAATTATTATATAATAACGAACAATATCGATCAACAACTAAATCAATCATCCATGTAAACATTGGTCGTATGGTCAAGTCATGCCTTTGGTACACATCAAGGATTAAATGTATTTCATTTTCAATAATCATCGCGGTGGAGATTTTTTTCTGCCGGTGGACGATTTTACTGTCCACTGCGTCAGAAACTTCCTAATCCCTTTTCTTGCATTCGCGCTGGATTGCGGTGGGTCAGGGTGGACCGCGGTGGAAATTTAATCCCCTGTAATCGGCAACTTTGTCCACCGCGGCGGGTAGAAATTCACGAATCCACCTGAGCTGTACTTAAGCTACGGGTGGTTAGAAAAAGATTATCTTGCAAGAAGAGAAATATTTCTTCAAGTTTATTATACTTATTATTGAAGTATTCTTATAAAAGGGCATTTTCAACTGTTTTTCACACTGATAGTAAGAAAGCATCATCTCTCACTCAAAATATCGTAGAACGTATTTAAAGATATAAATTTTTTTTCTTCTATATGTTTATCGCATATACGACAAAACAAAACAAAATATCCAAATATATCCTAATAGTGACATCACATGTTCCAAACAACAAAAATATATTCAAATTGTGAAGCGAACATGCCAATTCTTCGTCAAAGTACAAAAATAAACACATTATTACCAGGAAAAAAATTATATACAACAACGATAAAAAAGCTCATGAACAACAACTGAAAACAAACCAGCTCGAGCAAAACATTAACAAGGTTAAAGAAATTCCAGTCGTCTAAATTTATGAGAAATATTTACGATTTAGATGTGTGCTATTATGCAAAGCATTCATAAGCTAGATTTGGATTTACATAATTACATGATTTTTAAACTTTGGATTAATTATTTTTAAATTTGTGATTTAATGTTTTTTTATCTATCACCTTTTTCGTCACCTAATGTCACCAATGAGGAATGACTTTTCGAAATGTGCTCATATGGCACATCAAAACTTAACATGTTATTTTGTTAGATATCAATGCCGAGAAACCAAAGAAATCTTTTACATAAACAGTCAAGAAAATAACCTATATATTGCAATATTTGTACAACTTGCTCAATTAGGACACAGCGGCGAAGAAACCTTAAAGTTTATTTGTTCGGATTCCATAATTCATGCATGTAAACTTGAGCGACGCTCGAGCTTTAAATAATAATAGACTTCATAAATATTTCATCTAAACTTAATCTTTAAAAATGAAATGCACACACTCATTGCAATAATTAGAGAAATAGTTTAGGAAATTCTGTCCGACCAGATCAGTTACAGATCGGGGTAATTGTTAAACAAGACCGAATTTGTGAAGCTTAAATGCGACATTTCAAATGTTAAAATCTTGTTATCAGTCAATGAAAAGGGAGAGACTTTTATTATTGAAGGCTCTTGATACATCTTACATGTCAGTGTTTTGTACATTTTCTTACAAAATGCAAAACAGTTATTGTTGATGAAATGTTTCGAAATTAGGTAATACAATCTTAAACTTTTAAACTGAAATATTCGAATTTTTATGGAACATTTTTGCAATTAAAACACGTGATTTCTATTGTTTGAAGAAATGATAAACTGTAGATAAGTTTGTAATTTAAATAACAAAAGAAAGTTAAACTCAGAACATCGCAAAGAAAACAATTCAAATTTCTTTTAGTCTTTTATTTGTATCTCAATCATATTATTTGAAATTGTAAGATCTATATCAAAGAGGGAACGCGGTCTTTATGATATACTAAACAGTAACATTATATGTATAGTTTAGATTTTCTTATACTGTAAAAATAAATAATTATCAACACGAGATAGAGCTGTCATTTAAAACATTCTGCAATATAGTGAATTTCTTCCCTAAATATCTTTGAATTGTTGTGAGAGAAAAAAATTTGCAGATCACTTTGTCTATTATTTTTGTTTTACTGATTGGTTGACTAGTATTGCACGCTTAACAAGCATATAAGTGACATAAAAGTACGACGCAATAAAGGCGGATATCGTCATGGTGTAGAAGTATGTGAAAAGACAACTTTTATAATTTAAAAATACTTTGGTTTATATGATCATTTAATTGTTGTATCACAGTCCTACCAAGCTTATTTTTCATATACTACATTTCTACAATGGGCGTTAAATTATTTTTGTTTTTTATTTGGACTTTTAAGTAAAAGTACACAGACTTAATTTATATTTTCTTTTACCTGAAAAGCAATCAGAAGTGTCTATGTTAAATCTCTTCGTCAGTAATCCTGTTTTGGGATCAAAAGGTGAATATAAGTCAGAGAAGTCACACCGAAAATAAATTTTTCTAGCTTCATAATGGCACTCTACAAGAATTGAATTCAATATCCTGTAAAATAATAATAATAACAAATGTTATCATGCATTTTTTATCTTTAAATTGCTTTTTTAAAGTATTAGGTATATAAAAAAAATTCTACTTCATTCAACTTAATACCCCATCAATGGGCCTTATTTAAAAACCTTTGTCCAAATCAATGATTTTTATTTAGATTTAGATGAAAATTTGCTTAACATTCTTGTTGCGAATCTTATGATTGTTTTAGGACTTTGATTTTTTAGCAACTTACTGGCATATATTCGACTGGTTTTTTAAATTCCGTCCATGTAAAATGTCAGACGTTCTTCTACATACCCCTAGTAGATATGCCAATTTAGCCTCTTCGTCCTCGCAAAATGATTTGTCGATTGATGTTGGAACTATATAATATAATAGTGGAAGAAATTACTTTCAACTGAGAAAAACGATTTATTTCATTTAAGTTTAATTAAACATATATCATATCTAAAAATAAAGTTTACCGTTGTTTTTGTTTAAGCTGTATCAATACAACAGATACAGAAGCAAAAACTCTTTGCAGTGTCACAAAACAGGTTATTTTAAAACACAAACATATCAGTCCATGTTAGAAAATAATTGTAAATTAGCAAAACGTAAGATCAAACAGATATGTTAAATGAAAAACACAACAACGAGTAATTGAAACACAAGCAACGGCAAAGAACACGATACAAAGTATTAGATTTTTAAAATTGGCATGCATTTCTTAACCGCTATTAGAAGCTATCTTTATCTTTAAGGAATTGTAATTATAGAATGTTACGGAATATTTTAAATATTTTGATATTTTGTCTGTTTTGCTTGAATAATCAGTAAATATTTAATGTACTTTATGATTTTATCAAAATTTTCTATATTTAACATACCGTTGCAATTATATATTATGTCGTATATTTTCGTCGACTGAATTACATGGTGGGTAAGAAAATCATGGATATTTTGGTCAGTACAAGGTTTATAATTCTTAGTCCATCCAAATCCTGTAGTAATGCATTGAAGTATTTGCATGTAGTAGCTAAAAAGCAAAAGAAAACCAAAAACAAAAATCAAGGGGAACTTAACTAATTTAAAATACATATATCTTTTTTAAAATTCAATTTGTTCGTAATTTGACCGATACAAAGAGGGACAACAAAAAAGAATTGTCAATCTATAAAATCTTAAGAGTAGACCAGGCACTTGATTTTCGGTAAAACTGTAACTTTTCTGAAATGTCAATATAAAAAAATTCAAGTCAAACTTCAGAAGAAAAAAATACCTGCATCCGTCCAAAGCATTGGCCAAACCCGATCTATTAAACCAAATGTGTAAATCTTCAAAACAAAGTGTTGTTGTTGAATACAAAGTGTATCTTGCTAAAGAGGGTACCGCATTGCATATTTTAACTGATTCTGAAAAATAAAACAAATGTTTATATAGTAATTACGTTATCAATTGAAAACGCACATTTATCTACAACAATTATACTTTGGTTAATAATCATAACCTCAACACCTATTTTAGAAGTCTTTCATCTAACGATTATTTATACAAGGAATTCAGATAACAGTGATCAGATTCAAAAATGCAAATTAGTTTTTGTAATGCAAAACTGTATTTTGTTGTTTTGATAAAAGTATACTTTGCAAGGCAAAAAATAACGGAATATACTGACAAAACATATTATTAAACACTGTCAAATGCATTTTAAAATATTTTTATATGATTAATATAATATTGATATTATATATATTATATGAATCACTACATGTAATTTCAAATTTCATAATGAAACTTTTAAATCGATTACGAACCTTCTTCACAAACACTTATATTGATGTTCCAAGTATTATGAAACCAGTCGAAGTTGTCAAGGAAAGCATTTTTCCGTTGAGTGTCACTACACCTTATAAGACTCGATGCACCATACCAGTTGAAGCAGTTATAGGCTTTGTTGTCTAAATATCTAGACAAAATTAAAAATTTGATGAAATAAGCCAAATATCTAATTGCATTTTTAATATTAAATACTAAAAAACTAAATCTTCGTGGTAGCCAAGCTAAAGAAGATATCTCTCTTTTTAAAAAAAATCTGTAAATCATCGTATTCATGTATTCACTTAACAAATAAGGGTAAGTCTTAAAGTCATTAGTCGATTATTTATGTATAAAGAAAGATGAACATTTCGTCCGATATTAAAACTGATCATATTACTATCAAAAGTTTAAAAATATATGAATCCAATCCAGCTAAGGAATGCTTTGCATGAGGGAACAAACATTAGTTCTATATAAATTTCAAATATTAAGACGCCTGAAAATTTTGCAAAAGAATCGCATGAAAGCAACAAGAATACAAAGTCAAAATTGAAAGAGAAAAGTTGTCCACCAGATTGTGCCACAATTAATATCATCAGAACTTTATCATTTTTAGTTTGATATCAAGCGGCCAATGTGTTATTCAACAAAATAGTAGTAATTGCAACCTTTATATTATGAAATTGACATTACAGTTATCACAAAATTACCGAATTTAATATTTTAGGTCTTCACGTAATAAAAGCGAAGTCAAATGTCAAATAGGATACTATATGCGTCAATCAAATATGGCAATAAAGATTTGCTTTAGTAAAATTCATGATTTATTTTATATTAACTAATTTTTTGGCTTGCTTAAAAGTTGCTAATACGTACCCACAAGTAAAAATTTCGTTTTTCGTCGGTTTTGTACATTCGCGATTGACTCCAACTTGGAAAAGCGTTCTTTCGTCACTGCAGAAATCTGATATTGAAATCGCCATAGATACTGAAAGATGCAAAACGTTTTAAAAGCAAAACAAATTGCGTTTACATTCCACACCTCAAAAGTGATAATTTAAATTAGTGCCCCGCCTAATTAATTCATGATCAAACATAATCAATATAGATCCCCAAGATATTATTCTAACAATTCAGGGTCACAGGTGTATTAAATTATTTGTTATTTTGTCTTTCTTCTACCAGTAATCGGGTGATGTCGTCTTATGTTTAAAATACATTTTTACATCTTGCTTCACTGTAAGAGACATTGTTATAGTAAATCAATTGAGGGTCGAAGTTTCAAAATTATTCTAAGCTTAGACGTAGTAAATTTTAACATTTGAACAATTATTTTTGGTACAAAAAATAAACATTTTTAATAAAATTATACACAGATGTTAGGAGCATCAAGTGAGCTTCTACCTAATTATCTGAACAAAAACATAATAAAAGCTTTAAAATTTGAGATTTGCCAAATATCACTAAGCCAAATTAATTTTAAGGAAAAATTCAAACCATTGGTAATTAAGTATGATATTTATCCAGCATCTCTACAAATTAGATATTTTAAAAAATGGTAAATGACGTTTCTAAATAAACGCAAAAGACGACAAGGTCAAGATTACTATGCAAATACAAAATCATAATGATGTATTTCTATGTATTCCTAATACATTTTAAAAAGTACGAATCTTTTCAATGTTTAGTATTTTAAACATCAGCTAAAATAATTAGCAATCATAATATTAGAAAGTTTCAAATTTTACTTGCTTATGATCTTAATAGTGTGTGTGTGCGTGTGTGTGTGTCTTATAAAACAAACTAAGTTACATTTATTCACACATCATTAACATTCCTCAGATAATACCTTACCGTTACATCTACTTGTGTTAAATCTGTATAAAGGATAGTGATACTGTCTGATATAATCTGATAAAAGATAATCTAACTGCTCAAGTGGACATCTGCTCTGGGTTTGGACACACTTTAAGTAATAGGAATATATCCTAAAAACAGAATTATACTTATAAGTCTGAAATAAAATTTCCAAAGGGGTTTTTGATATTTTTAAGAACAATTTTCTTAAATTTGAAGAGTACGCTAGGGATACTTGTGTTTATTTTGTAAAAAGAGGGTTGTTGGTTCCATGAAAGTGAAAAATTGGCCATTTTGTTCATTTCGACACACTAAAAAGGTGTATTTGTGGTGGATAAATAATTTTACAACAGAGATAATCTTATATAAACACTGGTAAAAATAATAAATAAGTTCTAAACATTGTTTACCAAATCTATCACTATATTGAAAATTATATTGCTTCGGTTTATTAAGAACGTTCATTTATTCTGTCATTTTGATATCTATTACTAATTTATTGAATTATTGTGTTTATAAAAACTACTCAACACTTTTACCACATCAGCCTTCAGCTTATTTACAAACCACTTTACACACAATGCCTGGTTGTAACAACCACATACTAAGACATGTATTATTGCATATATTTTTATATGGTTAAACTTTCCTAAATGCCCCAATATTGCATACAGGTAACTTATATACTTAAATCCTTAATATTACTGAAGACCAACTTAATCATTACAGATAAACTCAACAATCAACCATCCTAAATGATAAAATTTTTATGTTGGCTATTTAAGTAGTTTTTCTTAAATGATTTTACGTTCAAGACAAATAAAAGGTATATCAATCATACAATACAACGCGAAATGATAACTTTAGTTACATAATTTTGAATTGTTTTTCTTGCTACGCAAAATCTTATTTGTAGTAATATTTGACATGAAAAACCAATTTGTGTTTAATAAGATAGTATGAGCAGTTTATCTGAATTGCCTCGTAAATACTAAAAGCGTTCACCTGAACATGAGAAGCACTTAGTAAAGGGAAAAAATTATTAAGTCTATAACCGGGCCAAACACACTGACGTGGAGAAATGTATCAAAGGTGTTTACTGCTTGCTTTATATATATATATATATATATATATATATATATATATATATATATATATATATATATATATATATATATATATATATATATATATATATATATATATATATATATATATATATATATATAATATATATATATATATATATATATATATATATATATATATATATATATATATATATATATATATATAATTCAAGAATTATAAATGTTATATGTATTTATCAGAAGTGTTAGTGGTCCCTAAGCTAAAAATAGCTTAAATGAACTTGCTTGTATTTAGAGAGAATGTAACCCTTACCTACACACATCGTCTTCATCCATTGTTTCTGTTTTGTTGAAGTTGGTTATTAGATATTTGCAGTCATTTTCGTCAATATAACTCATTATGTGACTTGTGCATACTGAAATTAATCCAAAAGTGATTTTTATCATTAAACGAGACTTTTTAACCGAAAGTTGAAAACTCCGGCCCATCATTTTCTCAATAACCCAAAAAGTATTACTACATTGACCGTCTGTGCAAAGTAGAATTACAATAATTGTTTATTTTGTAATATTATACCCAATTATCTTACTGAATAACTTAATAGTTTAGGAATTTTTTTCTCCAATCATCAAATCATCATTTATATTCGTCGGATTTGCGCACTATAAAGTGTTATTGTCCACTTGTCTAGGTAACTGATCCAAAAGCAAATGAATTACAAACAAACAGAAACTTTTTTTAAGCATACATTGAAAAAAGAAGTTTTTTTTTAGAAAACAGATACTTATTTTGAATGTCATTTTTAATTTAAGTAGGTTGTCTTAAAGAAGGTTTACACTTTATCTTCAGATCAACTTAAAGATGATGTGTTAAAGGATAATGTTGATAATTTAGTTAGTTGTAAAAGATCTTAATATCCTGGAATTATTAGGCTTCTTTAAGCTTTTTGTAAGCCTCTTCAATTACTAAAATCATAATTTTGGAGAATATTAATATTCTTTATTTTTATTTTTTTTCAAAAAAGCATGTCAAGTTCCTTTGACAAGGGTTCAAAGTCTTTGTACAACTTAATTATCTAATACTTTTAAGGCGACTAATAATAAATTATTTACAAAGCTATTTTTACGTTTGTTTTTTATTCTGTTTGTTCCGGATGTTCCGCTTATATTACGTATTTGCTTAGTTATCAAAGTTATAAAAACTACTAGAAATAATCTAAAGATCTAAGAAATGTAACATAGCCCTATCGGCTGGGAACGTAAACCAGACTTCATTCTGTGCACATAAGTATCACACCCTTCGGCTGTCAGTCGGTTTATAAAGAAAGTTGAATAATGATACTTTTGAAGCTAATACTGATTATTTGCAATCTTCAGGTGACTATAAGAGCACAGTTGCAGAAAGATAAAGATACTAGTACAAAAGGCGCTCTTGACTTTGTTTTTAAATGTAAACCTTAAGATCAATAAGACGAAATATTTCTGAATATAAACTTTGAGATCAATAAAACATTTTGCGAAAAAAAATAACAATGTGAATATTCAAAGCTAAAATATAATAATTTTTTAATCAACGAACTGCCTAATCAGAGTATTCTTTTCACAATTTCAAAGAACATGCAATATTTGAAGAAAAAAACAGTAAAAGTGACATGGAATTAGTAAGTTTCACGCCCATGTCAAGATTTGTTCAGTAAATTGAGATGGCCATTTCTAGGACGGTAAAGAAAAAAGAACCCAAATGCCTGGAGTCTAAAACAACTTTTAATTTTGTTAGGTGAAAGACTCATGGTTCGGGAAGGATCTGAACCTAGAAAGAATCGAAAAATCAACAAGTCTGCGTAAGCACCAACCCTCTACCTGAATCCCTGCCTTATCCTCTGAACGAATTACCGAATGAAAAAGCCAATTCATGACAGAAAAAAATTTACACTTGTTTTAAATTAAGATAATTTTTATGTAACCACTGACAGAAATAAAACCAAAACTTTTGTTAAGTTATTGAAATATATACACCCTTTTGATTTGTTCTCTGATTGAAATGATATTCTTTTATTGATTTATTGATTCGTTTATTTATTTGTTAAGTTTGTTAGTTATTTATATCTATTTGTCTTCCTATTATTTGCAATGAAATACAGCTCCATTGCTTATTTTTACAGCTTTATAATGAATGATAAAGTAATTTAACCATGTAACGAAAACATCCTAAAATTTATTTAAACAAAAGCTAAAGATGGCAAAACAAAATTGCCTAGATAATCGGTAAGCATTTCAAATAATTAACAATTGTAATGTTACACCAAAACATTGCTATACAATGTTATAAAAATTTAATATATAACACATACACCAGTAAAATTTTGATGTGTCAGATGTGCAAATTTCGGAAATCCATTCCTTATCAGTGACACTAATACCGAAAAGTTTAATAGATAAAAACATAAGCCAAACAGTTGAAAATAAATGTTCAAAATAAAGTTCAAAAATTATGTGAATATAACTAACTATGTGAATATAAATATAATATAATTAACTATTATAAATAGTGTCAGATGTTTATTTCATATTGAGACGATTGCATTCACTTTTTTCACTTTTTAATTGATAAATATGTTTGGAGCTCAACGGAAACTATACCAGTATATGTTTAAAATGTGTATATAAGCATATACTAACCGCATCCGTCGTAGAAATCTGGACAACAATTATCATTTCCATAATGACAATAATATGAACACGAACATTTACTAGAGTTAAAACTTGCATAGGCTACCCAGGAATTTGAAGAACCTATATAACAGGATCTAGAAGACAAACAACCTGTAAGGATTGAAACAAAAAAAAAACAAAACAAAACAATTCGATGAACGATACATAGAAGCTATACCTTTTTATTTATTTATTTATTTATTTATTTATTTATTTATTTATTTATTTATTTATTTATTTATTTATTTGCATATGACTAGATATCGCATCCGCAAGTTACAGAGTCATTTCTTTTAAATGAAAAATAACCAAAATTAATTGATAGGTAAATCTTGACTATAGTTGATAATATTTAAATTAAAATCAGAAACATATATTTTTTTAATAATCTTAAATATTTAGAAGCAATCTGAAGTTTATAATAATGTATATGACTTCAAACACAATATCACCCTAAAACGTATCTATAAATATTTGCACATACAGCTGAACAATTTTATTCATCCATAAATTTTTGCACATATAACAGAATTTTATTCAGCTGGTAAATTTTTAGTTTCAATAATAATTCTTCTACGCCATTTTTTTAAATTAATACACGTCATTATAAATAATAATTTTTAAAAAAGGCACATTTAATATTGTTAAATTCAAAATAAATAAGAGGTTCAGTCGTATACTAGCAAAAGGTACCTTTAAAACATCCGCTCATCTCAATATTAGTCCCATATTTGCTATTCAACACAATGGCGTTATTTACAATTGCCGATTCTCTGTCTGCAAACGTGCATCCAAATTTATAAACGATGTCCCGGCTATAAGAGTAACAGGATTGTAACACTGCATTTGCGGTCCTGTTCAATATAAATATACAACACATTACAAACTTATTTGTATAATTGGGAATAATATTTGAAAGTATAAATTCATTAATTTTTATATGGCATTGTATTATTACATTGTTCTAATATTCTAAATTTGATAAATAAATATTTACAATCACATTTTTTTGTTTCAAGAAAGTATTTGACGTCGACTATACTTTGCAACTTCATAAAGACAATGTTCCACATGCGAACAGTGACGCCATAGACTTTAAACCGCGAATTGTGGGAAAGCGTTTTCTAACTTGACAAACAGAATCCATTCATCCATTTTTTTTTGACAAATTCATCTTTTAATAATAGTTTATTCATTTCCCACTTGAAAATGTAATTTATGTTTGTTGTTTTTTTATCAAATTTAATCAATTATTCATATCTAGATTGATCAGTGGGCGGGGTCAGATGTCAAATGCTAGTTACATGTGGGCGGGGTCAGGTATCAAATGTTCTTTTTGAATGACAGGGACGACCCGTTTTTCTGAGAAGGTGCAACAGCAGTGCATTTCCGAACCGTTTTCAAAATCACATGAAACATGTGAGTCGGATATAAAATTATTTTTAATAAATATTTTAAATAAAAGAAATAAAGTAATTTTCCAATGTCTTTATGAACTTGGCGAAGCCTTTTATGCAATTTGAGACAACCCATTATACTTTGCAAGTTCATAAATTACTTTATTTCTTAAATGCAATTATTTGTTTGATGTTTAAAAGTCACTTACGAGCAAATGTCTTTTTTTCCATATCCCTGCAAACTTTTCAAACGATATGAATTATCACAAAATCCAACCATACCATAGAAAATTGCTAAGGAATCTCCACAAAAACTTTTATTTAACGTTGATGTTACTAAATGCAAAATGAAATTGTTTGTGAAAAGCACTATTCTCAAAGTTACTATAAAACATATAAAACACTAAAATTGCTTACTAACTAGAAAATTCTCTACTGCCTAACGGTTAATATAGCATCAAATGAAAGCAAACCATTGTAGTCGATTGACGTATTAAATAGATACAAATTAAATAATTTATTGAGCTTACAAGACTTGAAAAAAGGATGATTTGGATCTGCTTTATTGCTTCATTTTCATGCAAAATCATTGGTTTGATGGTATTAAGACTCTGATATTATAAAGGTTAAAACCTGTAGTATATGTAAATTTTAAATTCAATAAACTTTACCAACGATCCGTTTGGTAATATTTGAATAGGCGTTTCCTTATTCAGACAAAATGTTAATAAACAAAAGTTTTGTATCAAAAACTTGTTATTTTTATGTTTAACCACGCCTTCTGATACTTAAATTGAGTCAACAACCCTGAATATTAACAAACTCCTAAAAATTTAAAGTTAGAAGGAAAGAATTACTACGTAGATCTTTATTTAGTAACAAAACTTGCCAGTGCGATATCTTGTAATGTTTATCTGTTTTGCACCGTATTGCTTTACCTTAGTAAAATGAGTTTCTACATGCTGTCAAAAACAGCAAAAGTTGCAAAAAGATACATCAAGGAAACACATCAAACACGGATCATTATGTTGTTCGAAACTCACCATTTGGGTTATTGTTTTAATTAAAAGTTATTTTTATCCCTTTTCATTTTCGAGCAAATAACTAAAAGCAATAAAATACACAAATATTTTTTATTTATGAACAATCATTCCAACAGTATTGTCTGATATATCAAAACCCAATATATCATAAGATCTTGACAAGCTGATTATTTTTCAAAAATAGAATAAAATGTCCAAGATTAAAGGCATATTTAATAACAAAAAAGTATAGGAAACACGATGTTATAACCTTGACATTTGACATTAACCTTCTTCAAGTCGACATTAAATGTAAATATTCCGTTATTTTAATTTTGCCTAAAGTAACGATTAAATATTACAGTTTAAAACCTAATATTTCAGGTAGGTGAAATAAGTCAAAATAACTTATACTGGATATATTTGACTTACCATAGGTCTTTGTTCCTTTCATTCTCAAAATTGACTTACACGTGACGGGTGTAGCTAGCTAAACAGGAGGTGCTTACCCTTCCGGAGCACCCGGCCTCACTTCCTTGATGGAAGTTCACGTGTATCACCTATTTTGCCAGTTTGCAAAGTTTTTACTTTGTTTTTGGGATTGTGATATGGACAAGGACTGGTATGTTTGTTTTATTTATATATACCTTGCAGGCATGAAAAGAATGCAGATTCGCACACTACGCTTTGTCCAAAGCTTACATTATTTTTTGATCAGTTTAAACACTATGAAAATTTACCATTACAGTTTGGAACAAGTATTTCCATTGTTGATTTTGTGTAATATTCGCCCTGGAACCATTTTTTGATACTCTGAATATCACAACCACCGTAGTCCGCGTATCTCTGTAGTCTTTTTTTAACACAGTGCATAGCATAATTGTATATCCTGTAAGTAACAAACGTCAAGCTTTCTCAGATTCTTCATTATGCTTTTATTTTGGTTGCTAGAAAGTTATTAAAATATCTTTTTTTCCAACCAGCTACATACGCTATATGACGTGACGGTACAGGGTTTTAAGGAACTAAATATTCTAGATGGCCTAACATCTTCAATATTTTTCATAATGACGCCATAATATATGACAAGAATATTTATTTTCTTCAGAATATTTCAAGTTTTGTAATGATGAACAAATTAAGAACGTCTAAAAAATTTAAATTTCTTGCTTAAAAAATTGATCGCACCTTTTGTCGGAGAGAAATCAACTCCTATGTGATATCTTAAGTCTAGTCTGTCGAGCAAACGTAAAGAAATGGTACATTATTTGTAAATCTGCAGAGATTAAAAACTTCAACAAGTTTATTGGTACATTGCTTATATATTTAAAACAACTTCCATAAAAACTTACCGACAACCTTCGTTTAAAGTAAGTAATCCTGATTGATTAAAATAACTATACTCTCCCATATTATGAAAACAGTTGTAGAATTCTGAATATATTATATCTCTATTGCTGACATTTTTATTACATATTTCCTGTCCGTATTTAACTCCATCTAAAAATAAATACATCTCATGTTTAATCTATACTATTTAGAGCTTTACGTAGGTTTTTCAAGCCTTAAACGGTTTCAACTATTAATGTTTTCTACCTAAATATTCAGAAATAGACAATATTTTTTATTGTGATAAGAGTCTACAAAACTAAAATAAGCATATCCAAGCCTTTATCTTTAATAAAAGACCCGTGGTTTTATAACGATCCTATAGTTAAATCAACAAAATAATTTAAGAATGCTAATTACTTTACTCTCCTGTGTTTCTGATGCAGAATATTTTATCTGATATTAATTTTCGCTGACCAAAACATTAAGTAACAGGCGGTCATCTATAATGTCAACGTCAATAATCCCGTAGTGTTAACGGATATACTTATGAAGAATCTAAACGGGACACATTAATGCCTATTTTAATTCTAAGAATTGTCTTTCTTTATGTCAACATTTAAGTATTACTTTTTAGATATGTACATTGATAGCATTAAATATGATTCAGGTAAAATAAGTTTTGCCTTGTTTTATCGCAATTATCTATATAAAAGTATCAAATAACAAAAGTAAAAATCGTTAAAACAACCAAAAGATATTATTATGCACTATGTAGTTTTAGAAGGTCATACTTAGAGCAATGCTTATTCAACAAGTGTATGATGCAATTCTACCAAAGGTTTTAGTGTAAGTTTTAAGTGCAAGTTTCAGTTTCGTAAGACAAAACTTATTTATTACTTATTAAGTTTTTATTGTGATCGAACTTGCCATAATGGAAAAAACGTCTTGCAAATGGGCTATCCTGGATCTGTATTTATGATTGATATTGCACTTTCACATGTTTTGGCCTAGATTGAGTACTGATATTTCAGCTTCTGCTGCTTTAGCTACTGACATTGTCATAGTTTCCGACTGTATTAAGAGGGTTATTAAAACTTATTACTGCGTATTTTAATCCCTGATCTTTATAGTTCAATCTTGTAGAAACAAAATTAATAAATGTTCTAATCTGATTAAATGTATTGAAATATAAGTAGGTTAAAGTACACGCGTTCACAGATAATTAAAAATAAAAAGAGAAAACGAATAGCTGTGATAAAGTATCTTATTGTTAACATTACACAAAGTATATTACTAGACCTGACGGTTTAAGTATGTTATTATTTTTGTTCCGGTGCCATGCAGGAACAATCCGCAGTTTATCTATTAAAAGTGATTGCATGGAGGTACGGTTATCAATTTTATACGCCATAGAACCTTGGGTGATTGTTTTGATATCAAAAATGATATATGTGATCAAATTTGATCATATATTTATCAAATAAAGTATACCTTGCAAGCAATCCGTGACATTTATTGAATGTCTTTTTTGAAAATATTCTGCTTCAGATTCCATAGCCAATTCTCTTTGTCTGATAATGCAAGTCATATTTGTTGGTCTGCCATTGGAATCCCAGTTTTGATCGCAATTATCGACTAAAGTTTTGATATATCTAAAAGCAAAGATATTTCAATTAGTTAATTATAAACTCAGTTAAAGTTATAAACCAAATTCTGATTCCTACCTTGAACTGTTTTTAATGACGTTTAAGTGCTAGTATAATGCAAAGCGAACAAGTAAAGATTAGTTTGTGTGGCAGCGAACTGAAATAATCATTTCTAAAGAGTTCAGATTTTACCGTTTTTTAAAATAAAAATTTTGCAAGCAGACTAATTAGATATTATTATTATTATTATTATAAATACATTATGAAAGTGAAAAATCGTTTAAAATACCATCAATATATCGGAACACGATATTAGTTTTTGAAACAAAACCCAAATGGGGTTACCCCACACCAAAAATAGTGCGAATTAGTAATGTGTGTGTAAACTGTCTGGCCAGTAAACCCGTGTGACGCTATTTTGATTATGGAAGTTGAAAGTGCAAGAACTGAAGTGAGATTTTGCAAAGAAGTTTGGAGTGATATTGATTAATTCAAATGATTTTATTTTGCCGCATTTTAACAGTTGAACCGTTCTTGTAAAATCTCGTAATTGCGCTTTTTTGTCCTTAATCTCGAATTTGAAAAATGTTTCGTGAAATGCATATTGTTTACGATATTCTATTTCCGGATTGTTCATTGCGTTTAATATGTATTAATACACGGGGCCGCGTAGTTTTTGTCATTTATTGTTTTTATGAATGTAACAGCTCTCAAGCTATA